>CM038677.1:196326588-196828374 GCA_021605205.1 Aegilops longissima | reverse complement strand
CAGGAAAACCCTTAAAGAAACATGGATATTCAAAAACCATCCAACCTGGGCAAATAATCATGGAAAAATGAAAAACATTTAAAAATAGCTAAATCACATGCACTTCCAACCAATTTAAAAAGCTTAAATGAAAAGAGCAAGAATGTACTCTCTTAGACAAATTTTGCATATTTAAGCAAAAAAAATAAAAAAAACGTGAAAATCACAAAAAAACACAATTTCAGGGCTTGTGAAAATATCACCCAAATAACCCCGGGGGGGAGGGAACGGGGGAAAAAATTTGGGGGGGTTGGATCATCATCCAGGACCCAAGCCCCAAAAAAGGGGGGGGCTGGGCCTTAGGGTTTGGGGGGGCAGGGAAACCCCGGGGAGGAAAAAAGGGCGGGCGCCGGGCGGGGCCCGGGCCGAGAAAACCTAAAGGACAGATTCCCTAAAGAAGGGCCGGGGCCAGGGTTCAGGGGCGGGGATGGGGGGGGGAACCCGGGAGGCGGGGCCGGGAGGGGCGTTTTATAGGTAGAGGAGCTAGGAGAGTCAAATGAGGTGCGGTTTTGCCACGCAATTGTGATCGAGCGACCGAGAGCATGGAGGGAGTTAGATGGGTTTTAGGCCACTTTGGAGGGAGTTGGGCTGCAACAAAGAGAGCTTTGCGGTTACCGGTTAACCGTTGGAGTACCAAACGACCTCCAAATGATCCGAAACTTGACAGAGCGGTCTACGGTGCTATACCAAGGCCGCTTGACAAACCTCGGTCCATTCGAGACCGTTTAACACCCGCACATGAAAAAGAGGTAAAAGGGGCGGGAGACATAGGAGTGCGGATTGCAAAAGCAGACAGCGGGAAAATGCTCGGATGCATGAGGCGAACACGTATGCCAGCGATGCACATGATGACATGATATAAAATGCAGATGATGACATGGCAAAGAGACACGCAAGCACATGACATGGCAAAGACAACGAATAAGCTGGCGGACACTGGCGCGCCGAATCCGAGGCGTTACGCCAGGCGCCACCAAAGAGGTTGTACACTTATCGCGGATTTTCTTCTTGATTCGATCTCACGGTGCTGCGGTGCTCGGTCCCGAGCCGACGCGGCGCAGCTCCATCCACGGCGGCGTCGCCAGCCACTTCCTCCAGCGTCGCTCCCTCGGCGGCGGCGTCCACATCGATAGGAGCTGCTGCTGCTTTAACTCTCGCTTCATGCTGCTGCTCTGCTCTTGCTCTCGGTCCCTGCCTGGTCTGCTCTTGCTATTGCTCTTGCTGCTTCTTTGCTCTCGCTCTTGCTCTTGCTTGCGATGCTGCTCGATTGCTACACTTGATCGGTGAATCGACTTTTGGGTGGTCGATTTTCAAGGGTGGGCTCGCGGGGTGAAGGAAGAACTAGCCCTTGTGAGGAGGGGGCTCGCGCATGAAGGTACCCACTATCTATCTTAGGGTTCAGGATGGGGCGGTGGTCGCCGGCGTTGGCGAAGCGGTGGCATGGGGATCGCCGGAGAAAAGCTTCGGCAGGGGGCTAGAGGATGGCCGAGGCGGTGGCGGACCGGCGGTGGGGAGTGTTTTGGCGCGGCGGCGGCGCACCGCCCGGCGCATGGCGGCGAGGCTGCTGTTCGGCCGGTGGTGGCTGCCGGCTCGAGAGGGTGCGAGTTGAAGATGAACCGCAGACCCTTGATTTCGTATCCAACGGCTGCAAAATCGGTGACCGAGAGATGAAAAAGTCGATCGACCGGCGTGTAGCCTCACCTTGCTAGTGCGTTCAGTTTCGACAGCAAAATTCAGTTTGACAGCAAAATTCAGTTTCCACAGTTAGGTTCGATTTGACGAGTTAAGTTCGGTTTGACAGTTAAGTTCTGTTTTGACAGTTAAGTTCAGAGATGAGCAGATGATGTATTTTACATCTAGCACTTTGTGGTTATGTATTTTATGTCATGTATTGGAGATGCTATTAGAATTCCACTCAGGTTAACGTTGTTCGTTGTCTCTGTTGTCCTGCTTCAGCCTCGGCGTCGTACAACTCATCGGAGCTGCTCCAATGACGAAACCCTCCATCACAGCGGAGCAGTACCTCGGGCTCCATCTCCAGACGCCTAAGATCTTCTTCCCCTCCTCCGACAGCAAAGTCAACCGGAGCATCCTCACCGGCCAACCCAATCACGCTGAGATCGACATGGCTTCACCAACGAGGTTGTACACTTGTTGCATCTCTTTTTTACTCTACATGTTGTATATATTGTCCACTGAGCACTTGTAGTAACGGGAAATACAATTATTTTATCCTACTATATGACATGCAGTGAGGTACCAGGCAACTTAGCTATCCGTGATGGACTCTCTTGAACGCCATCATTATTTATCTCTGCGCGTTTAAGCTGTGCATTTGGGGAGTTGAGCTAGTATGGCAGTGGCCTGGGTCCAAAGTAATAGAAGTAGCACAAAAACATTTTTTTAGTGTAGGATTTTCCTTGCTCAAGCCTGCCTACTAGAATCGCTTGATGCTTGAAAGGAAAAGTGAATGAAAAACATAGGAATTGGAAAGTTTCCTATGGTACTACTTTTCATGAATTTTGTGCAAAGGAATGGAGCAAAGGAAAACTGTAGGATTTGTTCCTTTAGTATCTCCTTGAAAGAAAAACCGTAGGAATTCTAATTTCCACTTCTCCTCCTTTTCATATTCCTATTCATCAAGCACAAGACTAAGAGATAGTAGCATAATAGCATTATAACCGTACATTTTCTTGTGGTTTGACTTAATCTCACCATGCTTTTTGCATCCTGTGATCTTCCAATTGTTGTGAATCAAACACCCAGTTGGCAGAAATCCTGTGTTTTAAATTCTCTGTTTTGCACGTGCATTCCTATCCTATTCCTATCTATTTCCTATCCCTGCATTGTTAGAATCCTCAAATTCAAACAAGCCCTTACTCAATTACTTCTGTTACAGATATGTGTCAAAGAAAACCTTGTGTGGTTTGTCCTGCTCCTGCGGCGTTGTGTTCCACCCCAGCTCAGCTGCTCCAACGACGGAAGGGTTCACCACAGCAGGGATCCACTCTCCAGACTGTCTTTCACCGCCTCAGATCTTCTTCCTCGCGCTTGGCAGCCTCGACAACTGCATTACCATCATCAACTAAGCGGATGACCTTGAGGGACTACAAGGGTCCGCAAGAGAGGTCGCACTCTTCCGTGTCCGCTTCGTTATCGTCGCTTAATATGATGACATGCTACATTATCGTCGTGTTCACCTATTAGACTCGAGTCAGGTCCAAACTAATCTGAAACTTGAGTTTTAAATGGTTGTAGGGTACATATTGGGGCAGCAATCAGTACTATCATCTACTATCTGGTTAATCTCCGGTGTCTACTATGAGTTTCATGTTGGGTGCAAACAAACATTAAAGGAGCCATTATCTGTATTTTTAACTAAAGCTATTATCTGCACTGCTATCATTGGTTTTGGGTCTATCCACAGTTTGCTACCATCACTCTGGATTTGTGCATGCACTCCTTACATAATCTCACTATGTTTTATTCCTATGCATGCCAGTTATTGTACACAATGGAACTGATCATGTAGAGCAAAAGAGACGAGCCTTGAGTGGCAATAAAATTTCATGCAGACGTCGTTCCATGGTGGGTGCAAAGGCAGCCCCCTCTTCACCCATTTTGGATCATAATCAAGAGGAAGATAACTGTTATGAGGGGGAATCAGAAGGAGAAGACCACTCCTATTTACCCCATGAGGTCTTCACTCTAACTTGTCATGCTGATGTTGGTAATATCATGCATATGGTGCCTTGCATTGCTTACTGTATACATTAAAGATGTCATCTGCTTAGTTTAGACATGCTTTGTGTCAATGCCATCTGTTTAGTTTTTTATCGTATATGTGAATCATGCAATGCCATCTTGTCTAGCCGGGCATCATATATGTGAATTTTGCAATGCCACCACAGTTAGCAGATCATCTTATATGTGAATTATATCATGCCATCATTTTTTTATTATGTGTTAAATTTGTCAACAATTTTAGTACATTCAATTACTCTTCTGTGCATCAGCCATTCGACGCAGTCATGGAAAAATTTGGAGTGGAAACAAGGTCTTGAGCGAGACAATGCCATCGGCGAAGCGCATGTCTTGCTAGTTACCGATAGCTCCTCAGAGGAGGATTCAGAGACAGATGACCAGTCATATTCCCCCCTGAGGTGCATGCCCTAACTTGGCAAGGTTATGTTACTCATATCGTGCGTATGGTATCTTGCATTGCTATGTCATTTGCTTAGTTTAGACATGCTTTGTGTGAATGCCACCTGTTTAGTGTCTAATTACCATATATGTGAATTATGCAATGTTATCTTGTTGCAAGGCATTATGTATGTGAATTATGCAATGCCATGTTGTTTAGGCAAGCGTCATATATGTGAATTATATCATGCCGTCTTTTTTTTGTATTTCTCATTGCTTTTGTCGACAATGTTTGTATATTCAACTGCTCTTCCCGTGCATCAGCCATTTGAATTGGTGATGGAGAAATCTGGAGTGAAAACAAGGTCTTGAGCGAGAAAATGCTACCTGCTTTGAAGCGAGATATCTTGCTGATTCTGAATAGCTCTTGAGAGGAGGATTGAGGCAGATGACCAGTCCTATTATCCCCCGAGGTGTATGCTCAAACTTGGCAAGGTTATATTACTCATATAATGCATATGTTGTACTGCAATGCTTAGTTTTTACATCATATACACAATACTGAATGCCATCTCCTTAGTTGACACATCATATATGCAATTGCCCTCTGCTCACTTTCTTAGTATATAAATCATATATTTGAATTATTTCATGCCATGATGTTTACATAGACAGCATGTATCTGAATTATGGCATGCCAACCCATTTTCTAAAGACATAATATAGTTATATCATCTCATCCAGTTTACATAGTCATCATATTTTAAATTATGTCATTCTATCCGTGAATTATATCATGCCATCATATTTCCACTGACGGCATGTTTGTGATTTATGGCATGCCAACCACTTTAATAGACACATCGTATAGTTATATCATGTCATCCTGTTTACATAGTCATCATATTTTGAAGTATGTCATTCTATCTGTTTAGTTAGCCATCATACATGTGAAATTGTGTCATGCTATCTGTTTAATTAGCCATCATATATGTGAAACTATGTCCTGCTATTACATTTGCTTAGACAACATAAATGTGAATTATTTCATGCCTGTTTTCTTCCCTACTATCCATTGCACTGTCTATCTTACAATGTCTGTACATTCAATTACTTTTCTTGTTTATCAGCCATTTCAATTGAAGGGAGTGATGGCGATGTCTGTGGGAGTAAAACACGGTCTTGAAAAGATCGTGCTACACATCGATGCAGATAGAACCACGATTGTACTTGCCCAAGAATCAGCCCCACACATAACCCACACTCATGCAGTTGTACCCCTACCCGGTTGGACAGAAGAACCAGCTACACCTTCTAACCCCAACCCAGCGAGATAGACACCCGGTTCCGTTGACACGACCTTGTCTCCACCACAGAGCACCCAAACACGAGCAGTTAGTAAGGCAACTGCGAGTGCCCAAATCACGAGGACCACCACTCTGAACTGAAGTCAACGCTTAATGCAGAAGAAGAATTGTTCTCTGGTCAGGTTCCATAGCTATGGTTCATACTACTTTGCTCTTGCATCTTGTATTCTTGATACCAACCAATTTCAAATTTGAAGGATGCAATTGAAACTCCAATGGCATAGCAGGTATGTTTTAAACCTGTTTCTTCAACGTGTTTGGCTGTTTGATGTTGTAACTTGCTCTATGTTGATTTCAGTTTCAATTGAATAAACAGTTATGTTTTCATGCCATGCACATTACAAGTGTTGTTATTGTTGTGTAGTTTCCCCCACTTATATTCTGTCTATGCTGCTTTGTCTCAAATAGATATGATTCGAACTGTATCTACCTTGATTTGGCAACATAAACTAGAATGATATAGACCATACAGTGACCATACTACATAGATATATGTTTGTTTCATGCTGTTATCCTGTCCACCTTACTACTAAACTGGTTTACCAAAATGAGTTTCATATACTACATTGTAAACCTAAGATGTGTTTGTTTGTTTCTCTTTTAGAACGCGGATAAAATATTGGAGAAGAGTACCCTGTTATGCAATGGTAAAGGAAGTAATGCAGATAAGGTTCAAGATAGTGACACATCCCTGTTGGTCTCCAAGAAAGCTGATAAAAACTATATTGAGGACACTGAGACAACCCCAAAGTCATGTCTTGATGTAGTGTTAGAGTTCTTGGCTACTACTTCTTGGCACCACTCTTGAACTCGTTGCTGAATCAGTTCGACTTCTTGAGTCTCAACTTCAAGTTGAAAGACATCGATCGGATGTTATCGACGAGGAAGCCGAAGGATGAGGAATTCCTGCAGAATTCAGATGCATACTTTACGGTGCAACAGCGGTATTTGGAGGACTTAAGCGCCAAACAAGAGAAAGTTAATAAGCTTGCTAAGCATCTTGCCAACATTATGGGTACCAGGATATTGTTTCTTGAGCTCTTGAAGTGGTTTCAGTTCTGGACTTGTTTTGTTCTTGGCGTTTATATCTTTCTTTGTGTTCCCTATATTTGCCTTTGGTGGCGAACTTTGATGCCAGATGGATGTAATATGTAATAGCCATGATAGCCTAGTGTAAGTTGCTTGCTTATTTATTTCCTTGTTGTCTTGTTTATTTGTTTGCTTGTAGTCGGTGCAGTTCTTTTCTGCGGTTTGCTAGTGGCTGAAATAACCTATTTTTAAAACTAGGCCACAATAACCATGGGCTAATATTCTTGTAGTGACCTTTGGACCTACGGGTCGTGAAAGCATGGGCCTTCTACGGGCTATATAAGCGATGGGACTTCTACGGGCCGTAGAAACAATGGGCCTTCTACGACGCGAAACAATGGGCCTTCTACGGGCGCGAAACAATGGGCATTCTACGGGCTGTATCATCAATGGGCCTTATCTGAGGCGGTATGATTGATTGGCCAAACATGGGCCAATAACAGGCTGCATTATGGCCGTAAACGGGCTAGAGTTGGAATCGTCATTTCATGGGCCGACCATAACGGGCCATCGTTAATAGGTCGTATTTCAGACGCTATGAAAATGGCCCAACGTGTTAATGGACCACAAACAGGCCGACTGTAACCACGGGCTGAATTTGGCCCATAAGCGAAAAATAGCGATGTGGGCGTAAGTAAATGAATCTGAAATGAGCCCAGAATAAATGGGCTCGAGAAGGCGAAAAGATAACATGGGCTGAAGCGCCCAGCGGAATAACGGGCCCTTAATGGGTATAAAGTGATACATTGTTCATTACGGGCCAGTTTCACCACGGGCCGTTAATGGGTGTAAAGTAATACCTTTGTTCATTGCGGGCGATTTCACCACGGGCCGTTAATAGGCCAAGAGTTACATAGGGCCTCATATGGGCGAAGGCGTCATGGGCCATACATGGCGAAGAAAACAATTTGGAATCATATTGGGTGGCCCGAAGGCGCTCTGGGCCTAATTCGGATAGGCGTAATGGGCCTTGGGTTAGCGGGCTGTAAATGGGCTATATGCGAGCAGGCCGTTAACGGGCTTTACATGGGCCGCCCGCCACCTTTGACCAAGTCAAGCGGGCGGCCTTTTCACGAGAATGGGCCTCTGTTGGGTGCGTGCCACGTGTCGACGTATCATAGGCACCTTCTGTCCAATGAGTGGATGACATCTGTCCCAACGGTGAGCCGACACGTGTTTCCTCCAGCCAATGATGATTTTACATGTGGAAAATCCCCATTGGTCGGGGCTGTTATGTAGCGACCCGACCCGAATGGATCAAGTCTCTGTGCTTTCGTGTCATCCCTGGATCGGTATGCTGACACACACAGTACTCGAAGGATTTATAACAGAGGTAAATCACATGTATAAAGTAACGTAAATACTATTACCTCAATCCATATAGCGGAAGCAACAAGGTTGTGGATTCCCATCAACACCAACGGCAAAGTTGAGTGTAGAAATCGTAACCCTAACGTATCACTTACTAAATCGTGCGAAAAGTGCGCAACATGAAAAGTTGCAGCCCAAACAGGTCAGCACATGGAATATCTTGGCAATGTAACACATAGAGAGTAATGAAGGAATAAGCCTATACTACATGCATATATGGCTGGTGGAAAGCTCTATGGTTCTGAGTTTTGCGAAAAGCCAATTTTCCCTACTACAAAGGAATAAATTTATTCAACTATCATGGTGGTTGTTAAACATTGAGAATGGTTGACAGCATCCTCAATCCCAATTAAAAGTACTCATTAAACCCAAACAAATTATATTAAGTAACGTGATGAGATCAACGGGATAATCCAAGAACTAGATACTCAAGATGTCCATAACCGGGGACACGGCTAATCATGATTAGTTTATACACTCTGCAGAGGTTTGCGCACTTTTCCCCACAAGACTCGATCGCCTCCGTTTGGTTTCTCGCACTACATGGTGTTTGAGAGCGGATGACCGAGACATAGTCTTTCGAAGCGTTTGCACCTTACGATGGGTAGACCGTACCACCTATAACCCCTACATCGCTAGTCTACCCTTTGTAAGAGTTCACACGACTTAATCAACTATGCTAGAGCCCATAATAGCTTGTGGCTGCACACGGAAGTTACTAGCATGAATAATCTTATGATCCCTTTGAGCCTGGGTGGCGGTCCGAAGAAAAACAGGCAAGTCCTGATAGAAACCAGGTGCCTCAATCCACCCAGATGTATGTTTAAGTTGCCACCTTAAATAAACCATTAATTTAACAATCTCACATCTTTCATGGAATACACTCACCCAATCCACGTCTACTAGCATAGCATAGCATAATAAGCAAACGTAGAAGTAACTCCCAAGGTTTCATAAGTAAAACAGGTAATAGGTACTACCTCAATCTACTTCCCATCCCATAATTTAATTAGACCCTAATCATGCAAGTGTTCGAGGATTGATCTAATGCATAAAAACTGGGTATGAGAAAGTATGATCAAAGTGTTACTTGCCTGCAATGTTGATGAAGATGATTCGCACTCAAAACTCTTGATAGTTCTACTCGTCACACTCCGGTCAATCTATCGTGATCAAGCAATAGTAACCACACATAAGCAATCACTCAAAAGATCGGAAAGAACGAAGAGAACAACCCGGAAAACAACAAAACCAAACAAATAACTCTTGCAGCATAAAACAATTTCTAACAGTACCAAAACTATGTGAATTTGGCCTTATCAGAAAGTTTAGGTCAAGAGCTTCGATTTGCAAAAAGAATCAACTAAATCGGAGTTATAAAACTCAAGTTACGATCAAACGAAGTTTGAATTCAAATCTGATTTAATTCAAATTTTAAATTTTCAATAACATGTTTGAGTTGGATTACTGGATAGAGGAGATCATAACGAAGAAGTGGGCGTTGGTTTCGTTGGATTTGGACTAACGAGCAAAAAGTTATGGTTGTTTGAAAAACAGGGACTAATCTGTAAAAGAAAATCTACTAATAGGTCCCTGGACAGAAATAAAAGAAAAAGAAAAAAGTGAACGTTCGTTATGAAAACCTAACGAACGAAAACGTTCGCTGAAATAACCTAAACAGGAAACGTTCACTAAATAAAAACGAAACAGTTTTTTTTTTTAAAGAAACCAATCTGGGTTGTTGGTTTATACCGGCGGTGACGAACGGCGAGCTCCGGCGTCGGACATGGTCGCCGGCGGTGCTCCGGTGGTCGTCGAGGCCGACGAGGTGGTCGGGGAGGGGCAGCTGGGCGGCGGGTGAGGTGGTGGCGACGGCGGTGGTCATCGGCGGTGAGGGTGGCGGCTTCGGGCGGCGGGGCTCGGTGGATCTCGCCGGCGGCGGCTCGGGCGGCGAAGGGGGAGAGAGAGGGGCGTCGGGGCCCCGCCTTTTAAAGGCCAGGGGAGGGGCGGTGGCGTGGGCAAGGGGCAAGGGCGGCACGGAGTCCGACCATGGGACGGCGGCGGCGGCGCTCCGTCTGGGAGTCGGTCTCTACTGGGAGATCGAGGCGACAATGGCTGGCTGGGCAGCGGCTGGCGAGGGAGGCTGGGCGGCCCATTTCAAGGAGGAGTTTTTTATAAAACAGACAGACAAAAATAAAATAAAAACAAAAGAAATAGAAATATTATATAGGCATATAATATATCAAAATTTTCAGAAAAATATTTTCTCTGACATGAACATTATCCTAGCTTCAAATAAAATACACAAAAATTCAAATAAAGCAAAGAGTGCTTCTGCCCTACTAAAATCCAATAAAAATCATTTTTAAAAATACCAAAATGATTTCAAATTTATTTTTCTCCAATTTTCTGATATAGGGAATCATGTTACCCTAATTTCCATAGATTTTATTTTTGGAGAGAAATAATTTGAATAAAACTCAAATAACTCCAAGTTGAAAATAAATTCCAAAGAACTGTGAATTTAATTCTTTGAAACTCTCAACTCGTATTTCATATGCTTTGAAGAAGTCATTTTATCTTCGCTCGTGAAAATCATTGAGTTGCATAAAGTTTCAGAATTGGAAATATTCTCAAATGAAATTCAAATATTTTCAACACCCCTTGTCATTTAGATAAATGGAAGAAGTCATGTCATCTTCTCTCGAGGTTTTGTGATGAAAAGAATTTGAATTCGAAGATCATAAAAGAAAAATGAAAGTTTGGGAAAGTCCTTTTATTCCCTCTCATTTAACTTTCAAAAAGTTTCGAATTCACTCACTTTCATTCAATCAATCAAACAATCAATCAAAACTATCTATGTGTTTATAACATTCCAAAATTTAGAATTTTGGGATGTTACAAACCTACCACCCTTAAAATGAATCTCGTCCTCGAGATTCGGAGAGGCTAGAAAGAAATAGGTTAGGGTTTGGGGGTCTTCTAAAAAAAATCCATCGATCATCTCCGGGGTCTCGGGTGCTACCACCCTTAGAAGCATTGTTAAGGTTCCATCAAAACTCATATACTCCATCCATCGTTGACAGTGTCGGTCTTCTTAGGTCGGAAGGATAATTCCTTCTCTGGGCTCTTCCGGTAGTGGCATAACCTTTTCCTCAATTCTTCTGTCCTTTCATCTTGGTAAGGTTGTTCCGAGACTGGGTCTTCATAGCTGTCGGGCCTGGCGCCAATTCTAAACAACTATCGATATCTCATGGTGGTCATCAATTTATGGTTTCTCCTGCAGAAAACGGGTCTGGGTTGAACCTCACCGTATATCCTACGATTGGCAACAGCTGCCGTGTACAAGGGAAAATAATACCTATACCATTCTAAGGTTTAAACAAGGTTTTGATCGTCGTCTCGCAACTATAGGTAGGTCACTCAGATTTACCATCCCATATAGCAAAGCGAATAATAAGAGTAAGTCGGTATGGTGATCAATCCATCCCTTTTAAATCATTACCTTGTACATGGTTTAGCAAATCTCGCATTCTAACACTCGGTCATCCTCACAAGCATTGCAGAATTTCTCTTGTCAACGAACCAAGTTCGGAAAATCCATTGATTTCTCCAAGCCAAACAACATCTATCGTTTTTTCACAACCCTCAGGTTTTGCGTAAACTCCTATAGAATCGTCGGTCGATAAAATCGTAACTTCTTCCAGGGTTTCTCCTTCAGCAAGAGTGTGCTAGCTTCTTGGCAGGTCACAGGGCACATGGGTTATAGCCCATCTCATCACTTGTAATCCTTGAACACCTCATCGAGGTGGCTGATCCTTATTCAACTTCAACTTCCTAGTATTATTAAATCCATCCAATTGTCTTGTTTCCTTCCTTCTATTGGCACCAAACTAGGACATGATTACTCGGACTCATCATGGAATTTCCATTGATCCATATTTCCAACATCATACCTACTTTATGTCCGATAGTAATTTATCTCTTCATCCTCGTGGGATGTCCCACATACCGAGATAAAAACTTATACTTAAGAATTCCATACTCCACTTCGTGGAACATCATTATCCTTTCCAGGGTCAAGCGTCCTTACAGGGGAATATTGGCCATCTCTGCATGACATTTCTTCAACTGGGAAACACATTATGAACTCCTCACAGTCCTTTGGGTGACTCCAACTTGTTGACCACTTCTCCCATACGCTCCAAAACTCGGTATGGTCCTACAAATCTCGGGGATAACTTTCCCTTAACTCCAAATCGTTTAACTCCTCATGAGAGGGACACACGAAACATGCTCTATCTCCAATTTCATAGACTACCTCCTTGCGTTTTGAGTCTGCATAACTCTTACGCCAGGTGAGCTACCTTGATTTATCTCGAATCAACTTAACATTCTCTTGACTCCTTGATCACATTTGGTCCAAACAATGGCGGTCTCAACTTCATCCCACATCAGCGGTGTGGCTCCTTCTCCCATACAAAGCTTAAAAGGGCCATCTTCAAACTGGTGAGTAGCTGTTGTTGAATGAGAACTCAGCGTAAGGTAGATTATCATCACTACTAGATCCATAATCTAGCGCTGCGCTCTCAACATGTCCTCCAAAATCTGATTGACTCTCTTGATTTATCCATCATCTGCGGATGAAAGGCTGTCTTGAACTCTAGCCTAGTACCCAAAGTGCAGTGCAGCTGATTCCAAAACTTTGAGGTAAACTGTTCCCCTCGATGGTCCTCGGAACTCCATGCGAGACATCTGATCCTTGTAAAATATATCTTGGCCAACCGCACTTGTATAGGTGGTTTTCTTTGGGATAAAATGAGCCACTTTGGTCAAGCGAATCAACTACTACCGAGATAGAATCATATCGATCAGGTTACGGAAATCCGGTAATGAAATCCATGCCAAGCTTTATCCCGCTTCCATTCGGGTATCGGCATAGGCTATAATAATCTGGCTGGCTTCGATGCTCTACTTTTACTCCCTCGGCATACATCACTTACGGCTACATACTCATAATATCCTTCTTCATACCATTCCACGAAACACTCTTTCAAATCCACATACTTCTTGGTGTTTCGGGCGAATCAGTATGGGAGTCATGAGCCTCTGAAGTATTAACTTCACGATCTCTGTATTATTAGGCACATATACACGGTCCTCGTACCATAAGGTGTCGTGCTCATCCTTACGAAAACCTTTGGCCTTTCCTTGGCTCATTCTCTCTTTTACCTCAGCAATCTCTTTGTCATCCCTCTGTCCTTCACGGATCTTTCCCAACAATGTAGACTAAACTTCCATTGCTGCAACAAAACCTTTGGGAACAATCTCCAACTAAAGTTCCCTGAGATCCTCGGCTAACTCCTTTGGTAATCCTCTGCTTATGAGGGTATTCATCCTTGTTTTCTTTATGGTTGTGTCCTATTTCTCCACAAAGCTTGTATGCACAAGGTTTCTTCATATCCTTTCCATAAGGCCTCAATTTCTAGGACACTAGCCAAGACTTTAACAAAGTCCACTTAAATTCTTTCCAACTGGTTACTCCTTGCCATCCATTGATGGTTTGGTACATCCTCCACCAAGTAGCAGCACCTCTTTCAAAACATTGAAGAGCATGCTGGGCCATATCCTTTCCGGCTATAGTGTTATTCTCCATATGATCCTCCATGTTTTGAATCCATCGGTCTGTCTCCAATTGCCTCATCGGTCCAGAAAATATAAGCTCATCTCCATTCATCCTCTATTGGGTCCAGGGGTTTGGGGTGGGATAAGAGAGATAGAGAGGGATGCACACAATACAAACAAAAGTTTTGAAAAGACAGATTTTATTGTGGCTGTCGAAAAAAACATCAAACAAATGACAGCTCACAATCGTCGCATCTAACGCAGGTATGTAACAGGGTTTGGGTCTTCTAAAGGTCAATGTCGTCAAACTCTTCCAGTCTTGATCATGTCTCCGATGGCTTCTTCTGATCATGCTTGTCTTTCTCCAGTTCTTTTGCTGGATCATCTCTATTGACACAAAGTCTCTCATGACATCCTTTGATATTCAGGAGTTGCGTTCCATCTTCTGGATTTCATCATCCTTGGCATGAACCATGGTCCTACTATCCTTCAGTTCCTGACAAATCTTTGATGTCTCAAGGTTTGGCTCCTCCAGCTTGGCTACTTTCAGCTTCTGGTTCCTGAGTTCTTCACGAAACACTTCCTTATCAAATACTGCTTCTTGTAGGTCCATTTAACTTCTTGATGTAACACTCCAGATCCTGGTGATACACCAGCTAAGGTTAACACTTCATCTTGCTGATAGGTGCTCCATCAGCTTTCTATCTTCCAATCCTTCCATGCATATGCATGCTTAACTCAGCACGGTGACAATAGTATAAGCGGGCGATAACATCATGGATAGCGTGTTTCTGCTCTTGTCATTTCCATGAGCTATCATTCCATAGTTTGATATCTCCTGTCCTCGGGTTTTCCTTGACAAAAACTTTGAGTTTTTAACTCTCCATGCTCCGGTCTTACTCCAATACACCTTGATCTCGGGTATTGATAACTTCCATAGTCTATGAAATTCCATAAGCGTAACCTTCCTAGGTCATACCAAATCTCGAAATTCTTCAGAGCCTTCAAAATCTCCTAGTCTTTGGAGTCTTCAACAATTGTAGTTTCCATTTACACGGTAAAATCCTATTCATTCCAAATGGTCTTAGTTGTCCGATATCTTATCTCCTTGGAGTGGTCTCATCAGCCGAATCTTCGAGCGGACAAAAGGGAAAAGGGGTATGGTCTCTCTAAAAGGGAATATTTAAATAAGCTCAGAAGAGAAGAGAGGTAAAAGATCTTTTTGAAAATGAAGTTGTAGAAAAAATCTTTCCTGTGGGCTTGCCATTTTCTAGGGTCACGTCCTCTGGTCAACATGTGCTCGATACCATCTTGTAGCGACCCGACCGAATGGATCAAGTCTACGTGCTTCGTGTCATCCACGGATCGGTATCTTTGACACACACGGTACTCTAAGGATTTATAACAGAGGTAAATCACATGTATAAAGTAGCGTAAATACTATTACCTCAATCCATATAGCGGAAGCAACAAGGTTGTGGATTCCCATCAACACCAACGGCAAAGTTGAGTGTAGAAATCGTAACCTAACGTATCACTTACTAAATGCGTCGAAAAGTGCGCAACATGAAAAGTTGCAGCCAAAACGGTTGACACATGGAATATCTTTGGCAATGTAACACATAGAGAGTAATGAAGGAATAAGCCTATACTACATCCATATATGGCTGGTGGAAAGCTCTATGGTTACAGTTTTGCGAAAAGCCAATTTTTCCCTACTACAAAGGAATAAATTTATTTAACTATCATGGTGGTTGTTAAACATTGAGAATGGTTGACAGCATCCTCAATCCCAACTAAAAGTACTCATTAAACCCAAACAAATTATATTAAGTAACGTGATGAGATCAACAGGATAATCCAAGAACTAGATACTCAAGATGTCCAAAACCGGGGACACGGCTAATCATGATTAGTTTATACACTCTGCATAGGTTCGCGCACTTTTCCCCACAAGACTCGATCGCCTCCGTTTGGTTTCTCGCACTACATGGTGTTTGAGAGACGGATGACCGAGACATAGTCTTTCAGAAGCGTTTGCACCTTACGATGGGTAGACCGTACCACCTATAACCCCTACATCTGCTAGTCTACCACTGTAAGAGTTCACACGACTTAATCAACTATGCTAGAGCCCATAATAGCTTGTGGCTGCACACGGAAGTTACTAGCATGAATAATCTTATGATCCCTTTGAGCCTGGGTGGCGGTCCAAAGAAAAACAGGCAAGTCCTGATAGAAACCAGGTGCCTCAATCCACCCAGATGTGTGTTTAAGTTGCCACCTTAAATAAACCATTAATTTAACAATCTCACATCTGTCATGGAATACACTCACCCAATCCACGTCTACTAGCATAGCATAGCATAATAAGCAAACGTAGAAGTAACTCCCAAGGTTTCATAAGTAAAACAGGTAATAGGTACTACCTCAATCTACTTCCCATCCCATAATTTAATTAGATCCTAATCATGCAAGTGTTCGAGGATTGATCTAATGCATAAAAACTAGGTATGAGAAAGTATGATCAAAGTGTTACTTGCTTGCAATGTTGATGAAGATGATTCGCACTCAAAACTCTTGATAGTTCTACTCGTCACACTCCGGTCAATCTATCGTGATCAAGCAATAGTAACCACACATAAGCAATCACTCAAAAGATCGGAAAGAACGAAGAGAACAACCCGGAAAACAACAAAACCAAACAAATAACTCTTGCAGCATAAAAAAAAAATTCTAACAGTACCAAAACTATGTGAATTTGGCCTTATGAGAAAGTTTAGGTCAAGAGCTTCGATTTGCAAAAAGAATCAACTAAATCGGAGTTATAAAACTCAAGTTACGATCAAACGAAGTTTGAATTCAAATCTGATTTAATTCAATTTTTAAATTTTCGAAAACATGTTTGAGTTGGATTACTGGATAGAGGAGATCATAACGAAGAAGTGGGCGTTGGTTTCGTTGGATTTGGACTAACGAGCAAAAAGTTATGGTTGTTTGAAAAACAGGGACTAATCTGTAAAAGAAAATCTACTAATAGGTCCCTGGACAGAAATAAAAGAAAAAGGAAAAAGTGAACGTTCGTTATGAAAACCTAACGAACGAAAACGTTCGCTGAAATAACCTAAACAGGAAACGTTCACTAAATAAAAACGAAACGGTTTTTTTTTAAAAACCAATCTGGGTTGTTGGTTTATACGGTCGGGGTAGACGGTTTTTGTCAAAACCGGCTGTAACAACAATGACTCGGCGTCGGACGTGGTCGCCGGCGGTGCTCCGGTGGTCGTCGAGGCCGACAAGGTGGTCGGGGAGGGGGCGGGCGGCGTGAGTGAGGTGGTGGCGGCGGCGGTGAGGTGGCGGCTTGGTGGCGAGGCTCGGCGGATCTCGCCCGCCAAGGCAGCGGCTTCGAGCAAGTGGAGAGGAGAGAGGCGTGGGGCCCCGCCTTTTAAAAGGCCGAGGAAGGGGCGGTGGCGTGGGCAAGGGGCAAGGCGGCGTGAGTCCGACCATGGGGCGGCGGCGGCGCTCCGTCTGAGTCGGTCTCTGCTGGGGAGATCGAGGCGGCAATGGTGGGCTGGGCAGCGACTGGCGAGTGGGCGGCCCATTTCGGCCGAGGGAGTTTTTTTTATAAAACAGACAGACAAAAATAAAATAAAAACAAAAGAAATAGAAATATTATATAGGCATATAATATATCAAAATTTTCAGAAAAATATTTTCTACAACATGAACATTATCCTAGCTTCAACTAAAATACACAAAAATTCAAATAAAGCAAAGAGTGCTTCTGCCCTACTAAAATCCAATAAAAATCATTTTTAAAAATACCAAAATGATTTCAAATTTATTTTCTCCAATTTTTCGATGTAGGGAATCATGTTACCCTAATTTCCATATATTTTATTTTGGAGAAAAATAATTTGAATAAAACTCAAATAACTCCAAGTTGAAAATAAATTCCAAAGAGCTGTGAATTTAATTCTTTGAAACTCCCAACTCAGTATTTCATATGCTTTGAAGAAGTCATTTTATCTTTGCGTTTCGGCCCGCAATTGTGATCGAACAGGAAGCATGGAGGGAGTTAGATGGGTTTTGAGCCACTTTGGAGGGAGTTAGGCTGCAACGAAACTGCGGTTACGGTTAACCGTTGGAGTATAACGTATCAAATGATCCGAAACTTGTGAGGATCTCTACGGTGCTATACCAAGGCCGCTTGACAAACCTGGTCCATTCGAGACCGTTTACTACCCGCACATGAAAGAGGTAAAAGGGGCGGCAGGAGACATAGGAGTGCGGATTGCAAAGCAGACAGCGGGGAAAATGCTTTCGGATGCATGGGGGCGAACATGTCTGTGTGATACACATGATGACATGATATAAAATGCAGAGATGATGACATGGCAAAGAGAACATGCCATGCGATGGCAAAGACAGAATAAGCTGGCGGACACAGGCGCGCCGAATCCAAGGCGTTATGCCAGGCGCCACAAAGAAGTTTGTACCTTATCGCGGATTTTCTTCTTGATTCGATCTCACGGTGCTGCGGTGCTGATCCCGAACCGGCGGCATTCCATCGGCGGCCACTTCCTCCGTCGCTCCTCGTGGCGGCGTCCCACATCGATGGGGCTGCTGCTGCGCTTTAACTCTCGCTCATGCTGCTGCTGCTCTTGCTCTCGGTCCCTGCACGGTGCTCTTGCTATTGCTCTTTTCATGCTCTTCGCTCTTGCTCTTGCTTGCGATGCTCGATTGGCCACTTGATCGGCCGAATCGACTTTTGGGTCGATCGATTTTCAAGGGTGGGCAGCGAGGTGAAGGAAGAACTAGCGCGTGGGGAGGGCTCGCGCCCATGAAGGTACCCACTATCTCTTAGGGTTCGGGATGCAAAAGCGTTGGCGAAGCGGTGGCGCCGGGATATGGGAGGCTAGAGGGATGGCGGCGGTGTGGGCGGTGGGGAGTGTTTCGATGGCGGTGCGCGGATGGTGACGAGCGAGCTGTACTTCATTCGTGATGGTGGCTCTGCGGCTCGAGGAGTCTTGAGTTGAAGATGAACCCATGAGACCCTTGATTTACGTATCCAGCGGCTGCAAATCGGTGACCGGAGATGAAAAAGTCGATCGACCGGCGTGTAGCCTCCACCTTGCTAAGTCGTTCAGTTTAATGAAATTCGATTTGATGGCAAAATTCAGTTTCCACAGTTAGGTTCGATTTGACGGTTAAGTTCGGTTTTAAAGGTTAAGTTCTGTTTTGGCGAGTTAAGTTGAAGATGAGCGAGATGATGTATTTACATCTAGCACTTTGTGGTTATGTATTTTATGTCATGTATTGGAGAATGCTAGAATTCCACTCAGGTTAATTGTCTGTTTGTCTGCTTCACCTCGGCGTCGTACAACTCATGGAGCTGCTCCAATGGCGAAACCCTCCATCACGGCGGAGCGATACCTGATCCATCTCCAGACTTCAAGATCTTCTTCCTCCTCCAAAAAAGTCAACGGGCATCCTCACCATTAATCTTGAGATCGACATGGCTTCTGTGAGGTTGTACACTTGTGCATCTCTTTTTACTCTACATGTTGTATATATTGTCCTTTGAACACTGTGTAGTAGCGGAAATACAATTATTTTATCCTACTATATGACATAGGTGGGCAACCTCCGTGATGGACTCTCTTGGCAGCCATCATTATTTATCTCTGCAGCGTTTAAAGTGCATTTGGGGAGTTGAGCTAGTATGGCGGTGCTTTGGGTCCAAAGTAATAGAAGTAACAAAAACATTTTTTTAGTGTAGGATTTTCCTTGCTCAAGCCTGCCTACTAGAATGCGGATTGCTTGAAGAAGAAAAGTGAATGAAAAACATAGGAATTGGAAAAGTTTCCTATGGTACTACTTTTCATGAATTTTGTGCAAAGGAATGACAAAGGAAACTGTAGGATTTGTTCCTTTAGTATCTCCTTGAAAGAAAAATTCAAATTCTAACTTCTCTCCTCCTTTATTCCTATTCATCAAGCACAAGACTAAGAGATAGTAGCATAATAGCATTATAACATTACATTTCTTGTGGTTTGACAATCTCACCATGCTTTTTTGCATCCTGTGATCTTCCAATTGTTGTGAATCAAACACCCAGTTAAATCCATGTTTTAAATTCTACTGTTTTGCGTGCATTCCTATCCTATTCCTATCTATTTCCTATCCTGCATTGTTAGAATCCTCAAATTCAAACAAGCCCTTACTCAATTATTCTGAGATATGTGTCAAAAGAAAACCTTGTGTGGTTGTCACTGCTCTGTATTTGTGTTCCACCCATTTCGGTACTCCAAGCGGAAGGTTCACCACAACGGGATCCACTCTCGGTATCTTTCACTCGAGATCTTCTTCCTCCGCTTGGCATCACGACAACTGCATTACCATCATCAACTAAGCGGATGACCTTGAGGGACTACAAGGGTCATGAAATTCACTCTTCCGTACCACTTTGTCATCTAAGCAATATGATGACATGCTACATTATCGTCGTGTTCACCTATTAGACTCTGAGTCGAGGTCCAAACTAATCTTTGAAACTTGAGTTTTAAATGGTTGTAGGGTACATATTGGGGCAGCAATCAGTACTATCATCTACTATCTGGTTAATCTCCGGTGTCTACTATGAGTTTCATGTTGGGTGCAAACAAACATTAAAGGTATTATCTATTTTAACTAAAGCTATTATCTTTATCATTGGTTTGGGTCTATCCACAGTTTGCTACCATCACTCTGGATTTGTGCATGCACTCCTTACATAATCTCACTATGTTTTATTCCTATGCATGCAGTTATTGTACACAATGGGCCTGTCATGTAGAGCAAAAAGAAAGCCTTGAGTGGCAATAAAATTTCATGCGAGGCGTCGTTCCATGGTGGGTGCAAAGGCAGCCCCTCTTCACCCATTTTGGATCATAATCAAGAGGAAGATAAGCTGTTATGAGGGGAATCGGAAGAGAAGACCACTCCTATTTACCCCATGAGGTCTTCACTCTAACTTGTCATCTTGATGTTGGTAATATCATGCATATGGTGCCTTACATTGCTTCTGTATACATTAAAGATGTCATCTGCTTAGTTTAGACATGCTTTGTGTCAATGCCATCTGTTTAGTTTTTTTATAGTATATGAATCATGCAATGCCATCTTGTCTAGCATCATATATGTGAATTTTGCAATACCAGTTGCTTGATCATCTTATATGTGAATTATATCATGCCATCATTTTTTATTATATTGTTAAATTTGTCAACAATTTTAGTACATTCAATTACTCTTCACATGCATCAATTATTGCGCAGTCATGGAAAAATTTGGAGTGGAAACAAGGTCTTGAGCGGACAATGCCATCGTGAAGCGCATGTCTTGCTAGTTACGATAGCTCCTCGGAGGAGGATTGAGGCAGATGACCGGTCATATTCCCCACGAGGTGCATGCCCTAACTTGAGGTTATGTTACTCATATCGTGCGTATGGTATCTTGCATTGCTATGTCATTTGCTTAGTTTAGACATGCTTTGTGTGAATGCCACTGTTTGGTGTCTAATTACCATATATGAATTATGCAATGTTATCTTGTTGCAAGGCATTATGTATGTGAATTATGCAATGCCATGTTGTTTAAACAAGCGTCATATATGTGAATTATATCATGCCGTCTTTTTTGTATTTCTCATTGCTTTTATCGACAATGTTTGTATATTCAAGCTCTTCCCGTGCATACCATTTGAATTGGTGATGGAAATCTGGAGTGAAAACAAGGTCTTGAAGGAGAAAATGCTACTGCTTTGCAGATATCTTGCTGATTCTGAATAGCTCTTGGAGGAGGATTAGGAGAATGACCGAGTCCTATTATCCCAGGTGTATGCTCAAACTTGGCAGGTTATATTACTCATATAATGCATATGTTGTACTGCAATGATGCTTAGTTTTTATCATATACACAATCTTGAATACCATCTCCTTAGTTGACACATCATATATGCAATTGCCCTCTGCTCACTTTCTTAGTATATAAATCATATATTTGAATTATTTCATGCCATGATGTTTACATAGACAGCATATATCTGAATTATAGCATGTAACCCATTTTCTAAAGACATAATATAGTTATATCATCTCATCCAGTTTACATAGTCATCATATTTTAAATTATGTCATTCTATCGTGAATTATATCATGCCATCATATTTCCTTGACGGCATGTTTGTGATTTATGGCATGCCAACCACTTTAATAGACACATCGTTATAGTTATATCATGTCATCCTGTTTACATAGTCATCATATTTTGAAGTATGTCATTCTATCTGTTTAGTTAGCCATCATACATGTGAAATTGTGTCATGCTATCTGTTTAATTAGCCATCATATATGTGAAACTATGTCACCTTTATTACATTTGAGACAACATAAATGTGAATTATTTCATGCCTGTTTTCTTCCCTACTATCCATTGCACTTGTCTATCTTACAATGTCTGTACATTCAATTACTTTTCTTGTTTATCAGCCATTTCAATTGAAGGGAGTGATGGCGATGTCTGTGGGAGTAAAACACGGTCTTGAAAAAGATCGTGCTACACAGTCGATCTGAGATAGAACCACGATTACTTGCCCAGAATCAGCCCCACCACATAACCCACACTCATGCAGTTGTACCCCTACCGGTTGGACGGAAGACTACACACCTTCTAACCCCAACCCGGATAGACACGGTTCCGTTGACTGACCTTGTCTCCACCAGGCACCCAAACACGGCGATTAGTAAGGCAAGCTGCGATGCCCAAATCACGAGGACCACCACTCTGACTGAAGTCAGCAGCAATGGGAAGAAGAATTGTTCTCTGGTCGGGTTCCATAGCTATAGTTCATACTACTTTGCTCTTGCATCAACATGTTCTTGATACCAACCAATTTCAAATTTGAAGGATGCAATTGAAACTCCAATGGCGCATAGCAGTATGTTTTAAACTGTTTCTTCAACGTGTTTGGCTGTTTGATGTTGTAACTTGCTCTATGTTGATTTCAGTTTCAATTGAATAAGCAGTTATGTTTTCATGCCATGCACATTACAAGTGTTGTTATTGTTGTGTAGTTTCCCCACTTATATTACATCTATCTTTGCTTTGTCTCAAATAGATATGATTAACTGTATCTACCTTGATTTGGCAACATAAACTAGAATGATATAGACCATACATGACCATACTACATAGATATATGTTTGTTTCATCTTGTTATCCTGTCCACTTACTACTAAACTGGTTTACCAAAATGAGTTTCATATACTACATTGTAAACCTAAGATGTGTTTGTTTGTTTCTCTTTTAGAGCTGGATAAAATATTGGAGAAGAGTACCTGTTATGCAATGGTAAAGTAATGCAGATAAGGTTCAAGATAGTGACACATCCTGTTGGTCTCAAGAAAGCTGATAAAAACTATATTGAGGACACTGAGACAACCCCAAAGTCATGTCTTGATGTAGTGTTGATTTCTGGCTACTACTTTTGGCACGACTCTTGAACTCGTTGCTGAATCGGTTCGAACTTCTTGAGTCTCAACTTCAAGTTGAAAGACATCGATCGGATGTTATCTGACGAGGAAATGAAGAAATTCCTGCGAATTCAGATGCATACTTTACGGTATTTGGAGGACTAAAAGCGCCAAAATAAACAAGAGAAAGTTAATAAGCTTGCTAAGCATCTTGCCAACATTATGGGTACCAGGATATTGTTTCTTGAGCTCTTGAAGTGGTTTCATTCTGACTTGTTTTGTTCTGGCGTTTATATCTTGCTGTGTTCCCTATATTTGCTTTGGTGGCGAACTTTGATGCCCGATGGATGTAATATATGTAATAGCCATGATAGCCTAGTGTAAGTTGCTTGCTTATTTATTTCCTTGTTGTCTTGTTTATTTGTTTGCTTGTAGTCGAGTGCAGTTCTTTTCTGCGGTTTGCTAGTGGCTGAAAATAACCTATTTTAAAACTAGGCCACAATAACCATGGGCTACATCGCACACTCCCTATACTATCGGGATTAGTGTTGAACCTAAATAAATGTTATTTGGTGTTTGCGCTGAGCATGGATATGATTTGATCATGTTTATTGCAATACGGTTATTCATGTAAGTTAGAGAATAATTATTGTTCTGCTTACATGAATAAAACCTTCTATGGTCATACACCCAATGAAAATGGTTTGTTGGATCTCGATCGTGTGATACACATATTCATAATATTGAAACCAAAAGATGTAAAGTTAATAATGATAGTGCAATTTATTTGTGGCACCGCCGCTTGGGGTCATATCTGTGTAAAGCGATGAAGAAACTCCATAAAGATGGATTTTCAAATCACTTGGTTATGAATCGCTTGATGCTTGTAACCGTGCCTTTTGGGCAAGATGACTGAAACTCCGTTGTTCGAATAATGGAACGAGCAACAAACTTGTTGGAAATAATACATACTGATGTATGCGATCCAATGAGTGTTGATGCTCGTGGCAAGTATCGTTATTTTCTAACCTTCACATGGTGATTTGAGCAGATATGGGTATATCTACTTGATGAAACATAAGTCTGAAATAGTTGAAAGGTTCAAAGAATTTCAGAGTGAAGTGGAAAAATCATCGTAACAAGAAAATAAAGTTTCTGCGATCTGATCGCGAAGACGAATAATTGAGTTACGAGTTTGGTCTTCAATTAAAATAATGTGGAATAGTTTCGCAGCTCACGCCACCTGGAACACCACAATGTTATGGTGTGTCCGAACATCGAAACCGCACTTTATTGGATATAATGCGATCTATGATGTATCTTACCGATTTACCACTATCGTTTTGGGTTATGCATTAGAGACAGCTGCATTCACGTTTAATAGGGCACCATCTAAATCCGCTGAGATGACACCGTATGAACTATGGTTTAGCAAGAAACCTAAGTGTCGTTTCTTAAAGTTTGGAGTTGTGATGCTTATGTGAAAAGTTTTTACCGATAAGCTTGAACCCAAATCGAGAAGTGCGTCTTCAAAGAGTACCCAAAGGTAACTATTGGGTACACCTTCTAACATGATCCGAAAGCAAGATATTTGTTGCTAAGATGGATCCTTTCTAGAGAAGAAGTTTCTCTCGAAAGAAGTGAGTGGGAGGAAAGTACAACTTGATGAGGTAATTGTACCTTCTCCTTATTGGAGAGTAGTTCATCACGTAAATCAGTTCAAGTGATTCCTACAACCAATTAGTGAGGAAGTTAATGATGATGATCATAAAACTTCAGATCAAGTTGCTACCAAACCTCGAGGTCTTCCAGAGTAAGATCCGCACCAAAGTGGTACGGTAATCCTATTCTAGAAGTCATGTTACTAGACCATGATGAACCTGCGAACTATGAGGAAGCGATGATGAGCCCAGATTCGCGAAATGGTGGAAGCCATGAAATCTGAGATGGGATCCATGTATGAGAACAAAGTATGGACTTTGGTTGACTTGCCCGATGATCGGCAAGCCATTGAGAATAAATGGATCTTCAAGAGGAAGACGGACACCGATAGTAGTGTTACTATCTACAAAGCTCGACTTGTCGCAAAAAGGTTTTTGACAAGTTCAAGGTGTTGACTACAATGAGATTTTCTCAACTGTAGCGATGCTTAAGTCTGTCCGAATCATGTTAGCAATTGCCACATTTTATGAAATCTGGCAAATGAATGTCAAAACTGCATTCCTTAATGGTTTTCTTAAAGAATAGTTGTATATGATGCAACCAGAAGGTTTTGTCAATCCTAAAGGTGCTAACAAAATGTGTAAGCTCCAGCGATCTATCTATGGACTGGTACAATCCTATGGCCTTTCCTGGATGATAGTGTAGCTTCATGTCGTAATCCTTTATAAGTTCCAGCCATCTCCTTTGTCTAAGGTTTAACTCCTTCTGTGTGAAAATGTACTTTAAACTCTTATGATCCGTGTACACATCACAACGGTTTCCCATGAGATAATGTCTCCAGGTCTTCAACGCATGTACTACAGCTGCTAACTCCAAATCATGCGTGGCATAGTTCAACTCATGAGGCTTCAGCTTGTCGTGAGGCATATGAAACAACTTTTCCGTCTCCGCATAAGAACACATCCAAGTCCCAAGCGAGAGGCATCACAATACACTTGAAACTCCTTATGTATATCTCGCAAGGTCAAGACTGGGCTGTAGTCAACCGCTTTTCTACTCTTGGAAGCTTGTCTCACAATCCTCCGTCCATTTGAACTTGGTATCCTTCTTTAGCAATTCTGTCATTGGTTTAGCAATCTTGGAAAAATTCTCAATAAATCTCCGATAATATCCTGCCACCCAAGGAAATCTGCGAATCTCACCGATGAATTTTACCGATCTACCGCTATACCTCTCCGATATAACATGCCCAAGAAATCCAACTTCCTTTAACCAAAACTCGCACTTGCTGAATTTGGCATATAACTGGTGTTCCCTGAGTTTCTCAAGAACCAAACGTAGGTGTTTTGCGTGCTCCTCTTCGTTCTTCGAGTAAACCATAATATCATCGATAAACACCACAACAAACTTGTCCAAATACTCCATGAACACTTTGTTCATCATACTCATGAAATAGGCAGGGGCGTTAGTCAGTCCAAACGACATGACCGTATACTCATATAATCCATATCGTGTGGTGAATGCTGTCTTTGGTATATCCTTCTCTCGGATCTTCAATCGATGGTATCCCGATCGAGATTAATCTTAGAAAACACCTTAGCTCCTTGCAACCGATCAAACAGATCATTAATCATTGGTAAGGGATACTTGTTCTTTATCGTTACTTCATTCGAGCTCGGTAATCAACAACCATCCTTAGGGATTTATCCTTCTTCTCCACCAAAAGTCTTGGAGCTCCCCAAGGTGATGAACTTCACGAATGTAACCTTTCTCCAATAGCTCCTTGATCGCTTCTTAATTCCTCCGATCATTTATGCATCCGATAGGGTCTCTTTGATATTGGTCCCTGCACTGCATTAGTTCTATCGTAAACTCGATGTCTCGATCCGTGGCATGCCCGTAACTCTTCCGAAAAACATCCGGATAATCCTCCACTATGTACTTCCTCTTGTACAACTCCCGTGAGGGTATTCACTTGGCTCCTCCTAGGCACATGCCTAGATACATACTTAATCCTTTTTCCTCCTGGGTGGTAAGATAAATTGACTTGCTAGCATAGTCAATACTTCCTCCAAACTTCGACATCCAATCCATACCTAATATCACATCCAATCCTTGCGACTCCAAGATAATTAGGTCAGACGGAAAAACATGCGTGCCAATGATTAGGGGTATCTGGGTGCACCACTTGCTAGCCATGTACTCGCTTCAAAGTAGCTCACTAAAAGAGGGGTTCTAAGGGTCAGGTTGGTAACTTAAACTTATCCACAAATCCCTTGATATGTATGAATGCGATGCACCAAGATCGAAAAGAACAATAGCGGTAAATGACTGAACCAAAACTTACCTATTACGCGTCCACTGCTCTTCAACTTCCTCCATGTTGACGTGGTTCACTTGTCCTTTGTTGAAGGGATTGGGCTTCTTCCCAGCGCTCCCATTTCCGTTTCCATTCTTTCCTTCAGGGCAGTCGTTGGCATAGTGCCCTGTCTTCCCGCACTTAAAGCAAATAACTTGGCTCAAGTCTCTCTTGGCGGGTGTAGCTGGGTTTGAGCGATTCTGATTATTGTTGGCTGCATTTCCATTCCCATTCTTCGCACCATTATGCGATCCTCCTCCAGTATGGTTATGTCCTCCATGGTTATGAACTAGTCCTCCCGAGTTCGGGGTTAAACGAGACTTCTGGTGAGCTCCCGAGTTGTACTTCCCTTGTCCATACTTCCTCTTACGATTCTCAATTTGCTGCTGCTTTCCTTCAATCATTAGGGCCTTATCTACCAACTCCTGGTAGTTATTGAAAGTTGCCACCATCAGCTGCATACTCATCTCATCATTCAGCCCTTCCATAAACTTCTCTTGCTTCGCGGCATCTGTGGCCACATCATCAGGGGCATAGCGTGATAACTTGCTAAACTCATCCACGTACTGAGCCACAGTACGGTTCCCCTGGCGTAAGTTGCGGAACTCACGCTTATCCGCATGGCTCCGGTTGAAACATGGGCCATGCGAAAGGCTTGTTGAACTGGTCCCAAGTGACATTGGCTATAGGAAAAGTAGCCGTAATTCTCCCACCATGCGGCTGCTGGTCCATCCAATTGATGTGCGGCAAAACGCACTCTTTCAAAGATCCGTGCATCCTGCGGTGGTTAACTCCCTTCCAATACGGCGTAACCAGTCATCTGCAACTATTGGCTCGGTGCTACTGGAAAACACCGGCGGTTGTAACCTTAGAAAGCGGGCTAAATTGTCCACTGGCGGCGGGTTGTTGTTGTTGTTGTTGTTGTTGTTGTTGTTGTTGTTGTTGTTGTTGGCATTGCCCTGGTTCTGAACTAGCAATTGCATCAAGGCATTCTGCTGTTGGATCAACTGAGTGAGCTCCGGTGGGAAAACAAAACCGGGGTAACGTCTCGGAGGCATCTGAAGGTTTAGATGGGAGAGATTAGAATAGAAAGAGGTCTAGTGAGAAAAACACTACCCATATGCACATGAGGCAAACACACATTCATTCAATCAAGCAAGCAAGGGCATACAAAACGATCTAGGACTATCGCATAAGTGCTCAACTACTACTAGTTACATGGGGGTAATACTACTATTATATGGTGGTCATCTAGAAATTTTGATCGGTGGAAGACTCCATGATGTCTGCTCCAGCTTCGTCTTCATAGTCATCATCACTTGGGTCTGAGTCGGTGTCGTCGATGATGATGTAGTTGTCTGGACAAGCGGGATCTTCTTCCTCTTCTTGCTCCTCTTCCTTGGGTGCTGGTCCTCCCATGAAGACTCCGATCTTCTTGACTAGGTCGTCGTTCTTCTCCAAAGAGTATTTTGATTTCTTCCTCATATCCATCGCGTGTAGACTTGAGTTCTTCCTCCAGCTCGATGATCTTAGTTTTCACCGATTCTAATCCAAGATGTCTGCGCACATCTGGTTCTCATGACGTCGGATGTGCTGGTTTAGTTCCTGGATGTAGGCTGCAATGGATCTATCCTTCTTGGTGCTGATTACTTCCCATTGCTCGTCTCGGCGCCCACATATTTGGTATATGGTGTCTTTAAGCTCCTTATTGTAGACTTCTCCAATGTGTCCCATGGTAATGTGAGCTGCCATACTCTTTCCCAAACTCCACGTTGGTGCATTGAAAACACATACTATGGGCTCCGTGCTTGGCGCAAATGTCCTTCCGGGAACTAGAGCTTGAATCTTCCAGCATTCTTCTTCTGGTAAGGTGGCGTTGTACGTCCCGGTGAAGCTTGGTATTCCAATATTCAGGTACCTAGTGACTTCCTTCAAGTGGCGTCCGAAAGGTGTGTCTTCATTCGGTTGGGCAAACTTGTACTTCATCTCCGTCATCCTAAAGAGTGGAAAAAATGGAGAGGGGTCAGAAATGAGTAGAGAGGAGTGACCTATGGTTTTATCTTAGTGGTCTTGTCCTACACTCAGCGTGTGCTCTGATACCATCTTGTAGCGACCCGACCTCAGATGGTCAAGTCTCGTGCTTCGTGTCATCCCGGATCGGTAATCTTGACACACACAAGATCAAGGATTTATAACAGAGTAGCAATCACACACTTATTACATCGAATGTCTCAAAAGAGAACTTATTACAATAATATGGCTTAAGGCCATCTAATGCGATAACATGGAAGGCTTGGAAGATAAAGTGAGTCCATCAACTCCAACGGCATAAGCGAGCTGCACGACAACGACCTACAATCCTTACTCCTCGTCTGAAAAGTCTGCAACATAAAATGTTGCAGCCCGAGAACGGGTCAGCACATAGAATATGCTGGCAATGTAACACATAGAGAGTAATGAAAGAATAATATATACTACATGCATATATGGCTGGTGGAAAGCTCTATGGTTACAGTTTTGCAAAAAGCCAATTTTTCCCTATATCAAAGGAATAAATTTTATTTTAACTATCATGGTGGTTGAAACATCATTGAGAAGGTATAACCCCATCTCAATCCCAATTAAAATGATTAACAACCCAGCAGTATTAATTTAGAGTGATGAGATACATGTGAATACTCAAGTACTAGATACTCAGAATTGTCCATAACCGGGGACACGGCTAACCATGATTAGATTGTACACTCTGCAGAGGTTTGCACACTTTTCCCCACAAGACTCGATCGCCTCCTTGGTTTCTCGCACTGCATGGTGTTTGAGAGACGGATGACCGAGACACAGTCTTTCAGAAACATTAACTCTCTACTCCGGATAGATCATACCAAACCTATAAAACCCACTACCTGCTGATCTACCTCTTCGAAAGCTTCACGTAACTTACTCAACTATGCTAGAGCCCATAATAGCTTATGGCTGCACACGGAAGTTTCTAGCATGAATAATCTCAGTTCCCTTTGAGCCTGGGTGGCGGTCCATAGGAAGATCACACGGGTACCCCGGGATTTCCAAAATAAAACAGACAACACTGGGTTCCCCAGGTGCCTCAATCCACCCAGATGTGTATTTAAGTTGCCACCTTAAAGTAAACCATTAATTAATAATCTCACATCTGTCGTGAATATCTCTCAAACCCAAACCACGTCTACGAGCATAGCATGGCAATATAAGCAACATGTAGAGTAACTCCCAAGGGTTTGATAGTAACAGGGCAATAGGTTCCTACCTCATCATCTACTTCCCAACCCACAAATTAATGACATCCTAATCATGCAATGTTGGAGGGTTGAGCTAATGCATAAAAACTGGGTATGAAAAGGTATGATCAAGTGTTACTTGCCTTGCTGACGATCTGTGAATCCTAGAGACTCGTAGTAACACGCTTCGCACTCCGGGAATTCTATCGCAAGCAAACAATACATACCTAAGTAACAAACAAAGATGCACAAACGAAACTTCAACTGAAAGAGGTTGACCGGAGAGTTCAACTTAAGAACTCCGGTTTGCAAAAAGAATCAAACCAAACGGAACAACGAAACTCAAACGGCGAGAAAAACAAGGTCCATTTACTAATCTGAACTAGAGTCAAATTTTACAAAGATAAAAACTAGTTTAAGTTGACTATTCGGAAAGAGGGTTTCGAGATAAAACTTCAGGCGCTTGAATCGCCTGATTCCGATAAACGAGCGAAAAGTTATACTAATTTGAGCATTGGTTCAGAAATCGAATTCGGAATAATCGCGGAATATAACCGATAAAAGAAAACGACGAACGGCTAAACGAACGAACGTTCGTTAGCGGAAACGAACGAACGAACGAACGAGTGAACGCTCGCAAAATAAATAAACCGGAAAAAAATAAACCGATCTAAAAAATGGCTTGGGTTTTCCAAAAAAAAAACCGAAGGGTTATTTAAAAAAAAACCGACGACGGGGCTACCTCCGGCGATCGTCCGGCGGGGCGGGCGGCGGCTCCGGCGGGTCCGCGAGGGGCGGCTAGGGCGGCGGCTCGGCGAGGGGGGGGGGCGGGCGGGAGGCGGCGGCGGCGCTAAGGGCGGCGGGCGGCGGCTCGGGTTCGGCTCCTCCGGGTCCCGCGGTGGTGGTGGTGGTGATGGCGAAGGGGAGAGGGGGGGTATATAAAGAGGGAGGGAGGTGGCTTGGAGTAGGGGGCAAGGGCGGGAGGAGTCCGCTCGGACTCGAGTCCGGCGCTGGCTGGCGGCGCAGCTAGCAAGGGGGGCGGCGGCGGCTTGGGTTGCTCCTTTCATTGGCCGTTAGCCCGATCGCCATGAGTTGTTTATTATTATTATTTTAAAGAAACATTCCACTGAAAATTGTAAAAATCCTGGAAAAATAAATAAAATCTAAAATGCCAAAACAAGTTTTCTTTGCCTAAATAAAATATTTAGAACAAGATGAACTTTTCTTGGCCCCTAAAATGCAATTTTAGATATATGCAAATTTTTCTCTAGGCAAATAAAATTCCAAATAAGTAAAATAAAATCCCAGAAATGATTTTAACATTTTTCCTCCGGTATTTCAATTATTTTTGAGAAGTCATATTATCTCCTCTCATTTATTTTTTTAAACATGAAATATTTTCCGGAGAGAAAAATTATAAAATCCAAAGTCCTCGTCTTTCATTATTTGATAAAATTCAAATATGAAAAATCGGAAAATCCCCAACTCTCTCCGAGGGTCCTTGAGTTGCTTAGGATTTCGAGGATAGCAAATGAAAATGCAATAAAATATGATATGCATGAATGACCTGTGTATAACATGCCAAATTGAAAATTTGGGATGTTACAATTAAAAAAGCAAACATATGCAAACATAACAGCAATCTGCCAAAACAGTACAGTCTGTGAAGAATGCAAGAATATCAATACTTCCCTAACTCCAAAAATTATGAACTAAAATTACCACTGTAATAAATTTATCAGATCTCAATATGCAAAAAGATTCAACATTATACCATTCTCTGACTTTTCTAGGGAATTTTTGCAACAGCGGTAAACTTTCTGTTTTCAAACAGCAACATGTATACTAGCAAAATAAGCATGGCAAAGGCTATCCTTGACATTTTTATTGGAACTAAAGATGCAAAACATTATTCTAAATAACAGCAAGCAAAAACTAACAAGATAAAATGACGCTCCAAGTAAAACACATATCATGTGGTGAATAAAAATATAGCTCCACGTAAAGTTACCGATGAACAAAGACGAAAGAGGGGATGCCATCCGGGGCATCCCAAGGCTTAGGCTCTTGGTTGTACTTGAATATTACCTTGGGGTGCCTTGGGCATCACCAAGCTTAGGCTCTTACCACTCCTTATTCCATAGTCCATCAAATCTTTACCCAAAACTTGAAAACTTCACAACACAAAACTTAACAGAAAACTCGTGAGCTCCGTTAACGAAAAACACCACTTCAAGGTACTGTAATGAACTCATTCTTTATTTATATTGGCGTTAAACCTACTTTATTCCAACTTATCTATGGTTTATAAACTATTTTACTAGCCATAGATTCATCAAAATAAGCAAACAACACAATGAAAACAGAATCTGTCAAAAACAGAACAGTCTGTAGTAATCTGTAACTAACGCAAACTTCTGGAACTCCAAAATTTCTAACATAAATTGGTGGACCTGAGTAATTTGTGTAATAATCATTTGCAAAAATAATCAACTAAATAGCACTCTCCAGTAAAAAGTTGAAGCTAATCTCATGAGCGCTAAAGTTTCTGTTTTTTTACAGCATGATCATAAAGACTTCACCCAAGTCTTCCCAAAGGTTCTACTTGGCACAAACACTAATTAAAACATGAAAACACATCTAACCAGAAACTAGATGGATTATTTATTCCTAAACATAACCAAAAAGTAAGAAACTAAAATAAACTTGGGTTGCCTCCCAACAAGCACTAACGTTTAAAGCCCCTAGCTAGGCATGATGATTTCAATGATGCTCACATAAAAGATAAGAATTGAAACATATAGAGAGCATCATGAAGAATATGACTAGAACATTTAAGTCTAACCCACTTCCTATGCATAGGGATTTTGTGAGCAAACAACTTATGGGAACAATGATCAACTAGCATAGGAAGGTAAAACAAGCATAGCTTCAAGATTTTCAACACATAGAGAGGAAACTTGACATTATTGCAATTCCTACAAGCATATATTCCTCCCTCATAATAATTTTCAGTAGCATCATGAATGAATTCAACAATATAACCAGCACCTAAAGCATTCTTTTCATGATCTACAAGCATATAAAATTTACTACTCTCTACATAAGCAAAATTCTTCTCATTCGGAATAGTGGGAGTATCATAAGAGACATGAACACTAAAAAATGTTTCCACACTAAAAGAGTAATGTTCAGAAAAAGGGTAATCATAATCATGACAAGATTTGCAAATATAATCATCACTACTTTTTATAGCATAAGTTTCATCACAATAATCATCATAAGTAGCAACTTCGTTCTCATCATAATCGATTGAAACCTCTCCCAAGATAGTGAATCACTAAATAAAGTTGACACTCTTCCAAATCCACTTTCATATTCATCACAATAAAATTCAACATCCTCCAAAATAGTGGGATCACTACTTCCTAAAGTTGACACTCTTCCGAACCCACTTTCACCAATATAATCATCATAGGTAGGAGGCATGCTATCATCATAACAACTTTGCATATCAAAACTTGGGGTGCTAAAAATATCATCTTCATTAAACATAGCATCCCCAAGCTTGGGACAAACATTAATTTTAGCAAATATATTCTTAAATATTTCATCCTCATTAAACATAGCTTCCCCAAGCTTGGGCTCTTTCATATCATAAGCATGATCACTCTCATCATTAAAAATATGGATAGCACCAATAGTAAAGCAATTATCATCATCACAATGAGTAGTAGGGGCAACATCATTTGGGAGGGATACCTTTCTACCTTTGTTGCTCCTTCTTTTCTTTTTCTTCTTCACATTATGTGTAGGTTCAACCTTCCTCTTTGAGCTCCTTATTGATGAGATTGGTTGAATAGAAAGCTCCTCCTCGTTACCTGATTCATCATAAGAAATAATAGGAGGAGATTGGGAAGTCTCTTCCCTTTCATTAGTATTCTCATCATCTTCCATTTGCTTTCTTTTCTTTAGGCAATTGGCAATATAAGGATTTTCAATGCAATTCTCCGCACAAAACATATATATCTTTTCTAGATCAATATCAAGAAAATGCTTAAGATTAATTTCTGGAATAGGCTTAGTTAAACGTTTCAACTCTTCACAACCCAAAAGCAATCTAAGTTCATTGTAATGATAAAGGGAGATCAAATCATCACAATTTTTGGACACGACCCGATCATGAAATTTTTTGCATTGAAGATGTAAATGATCTTGTTTATTGCAAAATTCACAACAGGAAAGATATCTTAAATTCACCGCACTCTTATCTAGCCTTTCTTGCAACTTCTTAGTTTCTAAATACTTATGCCTCTTGCAATATATATCTTCTTTATTTGGTGTGTTAATGCAAACATGCACTCCACAAAAGTTGATATGCTTATGAGAGATATTTTCATCATGACTAGAGCAATCATCATTAGTACTATGGATATTCAAGGAGTTTATACTAACAACATTGCAATCATGCTCATCATTCAAAGATTTAGTACCAAGCATTTTAAAGCATTCTTCTTCTAGAACTTGAGCACAATTTTCCTTTCCATCAAACTCACGAAAGATATTAAAAACACGAAGCATACGAGACAAACTTAACTCCATTTTTTGTAGTTTTCTTTTATAAACTAAACTAGTGATAAAACAAGAAACAAAAAGATTCGATTGCAAGATCTAAAGATATACCTTCAAGCACTCAGCTCCCCGGCAATGGCGCTAGAAAAGAGCTTAGTTGACGGGGTGTGAGTGAGTGCCGCTTACCTAGCCTCCCCGGCAGCGGCGCCAGAAAAGAGCTTGATGTCTACTACACAACCTTCTTCTTGTAGACGTTGTTGGGCCTGCAAGTGCACAGGTTTGTAGGACAGTAGCAAATTTCCCTGAAGTGGATGACCTAAGGTTTATCAATCCGTAGGAGGCGTAGGATGAAGATGGTCTCTCTCAAACAACGCTGCAACCAAATAACATAGAGTCTCTTGTGTCCCCAAAACACCCAATACAATGGTAAATTGTATAGGTGCACTAGTTCGGCGAAGAGATGGTGATACAAGTGCAATATGGATAGTAGATATAGGTTTTTGTAATATGAAAATATAAAAACAGCAAGGTAACAAGTGGTAAAGGTGAGCGTAAACGGTATTGCAATGATAGGAAACAAGGCCTAGGGTTCATACTTTCACTAGTGCAAGTTCTCTCAACAATAATAACATAGATAGATCATATAACAATCCCTCAACATGCAACAAAGAGTCACTCCAAAACCACTAATAGCGGAGAACAAACGTAGAGATTATGGTAGGGTACGAAACCACCTCAAAGTTATTCTTTCGGATCAATCTATTCAAGAGTTCGTACTAGAATAACACCTTAAGACACAAATCAACCAAAACCCTAATGTCACCTAGATACTACATTGTCACCTCAAGTATCCGTGGGCATGATTATACGATATGCATCACACAATCTCAGATTCATCCAACCAACATAAAAGTACTTCAAAGAGTGCCCCAAAGTTTCTACCGGAGAGTCAAGAAAACGTGTACCAACCCCTATGCATAGGTTCATGGGCGGAACCCGCAAGTTGGTCACCAAAACATACATCAAGTGGCACGTGATATCCCATTTTCACCACAGATAAACACGGCAAGACATACATCAAGTGTTCTCAAATCAAAGACTCAATCCGATAAGATAACTTCAAAGGGGAAACTCAATTCATCACAAGAGAGTAGAGGGGGAGAAACATCATAAGATCCAACTATAATAACAAAGCTCGCGATACATCAAGATCATGCCATAGAGAGAACACGAGAGGGAGAGATCAAACACATAGCTACTGGTACATACCCTCAGCCCCGAGGGTGAACTACTCCCTCCTCGTCATGGAGAGCGCCGGGATGATGAAGATGACCACCGGTGACGGATTCCCCCTCCGGCAGGGTGCCGGAACGGGCTCCCGAGTGGTTTTTGGTGGCTATAGAGGCTTGCGGCGGCGGAACTCCCGATCTATCTTCTCCGCGGATGTTTTTAGGGTACGTGGGACTATATAGGCGAAAGAAGTCGGTCGGGGAGTGCTCGAGGGGTCCACGAGACAGGGGGCCGCGCCCTGTAGGGGGGCGCGCCCTCGTATCTCGTGGAGTCCTCGGGGATCTTCTGACGTGAACTCCAAGTCTCCAGGATCATATTCTTCCCTAAAATAACGCTGCCAAGGTTTCATTCCGTTTGGACTCCGCTTGATATTCCTTTTCCTCAAATATCAAACAGCAATAAAACAGCAATATGGGCTGGGCCTCCGGTTAATAGGTTAGTCCCAAATGTAATATAAAAGTGAATAATAAAGCTCGTAATCATTCAAAACAGATAATAAAATAGCATGAATGCTTCATAAATTATAGATACGTTGGATACGTATCAGAACTCCCGGTCTATTCTGCTCCTCGATGTTTTTAGTGTATATGGACATATATAGGCGAAAGAAGTCGGTTAGGGGAGCCACGAGGGGCCCACGAGGGTGGGGGCGCGCCTCCCTGCCTCGTGGCTTCCTTGAAGCTTCCCTGACGTCTACTCCAAGTCTCCTGGATTGCTTCCGTTCCGAAAATAACTCTCCCGAAGGTTTCATTCCGTTTGGAATCCATTTGATATTCCATTTCTTCGAAACACTGAAATAGGCAAGAAAACAACAATTTGGGCTGGGCCTCCGGTTAATAGGTTAGTCCCAAACATAATATAAAAGTGTTTAGTAAAGCCGATAAACATCCAACACAGATAATATAATAGCATGAATACTTCATAAATTATAGATACGTTGGAGACGTATCAGCATCCCCAAGCTTAATTCCTGCTCGTCCTCGAGTAGGTAAATGATAAAAGAAATAATTTATGAAGTGTGAATGCTAGCAGGTGCACAAGTTTGATCAATGATAATTTCAAACACCATTTTTATCATCATTATATATCATAACAACAGCTCATATCATAAAACTTTTCATGATCAAGTAACAAGCTATTCACATGTTAAAGCATAGACCATAAACTTTCTTGAAAACTAACAAACTATGTTCTCAGTCATCAAACAATTGCAATTCATCTTATTTTCAGGAAGGGTCTATGTAAGAGCTTTGATTTAGCAAATCCCACATACTCAACTATCATATAGTCTTCCATGATTGCTACCACTCAAAACATATTTTTAGAACAAATAGCATTCATCAAACACAAAGAAAGATAGGGGCTTAATGTTTTGCCTCCCAACCTTTTACCTCAAGGGTAATGTCAACAATAATAATTCATGATCAAATATATTTGAGTGGCCATATATGCTTAGATTTTTCCCCAACACATGATGCTTGCCAACTAAAGAGTAGGTTGGAATGAGAAGGAATACTACTGACTCTTGCATAAAAGTAAAAGATAGACCCTTCGTAGAGGGAAGCAGGGATTTGCAGAGGTGCCAAAGCTCGAAGCTAAAACAGAGATGAAAATAATTTTGAGAGGTATGCTTTCATTGTCAACATAATGACCAAGAGTCCCCAATATCTTCCATACTACATACATTATAGGCGGTTCCCAAACAGAAAGGTAAATATTTTACTCCCCCTCCACCAACAATCACACTCCACGGCTTGTTCGAAACAACGGGTGCCATCCAACTTTCAACAATCCTGGGGGAGTTTTGTTTAAATTATTTGTGAATTTGTTTTTGATCTTTTGATCATAGGACTGGGCATCCCAGTTACCAGCCATTTTCTCGTGAATGATAAGCGGAGTCCACTCATTGTGATAATAACCCACCTAGCATGGAATATACTGACAGCCCCTAGTCGCTACATGAGCGATTCGGGCATACAAAACAGATTATTATTTGAAGGTTTAGAGTTTGGCACATGCAAATTTACTTGGAACGGCAGGTAAATACCGCATATAGGTAGATATGGTGGACACTCATGGAAGAAACTTGGTTCAAGGATTTTGGATGCACAAGCAGTATTCTCGCTTAGTACATATATTTTGGCTAGCAAAGGTTTCTAAATAGCAAGCACCACATGTTAGAGGATCCATAACAATATAACTTATATACAAATATACCCAAGCATAACTCATTATGTTGTCTTCCTTGTCCAACTTCAACTAATTTGCTCAGCTTTGAAAATAATTAATGGGGCTCACAATCATAGAAGATGTCCAAGATAGTATATTTATATGTTAGATCTCTCTTCCTTCAATATTCTTTCATGAATTGTTCAAGTGACCAATACAATGTTCGCTAACCCTCAATAAATTTACCACCTCTACTTCTTATATGTGAAATCATTACTCCCCATGGGATAAGCATATGAAACATATATAATTTCAGATTTATGACATTCAAATCATTCAACCATTTACTCATAGGATATAAGTGAAGCACATGAGTAAATGGCAAACTACTCCAAAAAGATATAAGTGAAGATCAATGAGTAGTTAAATAATTATGTAGCTTTGTGAAGACTCTCTCTCAATTAAGAATTTCAGATATTGAGATATTATTCAAACAGTAAGCAAAACAAAATAAAACGACATTTCAAGGATAGCACTCATCATGTGAAGAAGCAAAAACTTATGCTCAACCGATACTAACCGATAATTGTTGAAGAAGAAAGGTGGGATGCCTACCGGGGCATACCCAAGCTTAGATGCTTGAGACTTCTTGAAATATTATCTTGGGTGCCTTGTGCATCCCCAAGCTTGAGCTTTTGTGTCTCCTTAATTCCTCTCATATCACGGTTTCCTAAATCTCGAAAGCTTCATCCACACCAAACTCAACAAGAACTTGTGAGATAAGTTAGTATAAACCAATGCAAAAACCTTATCATTTTCTACTGTAACAAATGACTAAAATTATTATTCAACATTGCATACTAAATCCCTCTACATATTTAATACCCCTATCCTCAAATAGAATCATTAAACAAGCAAACATATGCAAACAATGCAAACATAACAGCAATCTGCCAAAACAATACAGTCTGTAAAGAATGCAAGATTCATCATACTTACCTAACTCCAAACATTATGAAATTCTACCACACTGTAGAAAATTTATCAGAGCTCAATATGCAAAAAGTTTCAACATTTTATCATATTCTGAATTTTCTATGCAAATTTTGCAACAGCGGTAAACTTTCTGTTTTGAAACAGTAACATGTATACTTGCAAAATAAGCATGGTAAAGGCTATCCTTGAAATTTTTATTGAAAATAGAGATGCAAAACATTATTCTAAATAACAGCAAGCAAATACTAACAATAAAATGGCACTCCAAGCAAAACACATATCATGTGGTGAATAAAAATATAGCTCCAAGTAAAGTTACCGATTAACGAAGACGAAAGAGGGGATGCCATCCGGGGCATCCCCAAGCTTAGGCTCTTGGTTTTCCTTGAATATTACCTTGGGGTGACTTGGGCATCACCAATATTAGGCTCTTTCCACTCCTTATTCCATAGTCCATCGAGTCTTTACCCAAAACTTGAAAACTTCACAACACAAAACTCAACAGAAAATCTCATGAGCTCCGTTAGTATAAGAAAATAAATCACCACTTAGGTACTGTTGTGAACTCAATATAAATTCATATTGGTGTAATATATACTGTATTCCAACTCCTCTATGGTTCATACCCTCCGATACTACTCATAGATTCATCAAAATAAGCAAACAACACATAGAAAACAGAATCTGTCAAAAACAGAACAGTCTGTAGTAATCTGTGTCAAATGTATACTTCTAGAACTCCAAAAATTCTGAAATAAATTGGTGGACCTGAGGAATTTGTATATTAATCTTATTCAAAAAGAATCAACTTAAAATCACTCTTCTGTAAAAAATGACAGCTAAACTCGTGAGCGCAAAGTTTCTGTTTTTTACAGCAAAATCACATTAACTTTCACCCAAGTCTTCCCAAAGGTTCTACTTGGCACTTTATTGAAACAAAACCTATAAAACATGATTAGTACAGTATATTATCATGTGAACACACAAAAACAGTAGGGTTAAATATTGGGTTGTCTCCCAACAAGCGCTTTTCTTTATTACCTTTTTAGCTAGGCATGATGATTTCATTGATGCTCACATAAGAGATAAGAATTGAAACATAACGGGAGAATCATGGAACACATGGAAAGCACATTTAAGTCTAACCCACTTCCTATGCATAGGGATTTGTGAGAAAACAACTTATGGGAACAATAATCAACTAGCATAGGAAGGCAAAACAAGTGCAACTTCAAAAATTTCAACACATAGAGAGGAAACTTGATATTATTCAATATGTAGAAGCATATGATCCTCTCTCATAATAATTTTCAGTAGCATCATGAATGAGTTCAACCATATAACCAGGACATAAAGCATTCTTTTCATGATCTACTTGCATAGCAATTTTACTACTCTCCACATAAGCAAATTTATTCTCATCAATAGTAGTGGGAGCAAACTCAACAAAATAATTATCATTTGAGGCATAGTCCAATTGAAAATTAAAATCAAGATGACAAGCTTCATGGTTATCTTTATTATTTATAGCATACGTGTCATCACAATAATCATCATAAATAGTAGGCATGCTTTCATCATAATAACTTTGCTCATCAAAACTTGGGGGACTAAACATATCATCTTCATCAAAGATAGCATCCCCAAGCTTGTGGCTTTGCATATCATTAGCATCATTCATCGTAACAACATTGCAATAATGCTCATCATTCAAAGATTTAGTGCCAAACATTCAATTCTTCCTCTAGCAATTGAGCACAATTATCGGAATCCTTATTTTCACGGAAGACATTAAAAAGATGAAGCATATGAGGCAACCTCAATTCCATTTTTTTGGTAGTTTTCTTTTATAGACTAAACTAGTGATAAAACAAGAAACTAAAAGATTTGATTGCAAGATCTAAAGATATACCTTCAAGCACTCACCTCCCCGGTAACGGCGCCAGAAAAGAGCTTGATGTCTACTACGCAACCTTCTTCTTATAGACGTTGTTGGGCCTCCAAGTGCAGAGGTTTGTAGGACAGTAGCAAATTTCCCTCAAGTGGATGACCTAAGGTTTATCAATCATTGGGAGGCGTAGGATGAAGATGGTCTCTCTCAAACAACCCTGCAACCAAATAACAAAGAGTCTCTTGTGTCCCCAACACACCCAATACAATCGTAAATTGTATAGGGGCACTAGTTCGGCGAAGAGATGGTCATACAAGTGCTATATGGATGGTAGATATAGGTTTTTGTAATCTGAAAATATAAAAACATCAAGGTAGCAAGCGATAAAAGTGAGCGTAAATGATATTGCGATGCTAGGAAACAAGGCCTAGGGCTCATACTTTCACTAGTGCAAGTTCTCTCAACAATAATAACATAATTGGATCATATAAATATCCCTCAACATGCAACAAAGAGTCACTCCAAAGTCACTAATAGCGGAGAACAAACGAAGAGATTATTGTAGGGTATGAAACCACCTCAAAGTTATCATTTCTGATCGATCTATTCAAGAGTCTGTAGTAAAATAACATGAAGCTATTCTTTCCGCTCGATCTATCATAGAGTTCGTACTAGAATAACACCTTAATATACAAATAAACCAAAACCCTAATGTCACCTAGATACTCCAATGTCACCTCAAGTATCCGTAGGTATGATTATACGATATGCATCACACAATCTCAGATTCATCTATTCAACCAACACAAATAACTTTAAAGAGTGCCCTACACAAAGAACTCCAAGCAGAATTCTTAGAGGATCTATTCCATCTACCTCTGACCGTGCAAGCTTTCCAGGAATTTGAGGATATGGAGAACATTTGTTTTGAGTTAAGGGCTTCTGATGCACTTGATTGCACTGACACTTGGAGCTACATTTGGGGAAATGAACAATTATCAGTTGCTAAGGCCTATAAAGTTATGATGGGAGTTAAAATTGTGCCACAACAGTTCAACTGGATCTGGAATAGCTCTTGTCAGCCAAAGCACAAGGTGTTTTTTTGGAGACTGCTACATGACAGGCTCAATACTAGAAATCTCTTGAGAAGGAAAACTTTTCATTTGGCCAACTATAACTGTGCTGTCAACAACTGTCCACAGGAAGAAACTCTTCAGCATCTCTTCTGGACCTGTCCTTTTGCAGCTCAATGTTGGGACTTGATTTTCCCTTCACGACAGGCAAATGTTTCAATTCTGGAAGCTTTTCTTGATCTCAAACTGAAGCTACATGTTCCTTTTTTCATGGAAATAATTATCCTTGCTTCTTGGGCTATTTGAATCTCAAGGAACAATTTGATCTTCCAAGTAGTTCAACCAACTATCCAGAGGTGGAAAGCTATTTTCCTGGAGGAGCTCAATCTGCTAAGATTTAGGATTAAGCGGAGTTATGCTGGAGCCTATTGTTCTTGGCTTGACAATCTTGTACTGTAATTCTAGACTCTAGTTAGTTTTTTTCTTCTTAGTTTTTTTCTCTTTTCTTTCTTCTTCTTTCTTCTGGCTTATCTCAAGCCTTTTGTACATTGGAACTTTTTTTTTCTTAATTAATAAATATTGCAGTGGGGTTTTGCCCTACTATGTATAGTAAAAAAAAGTTCAAAAAGTGCCCCAAAGTTTCTACCGGAGAGTCAAGACGAAAACGTGTGCCAACCCCTATGCATAGATTCCCAAGGTCACAGAACCCGCAAGTTGATCACCAAAACATACATCAAGTAGATCACGTGAATATCCCATTCTCACCACAGATAAGCACATGCAAGACATATATCAAGTGTTCTCAAATCCTTAAAGACTCAATCCGATAAGATAAATTCAAAGGGAAAACTCAATCCATTACAAGAGAGTAGAGGGGGAGAAACATCATAAGATCCAACTATAATAGCAAAGCTCGCGGTACATCAAGATCGTGCCAAATCAAGAACACGAGAGAGAGAGAGAGAGAGATCAAACACATAGCTACTGGTACATACCCTCAGCACCGAGGGTGAACTACTCCCTCCTCGTCATGGAGAGCGCCGGGATGATGAATTATAGATACATTGGAGATGTATCACTCGTTGAATCAAAGATGGTTAAGTTTCCTAGCCGTAGACATGAGTTGTCATTTGATTAACGGGATCATATCATTAGAGAATGATGTGATTGGCTTGAAACATTCCGTTAGCTTAGCACTTGATCGTTTAGTATGTTGCTATTGCTTTCTTCATGACTTATACATGTTCCTATGACTATGAGATTATGCAACTCCCAAATACCAGAGGAACACTTAGTGTGCTACCAAACATCACAACGTAATTGGGTGATTATAAAGGTGCTCTACAGGTGTCTCCGATGGTACTTGTTGAGTTGGCATAGATCGAGATTAGGATTGGTCACTTCGATTGTCGGAGAGGTATCTCTGGGCCCTCTCGGTAATGCACATCACTATAAGCCTTGCAAGCACTGTGACTAATGAGTTAGTTGCAGGATGATGCATTACGGAATGAGTAAAGAGACTTGCCAGTAACGAGATTGAACTAGGTATTGAGATACCGAATCGAATCTCGGGCAAGTAACATACCGATGACAAAGGGAACAACGTATGTTGTTATGCGGTTTGACCGACAAAGATCTTCGTAGAATATGTAGGAACCAATATGAGCATCCAGGTTCCGCTATCGGTTATTGACTGGAGATGAGTCTCGGTCATGTCTACATAGTTCTCGAACCCGTAGGGTCCGCACGCTTAACGTTCGGTGACGATCGGTATTATGAGTTTATGTGTTTTGATGTACGGAAGGTAGTTCAGAGTCCCGGATATGGTCACGGACATGACGAGGAGTCTTGAAATGGTCGAGACATAAAGATCGATATATTGGATAACTATGTTTGGACATTGGAAAGGTTTGGATAGAGTTCGGGCATATACCGGAGTACCGGGGGGTTACCGGAACCCCCCGGGGAGTATATGGGCCCTAATGGGCTTTAGTGGAGAGAGAGGGGCAGCCAGGGCAGGCCGCGTGCCCCCTCCCCCTCTGGTCCGAATTGGACTAGGAAGGGGGGCGGCGCCCCCCTTTCCTTCCTCCCTCTCTCCCCCTTCCTTCTCTCCTAGTCCAACTAGGGAAGGGGGGAATCCTACTCCCGGTGGGAGTAGGACTCCTCCAGGGTGCGCCATAGAGGGCCGGCTTAGGTGAAGCTATCCCTCGACACTCAGCTGGATCAAGAGTTCGTGGGACGTCACCGAGCCGAACGTGTGCAGATCGCGGAGGTGCCGTACTTTCAGTACTAGGATCAGTCGGATCGTGAAGACGTACGACTACATCAACCGTGTTGTGATAACGCTTCCACTTACGGTCTACGAGGGTACATGGACTACACTATCCCCTATCGTTGCTATGCATCACCATGATCTTGCGTTTGCGTAGGAAATTTTTTGAAATTACTGTGACACTCCAAAAATATTCTTTTGGTTTTCTTCAAAAAAAATTGTTGGATTTGAAGAAGGTCTTCTAAACCCTTCCAAAAATCTCTCTCAGAAACTTTTTCCCTCTAGCAAGGATTTAAATTTTTGCATCTCCTTCAACTCTGGTGTTTGGTTTTTAAATTTTTCTTCTGATTGCCCTCTTCTCAAAATTTCAAGAAAAATCTTTGGAGTTTATTTTCTTTCAAAAAGGAAACTCTAGGAGTTTTACACCTTCTCCAATATTGAAACTACTCATGATTTTATCATGCACCACATGGTAAAATCTTCCCAAAAATCTCTCCTTCCACTTTGGGCAATCCAAACATTCTGTCTAAACAAGTTCAACCATTTTCTGAATTTTATTTCATTTATTTCTCCTCCCAAATCTTTTCTGTCCATTATTTTGAGCCTAAGTGATTTGCAAAGCAAGTGCCTAAATGCAACTCCCCTGGATAGTCCTTGGTACCCACAACCTAGAACAATCAAGATCCACTCCTCTTCTTTTAAAAAATTTCAAATTTCAGTCTCTCCAAGTTTGGACCAGATTTGTCAAATTTGGTGAAATTCATATCTTCTCTGCTCCAAAAATTCCACAAAAATTCAGGCAGCCTCTAGATGCAATGAGAGGCCCCTCCACCAAAAATCAGCTCAAGCAGAGCCTCCCTCATACCAAAATCATTCGGTCGAACACCTGACTTACACTGTTTCATTGCACTTTTAGAGATTCAGTGTCGCTTCTCTTCGTCAGATTTGGTCACGCGCCACAGTGTGCTCGGCATGATGCACACGGCCTCTCCCCCAGCCAGCACCCTCAAGACGCACGCTTGGGCGATTCTGGCGTCGGTGGCGGCAGCATCGCCGGCATTGAGGCTTCTGCGGTGGCGCGCCACCCGTGGCGGCGAGAGGGCCCGAGCCCGCCGCCACGCCACCGGCGCCGCCCCATCGCCTCGGCTCTCCGCGTGTCCCTGCCTTGCCAGCAAGACGCCCGCGGGCACCGTCGCCGTGGCCCGGCAAGCACAGAACGTGCTCCCTGCCGCCGACGGGCCCGCGTCGCCCCGTTCCGTCGAGCACGCCCTAAGCACCCAATCCTGGCTCGTTTAGCACCTAAACGGGACCAGTGAAACCCCACGACGGCGCTCAACCCCGGAACCTCCCCGATCAGTGCCCTGCGCTGCCGTAAACTTCGCCGGAGAACCCCGTTCTCGGCAACCGCCTCGGGCCGGCTATATATAGCATCCACGAGCGCTCTCTCGCCCCCGCACACCTCCACCACCTCACTAGTCCTCGCCAAGCCCCTGGAAGGGCCTTGAGGGGCTCTTCTTCCTCGACTCCTGCCGCCCCGTTCCGCCTCGGCCTCCACCTCGATTCACTCTGGTGAGGTCGTCCCCGGCGCCCAAATCCCGTCAGCTACCCTCTCATGCTACCACAAGTCTAACCCCCTCCTCAATTCCTCCTCCGCAGCACTCTCCGACGAGACCCACGACCACCCGAACCGCCGTCCGCCGGAGCAGGAGCCGCTGTCGACGTGGTACTCGCCGGCGACCCCCACCACCACCAACCGACGCGGAATGACGTCCTGAACATGGAGGTACCCTCCGATCTTCCTGCCTCGCCGTGGATCGCCACCGGCGACCACCATGACTCTCGGCGCCGACGAGCCCGTCTCTCGCTTGAAAATTCAAACCTGACGGGTGGGACCCGCCCGTCAGCCTCTCTATTGTTTTTTTGAATCGTTTTCTGAAAGCGTACTTTGGCAAATACGCCTTCCACTCTGAACCGTTTTTCTGTACTTTTCTGCTTAGCCCCGTGAGGGTTTTCTGTTTCATTACAGATGGGTCCTTGGACCAAAACCCTTATAACTTTTTAACAGAAAGGAATTTTTGAGTGATTCTTTTTCTATCCTCTTCAGATTTTTGTCTAGTTTTTTATCATATTTATTTGGAAAATATTTGGATTAACTTTCTGTGCCCCACGGTATTTATGTTAGCGCGTGTGTTTTGTGTACCGTAGATACCGAAGGAGGTGACGGAACCGCGAACTTCACCGAGCTAGACCCCGACTACTCCGAACCAGGAAAGCATGTTTGAAATCCTGATATTATGAGTATCTTGGCATGTTTGCATTAAGTAGTTTCATGACATGTTCATAAGCATCCCGATAAATTTTTGTCTCGTGATAAGTTGAGATAAGTGGGTTCGGAAAATCCATGAGTTGTTGGAAACTTGTTGCATGGCCATGAATTGGCATGAGTTTGGGTAAGATGGCAGTGTTGTAGCATGCCGGGCTTATGCCAGATCGTTGACCCTGTGTAAAAATAAACCAGTCAGATTCCCGTCCATCTCCACTTTCGTACTACCACCTGTTTCCCGCAAGGGATACAGCTTAGTAAGTTGCAAACCACTTCCTGGTACACACCAAATTGAGAGGCCGGGATGAAGGTTCCATGGCCCTGGATTAAAGCCTTTCATCCGGTCGGGGGCATGGGTGTTTCGGTTGGGACCAAGAGGGGCACCCTTAGAGCGCCAGATATAAATTTGATCCCATGCTATTCGAGATTATGATCTCCCGTCTCAAAGTTTTTCTTAAGCGTTGTCTAGGGTGATTCCTGCAACGTGAGGTATGATGGGTGTGTACTAGTTAGCTGTGTTTCCTCCGAAATACCGTAAACGGAACTAGTCCTTTGTGACTACGGAAATCCGTTGGCTGTGGACTTTTTGGTACAAACTCTGCAGAGTCAAAATTCTTGAATTCATCTTATTCATGTCCGAGTACCGTGTTCATGTTATCTTGTCAAGTGTCAGTCTTGGTGACAGAAACTCCTGATAACCATTTGAGTGTTAAATGTTTATTTCCTGTGAATGGACTAACCCGCTTAGTGTCTTGTGATTAATATTTTCCGTGAGCACCATATCTTGTCAGTTATGAATAATGAATTATAAGCCCTTTTTGCGATGTCGCTCAGACGTCCGACTGCGGCATTGTTATTATTTACTTATGTTATAAGCCCTTTCTGCGATGTCGCTCAGACGTCCGACTGCGGGATTGTTATTATTTACTTTTGTTATAAGCCCTTTCTGCGATGTCGCTCAGACGTCCGACTACGGCATTGTTATTATTTACCTTGTTATAAGCCCTTTCTGCGATGTCGCTCAGACGTCCGACTGCGGCATTGTTATTATTTACTTTTATTATAAGCCCTTTCCCTGATGTCGCTCCGACGTCTGACTGCGGCACACATGTATTTTCTTTCAATATAAGCCCTTTTTGAGGTGTCGCTTAGACGCCCGACTGTGGCATGTTTTAGTTATTTGTTCACCCTTCGAGGCGTCGCTTCAGACACCCGATCGGTTTTGAGTTTATCTTCTTTGGGTTTTCGAGCGGACTACCGCTGATTCCCTTTTTACTTACCTTGCCATACTGATTAAATTGCGCATTGTTATAAATTAATCATGTCGCATTCATGCATCCATTTGTTATATCTTTTGTCCAAACTGTCTTGCGAGTACTTTCAAAGTACTCACCGGCTTGTTGATTTGGCGATCTTGTGGCGATCTCATGGATGAAGAGTTCGATAGCGAGTCCGACGCCTAGAGGAATCCCAGTCAGTCTCGTGCGACCCCTGGATTAGTCATTGTGATATAACCGCTTCCGCTACTCTGTTCTTTGAGGACCGGATTGTGGTTCCTAAGGGTGATCTGCGAAAAGTCATTATGAACGAGGCTCACAATTCGCTTCTATCCATTCATCCGGAAATGCGAAGATGTACCATGACCTCAAGCAGTCATATTGGTGGACTCGAATGAAGCGAGAAATTGCTCAATTCGTGAATGAGTGTGATGTCTGCGCAGAAGAGTGAAAGCAGAACACCAAAGACCAGCTGGTCTCCTCCAACCTCTTGCTATTCTGAATGGAAGTTTGATCATATTGAAATGGACTTCGTGGACTGGCTTTCCAAAGTCCAAGCGTGGAAATGATGCTATCTTCGTTGTCATTGACAAGCTTACTAAAGTGGCTCATTTTCTTCCTATCAAAGAATCCATCACAGCAGCTTAGTTGGCGAGCTATACACCTCGAGGATTGTCTCCTTGCACGGCATTCCACAAGTGATCTCTTCTGACCGTGGCAGCATCTTTACCTCCAAGTTTTGGGATTCTTTTCGAAGGCCATGGGCACCAACATTCGTTTCAGACAGCTTTCCATCCTCGGACAAGTGGCCAAGTTGAGCGAGTAAATCAAATCCTTGAAGATATGCTCGGGGCTTGTGTCATTTCCTTCGGTATGAAGTGGGAAGATTGTCTTCCATATGCCGAAGTTCTCCTACAACAACAGCTTCCAAGCGAGTTCGGGCAAGGCCCCATTCGAAATTCTCTATGGCGAAAGTGCCGTACTCCTCTCAATTGGTGCGAGCATGTGAGCGCCAACTTCTTGGCAATGACTTGATCACGAAGCGGAAGAAATGTGCAAGGTCATTCGTGAGAATCTCAAAGCAGCGCAATCGCGTCGGAAGAGCTATTATGATGATAAGCACCGTGATGTGGCTTTTGAAATCGGAGACCATGTCTACCTCGCGTCTCTCCAATGAAAGGCACTCTTAAACCCGGTATCAAAGGAAGCTTGCCCCTAGATACGTGGGTCCTTTCAAGATCATTGGGAAAAGAGGCGATCTCGCCTATCAACTTGAGCTTCCATCCAACTTTGCAAATGTGCACGACGTGTTTCACGTGTCACAGCTTCGCAAGTGCTTCAAGACTCTGAACGCACTATCAACTTCAAGAGATTGACCTTCAAGAAGATCTCTCTTATCATGAGCACCCGTTGCTATTCTTGAAGAAACCGGCGCAAGACGCAACAAGTCAATCAAATTCACGAAAGTGAAGTGGTCACACCATTCCGACCGAGAAGCTACACGGGGCGCGAGGATCACCTCCGTTCCGAATATCCGGAGTTCTTTCAGTCCTAGATCTCGGGACGAGATCCTCTTGTAGTGGTGGAGTGTTGTAACACCCTGGATGTAAACTTCCCTTTTTGGGCAATGTATCAATTTGACCTCATCCAATTCTTGTGGGTTTTGTCATGCTTGGCCTCATCTTGTTTGGTTATGTGGGTTTCTCTTTTCTTTGTTTTGCTCTTTTTACCATATTGCATTTGTGTCTCTTGTCATCTTGCATTCCATTCTTATCATGTGTTTGTGGTGTTCTCTCACATGTTATGTTGTTGCATGTGCCATTCTCAAATTTTGCATTACCATCTCCTCCTTCCCTCTACTTCTTTCCTTATCAAGTGCTATCTTTTCCTTTCTCAATTAATGTTCATCTTCTCCTGCAATTCTTGCTCCCTACACTAAACCTCTCGCCAAAAATCTCCTCATTTGAAGTTGTTTTGGTCAGGTTCAAAAATGACACAAGTTTGAAATATTTTCAAACTTGTCTTATTCTACCTCTAAAATGCCCATTGCAATTTATTAAAATAGTGGGGAATTCAGGAGTTTGGGGATATTTTCCTTTTACTCCAACTCTTCTCATTTTTCCTGTGCTTTCTTTTCTCTTCTTTTGGTTTTAAAAGGAAAAAGAAAGGAAGGCAGCAGCAGCAGTGGCAGCCCAGCGAGGCCTCTCCACCTAGGCTCGGCCTCCAAGCCGGCCCAGCCCCCTCAACCCCCGCAGCCCAGGGAGAGCGCGCCAGCCCGCTCGCTCTTTCTCTCCCTGTCTTCGCGCACCCGCATCCGCTTGCACCCCCGCTAGTTCCAGTCCACGTGGACGCGCCGGTCCCTTTGGCAGCGACACATTCACCTCACCCACCTTTTCCCTCTCCTCTCGCCGTCGCCATGGGGACCCCGAGCACGAGGGCGCGCGAGCTCGACCCCGTTGCCCTAGCCTCCTTTTTATCCCCTCTCCGTGTCCACACGACCCCTAGGGTTTCCCTCTTCCTCTCGCCGCCGCCGTCAGGTGAGTAGCCACCAGATTTCGCCGCTCCCGCTCCGTCCCGAGCGCACCTGAGAGCGCGCCTCGTCGCCGGCGAGCTCTCCGGTCACTCCAAGCCCCGCAGGTCGTGTCCATCTTCCTCCTCGTCGTCGACTTCGTCCACGACGTCGACTACGGTGCCCGGACGACAAGTTCCTCGACGCCCCTGCTTCCGTCTTCCTCTCGGTCAGGCCCGCGCCGAGATTCAGAGCTCCACTTCGTCGCCTCCGGCTCGTCTCCGTCAACTCCATCGTGCCTTTGGGTGAGCTGGGTATATCACCTCCCTCTGCCATCCGTCCCGTGTCTTGTAGGCGCCCGTAGGGCAGGTTCCGATCCGTGTTATTCTCGTGCTCGGCGTGCTCCGGCATGTCCGTAGATTTGGGTTCAGGGTAGTTGGCCGTGCGTGGGTGCCGCGATTCCCCGCTCGGGCTCGTCCCTTCGTGCTCCCGTGGTGTCCTCCCACGCGCACCCATTTTGAACGAGGCCGCAGAGCCGTTGTAGCCGCTGTTTGCCTCGCCGGAGTCGTCGTTGCTTCTCTGTTCTTAGGTCAGGGCCTTGTAGTTGGTCAAGTAGGTCAGAGTCCCTGATCTTACCGACCTCCTAGCCTAGCCGAGCTGGTTTGCACCCAGCGCTCCTCGCGGCGACACTGGTTCGAATCCCAGCGCCGCCTTTTATTACATTTTCTTTCTTTTCTTCGTTTCGTCTCTTGAAGAGCAGCAGTTAAGGGGCGAGGCTCTTCTCTGTCGATCGCCGCCGCCTAGCCAGTGGTAGCTGGGCAGAGTCTCACCGGGAGGCCGGGTTCGATTCCCAGGCTGCATTTTCTTCCCCTTTTACAACCTTGCTCATCCTTTGTCTCTATGACAGTAGGGTCCCACCAGTCAGCCTCTCAGCGCCTCCTCCATATATATATTTATTCCTTACCCCGCGTTTCCTTTTCTGGTTTGCTCCTCTTTCCGTTTTAGGCAAGTCCATTTCTGGACATTTCCAAATCTGGAAAACGCCTTTTCTGTTAACTACCATTTTAGGCAGGTTTTGACTTAGTGCATTTGTGATGATTTCTCTTCTGCAACCCTAACATATTATATATGTTTTTGGGGTAGAAAAATCCCACCAACTCAGTGGTGGCATTAGTTTCTGCATTTGAGCAAGTTTATGATCATGTCTTTTGCATCATGTTGATATGTTGTCTTTCATGGGTATATTTATTGCTTTATGCTATGAGGTAGTTTGCACACGAACATGGCTTTGTACATCATGCTGGTATTGGAGGTTTCGCGCCATTCTTGTTTTGCTCGCCATTTCCAAACCGTGCATCCGTTTCCGGTGATCTTTATATCGATTTCAACCGAAATCATCTCGTCTTTCCGATGGCATACTTGGTTTGCCAAGATGATGCCTGGTTCTTCATTTACCTTCCGGAGTGCACATAAGCCTTGCATATCACATCCCGCATATTCATGTCATGTTTTGCATCATGTTGATTGTGCATTGCACCATGATTTATTGTGGTTCCTTTGTTTGTGTTGTTGCTTTGGGTAGAGCCGGGAGACGAGTACGTGAACGAGGAACCTGTTGAGAACGCTTTCGAGGATCAAGCTTTCGGCAACTCTGAGAACATTGCAGGCAAGATGACCATACCCTCGAAATCACTTCTATCTTTGCTATGCTAGTTGCTCGCTCTTTTGCTATGCCTATGCTGCGATGCCTACCACTTGCTATATCATGCCACCCATATTGCCATGTCAGCCCTAACCATCCTTTTCCTAGCAAACCGTTGATTGGCTATGTTACCGCTTTGCTCAGCCCTCTTATAGCGTTGCTAGTTGCAGGTGAAGCTGAAGTTTGTTCCTTGTTGGAACTTGGATATGTTGTTCCTTTTTGGAACATGTTTACTTGTTGGGGATATCACAATATATATATATCTGCTATATTTAATACATCTATATACTTGGTAAAGGGTGGAAGGCTCGGCCTTATGCAGTGTTTTGTTCCCTCTTGCCACCCTAGTTTCCGTCATACGGTGTTATGTTCCTTGATTTTGCGTTCCTTACGGTTGGGTGATTTATGGGACCCCTTGACAGTTCGCTTTGAATAAGACTCGTCCAAAGAAGGCCCAACATTGGTTTTACCATTTGCCACCTAAGCCTTTTCCCCGGGTTTCGCGAGCCGAGGGTCATCTTTATTTTAACCCCGGACGGTGCTCCTTCGAGTGCTTGGCCCGAACCGAACCCTACCATGGGCCACCACGGGAAACTTCGAGGCTTGGTTTTACTCGTAGCCTGTCTCATCTGGATGTGCCACGAGAGCGAGATATGTGCAGCTCCTATCGGGATTTGTCGGCACAACGGGTGGCTTTGCTGGTCTTGTTTTATTCTTTGTCGAAATGTCTTGTAGTCCGGGATTCGAGATTGATCGGGTCTTCCGGTAGAAGGAATATCCTTCGTTGACCGTGAGAGCTTATAATGGGCTAAGTTGGGACACCTGCGAGGTAATATCTTTCAAAGCCGTGCCCATGGTTATGAGGCAGATGGGAATTTGTTAATGTCCGGTTGTAGAAAACCGAAGTTGACCTCAAATAAAATACACATCAACGCGTGTGTAACCGTGATGGTCTCTTCTCGGCGGAGTCCGGAAGTGAACACGGTGTTGGAGTTATGTCGACATAAGTAGTTCAGGATCACTTCTTGATCACTACTAGTTTCACGTCCGTGCTTTGCTTCTCTCCTCGCTCTCTTTTACGAAGTAGCCACCATATATGCTAGTAAACTTGCTGCAGCTCCACTTTACTACCTTGTCCTTCCTATTAGCTTAAATAGTCTTGATCTCATGGTGTGAGATTGCTGAGTCCCGTGACTCACGAGATACTTCAAAACAGTTGCGAGGTTCCGGCGATGCGGTGCGGTGATTCCACCGAGCTCAAGTGGGAGTTCGACGAGGAGCGTGGTCGTTACTATGTGTCTTTCGGATGATCGATAGTGGTGCCCGGTTGGGACGATTCGGGATCTGTGTAGCTTTTGGGGTATCTTCTTTTATTTTGGTTCCGTAGTCGGACCTTGAGTGTACTCTGAATGATGGATGTTTATTTATGTCTTTGTGTGAAGTGGCATTGTAAGCCAACTATGTATCTTTCCCTTAATTATTACATGGGTTGTGTGAAGATTACCTCACTTGCGACATTGCTTTCAATGCGGTTATGCCTCTAAGTCGTGCCTCGACACGTGGGAGATATAGCCGCATCGGGCGCTAAGTTGGTAATCGAGCTTTCCCGACTTAGGAGCCCCCTACTTGATTGTTTTTTGCTGTTGTTGAGTCTAGAATGGAAAATGTTTTGAGTCTTAGGATTATATATATCGGAGAGTAGGATTCTTTTACTTCCAGTCCCTTCGTAAGCTCTGTGAGGTATCCCGACGTAGAGTTTTGACTCTTCTCTCCTCAATTTTCACTAAAAAATTTTTAGGATCACGTGGGTATCTTGGAATCGTTCGATGGTTTTGTGGCGAGAACATTGTTCTTGGTGCCTCGACATTTAGGGGTTGTGGCGGTGTCCGGGAGTTGAGCTCCGAGGTGTTGTCGTCACAATTTTATCGCTGATTCTGGAATACGAGTTTTGCCGACATCGAAATCTCTTTTGTGCAGTTGTTGGTGAGATAACCACGATAGCCCGATCGAGGCGAAAAGGGAGTATTGCCATGACTTGTATAACGGATGTTTTTGAAGGTCGAGGTACACGATTTCGAGGATTTCTTGGTTATGTGTTGACGGATGGATACAATTGGATCTAGGTATTGTTAGTTTGGGTGATATATTTTGTGTCCCTGTATCCCCAACACCAGATTGCATAACCGAGAAAGTTTGGGAGTTTATAGGTGGGAATTCTAGTAGCTTACGGGATATTCTTTCCGACGGATGTATGATTTGAGATTGGGGTTCAACGTCTAGTGGTCCGCCCATTCACGGTCGATTCTGATGGTCGCGAGGCGTCTTAAAGAATCCTTGGCTATGCTGATTCGGGGCGTCTTGTTTGTCATTCGTGACGTCCGCTATACGTCGTGTCCGTGGGCCCCACCACTAACACTTTGGGCGAAATCTCTATCATGTGTTTGTTCGGCTCATTCTAGAAGCCAATCTTTTGTTTTCGATTGTGATATTGAATTGTTTCTAAGAGCAGATGTTGTTTCCATATCCTCATCTAAGTGGCTTCTCACCTTAATGGGCGTGTGATGATTAACTTTGGAATTCATTCGTTCATTCTTGTTGAATGTTTATTGTGAAGACTATATGTTGCAATTTCTATCCGTTGATTCTACTTATCAATTTGTCTATCAAAGGACTAACGGATGTCACCCTCTTCAGATGGCTCCGCCAACTCGTCTTGAATCCGGATCGCAATGATGGGGATCAGTCGAACCCTCCACCTCCACCTCCACCTCCGCCTCCAGAGGCCTGGCAAGCTATCATGGCAGCCACCAATGCCAATGCTCAGATGATTTTGCAGCTCTTGCAAGAACGTACTCAGGGGCAAGGCAATCAAGGCAATCAAGGAAATCAAGGTCAAGGCAACTATCAGCCACACTTTGCTACTCTCAGTCAGTTCCTCGCTAATCAGCCGAAGTCTTTCAGTTTCTGTGTCGAGGCCACAGACGCTGACGATTGGTTAGTGGACATCTGCAAGCACTTTGACTGTAGCAATGTCAGACCTGAGGACTTTGTCAAGTTTGCATCGTTTCAACTCAAGGATCAAGCTGCTGAGTGGTTCCATCAATACAAAGATTCAGAGGAGGTCGTGTCATTACAGGATGAGTTCCGCCGTGATTTGAGCTCATCACATTCGAAAAGTGTTGTTGAGAGCAAGCGTGAGGAGTTCCACAATCTCAAGCAGGGCACCATGTCTGTCTATCAATACAATATCCAGTTCGAAGCTCGCTCGTTTTGCTAAGCAAGGCGTGCACGATGAAAAGAGTATGATCTATCAATTCAGAGGTGGTGCGAGAGAAGATCTGCAATTACCTCTTGTGCTGTTTGAGCAGATAAGTATGATGATTTCTACAACATGGCACTCAAGCAAGCGGCCCAGCTCAAATGTGAGGCTTCTAAGAAGAGAATCGGGGATGCGATTCAGTCCTCTTCGTCCTCTCAAGTGGCAGCTAAGCGGCAGAAGTTTTACCTGCCCCTCCTCCGTTCCGTCGGCCTTACCGTGAGAAGAACTCAGGTGGCCGTGGATCTTCCCACCCACCCAACCCAAGCTATCGAGAACAAGTCTAATTCTCAAGCTCCAAGGTCAAGTGCTCCTTACCACCGTCCGCTCTCACGAGGTCACTTGCAACAAGTGTCAGAAGGGTCACTATGCAAACAAGTGCTTCAACAGAGGCGTCTTCCGCCTCCTCCTCTGTGAAATCTTCCAGCAATGCGGTGGTCAAGCATAATCCCAAGTTTGCAAAGGTCAATATGATGAATGCAGCTCAAGCGAGGAATCTTCGATGTGATAATGGGTAATCTCTCGATTAATGATATTCTGCAAAAGTCTTATTTGATCTTTGGTGCATCGCATTCTTTCATGTCATATCCTTTTGCATGAAGCACAATTTTGATCTGAGGCATTACCTCAAGCTATGCAAGTTATTTCTCCGTGGCGTTTGAGATCTACCATGTTGGTTCGAATGTCGGTATCAAGATGGGGATTATAGATTCTGCTAAACCAATTGTTCTCGGTGATTCGGATATTGATCTTATTCTCGGAATGGGTGGCTTTATCGGACAAAGCTCAGATTGATTGTGCTGCTGTGGAAATTCAATTGACTCACTCTTCTAATGATGTGATCATCTATGCGCTTCGTGATGAAACCATTGGTTGTTTTCTCTCAATGAGAAGGGCGAACTGAATGCCATCTCTCAATTCGATCGTTTGTGAGTACCAAGATGTCTTTCGGAAGAGCTTGGGTATGCCTCCTCATCGGCCGATTGAGTTCATTATCGATCTTGAGCACGGCATGAACCCGTTTGCAAGCGCCATACAAGCTTGGACTGATGAGCTGAGGGAATTGAAGAAGCAGCTCGATGAACAAGAGCGTCTGGGTTTGATCGGACCGAGTTCATCTCCTTGGGGTTGTGGTGTTCTTTTGTCCGGAAGAAGGATGGCACGGACCGACTTTGTGTCGATTACCGTCCATTGAATAAGAAGACAATCAAGAACAAGTATCCACTTCCCAACATCAATGAGCTTTTCGAGCAACTCAAAGGTGCTACGGTGTTCTCAAGCTTGACCTTCGTATGGGGTATCATCAGATTCGCATTCGTGAACAAGATATTCCCAAGACAGCATTGAGAACAAGCTTTGGTTCTTATGAATATCTTGTCATGTCTTTCGGCCTCGTCAATGCTCCTCCAACTTTCTCTCGGATGATGAACTTCATATTCAATCCCTACACCAATGAATTCGTCTTGGTCTATCTTGATGATATTTTGGTCTTCTCCAAGAATAAGAAGGATCATGCCAAACATTTGCGATTGGTGCTAGACAAGCTCGAGAGTACCAATTCTATGCTAAGTTCTCCAAATGTGAATTTTGGCTTGATGAAGTGCTTTATCTTGGTCATATCATCTCGCCAAGGGCATCATTGTTGATCCAGAAGGTGTCCGCAATTGTGAATTGGGAACCTCCTCGAATGTCAAGCAGCTCCATGATTTTATTGGTCTTGCAAGCTATTGCGAAGATTCGTTGAGAACTTCTCCAAGATTGCAAAGCCTCTTTCCAACCTTCTCGAAGCATGTGAAGTATGTCGGTCTCCCGAGTGTGGCGTTGCTTTCAATACCCTCAAAGAGAAACTCGTCACAGCTCTGTTCGACTCCTCTGATGAATCCAAGCCATTTGAAGTTTTACGTGATGCTTCTCTTCAAGGTCTTGGTGCTGTGTTAATGCAAGAGAAGAGAGTTGTGGCTTATACCTCTCGCTTGATTGAAGCCCAACGAGAAGAACTACCCCACTCACGATCTTGAGTTGGCGCGATTGTCCATGCATTGATTACGTGGAGACATCTCTTGTTGGGAAGGAAAGTGGACATTTTCACCGATCACAAGAGTCTCAAGTACATCTTCACTCAACCCAACCTCAACCTCGAGGCAGACTCGATGGGTCGAAATGATTCAAGAGTACAACCCAAGTATTGAGTATACTCGGGCAAAGCCAATGTCATTCAGATGCTTTGAGCGGAAAGCTTATCGCTGCAGTCTAATCCTCAAGCCCTTTCGGCGGATCTCGTGAAGCTTTCCATAAGCTGAATCTTCAAGTTGTTCCTCAAGGCTTTCTTGCCAACCTCATAGTATCTCCTACTTTGGAAGATCAGATTCGTGAGGCTCAACTTCGGATACCATGGTGAAGAAAGTGAAGCGTGGTATCGACAAGGGCATTTCAAGTACAAGTGCTTCCACGTTGATGACAAAGACACTCTGTTCTTTGAGGACGGATTGTGGTTCCTAAGGGTGATCTGCGAAAAGTCATTATGAGCGAGGCTCACAATTCGCTTCTATCCATTCATCCGGAAATGCGAAGATGTACCATGACCTCAAGCAGTCATATTGGTGGACTCGAATGAAGCGAGAAATTGCTCAATTCGTGAATGAGTGTGATGTCTGCAGAAGAGTGAAAGCGAGAACACCAAAGACCAGCTGGTCTCCTCCAACCTCTTGCTATTCCTGAATGGAAGTTTGATCATATTGAAATGGACTTCGTGGTGGCTTTCCAAAGTCCAAGCGTGGAAATGATGCTATCTTCGTTGTCATTGACAAGCTTACTAAAGTGGCTCATTTTCTTCCTATCAAAGAATCCATCACAGCAGCTTAGTTGGCGAGCTATACACCTCCAGGATTGTCTCCTTGCACGGCATTCCACAAGTGATCTCTTGAGACCGTGGCAGCATCTTTACCTCCAAGTTTTGGGATTCTTTTGAGAAGGCCATGGGCACCAACATTCGTTTCAAGACAGCTTTCCATCCTCAAACAAGTGGCCAAGTTGAGCGAGTAAATCAAATCCTTGAAGATATGCTCGGGGCTTGTGTCATTTCCTTCGGTATGAAGTGGGAAGATTGTCTTCCATATGCGAGTTCTCCTACAACAACAGCTTCCAAGCGAGTTGGGCAAGGCCCCATTCGAAATTCTCTATGGCGAAAGTGCGTACTCCTCTCAATTGGTGCGAGGCGGTGAACGCCAACTTCTTGGCAATGACTTGATCACGAATGAAGAAATGTGCAAGGTCATTCGTGAGAATCTCAAAGCCGCGCAATCGCGTCGGAAGAGCTATTATGATGATAAGCACCGTGATGTGGCTTTTGAAATCGGAGACCATGTCTACCTCGCGTCTCTCAATGAAAGGCACTCGTAAACCCGGTATCAAAGGAAGCTTGCCCCTAGATCGTGGGTCCTTTCAAGATCATTGGGAAAAGAGGCGATCTCGCCTATCAACGAGCTTCCATCCAACTTTGCAAATGTGCACGACGTGTTTCACGTGTCACAACCTTCGCAAGTGCTTCAAGACTCTGAGCGCACTATCAACTTCAAGAGATTGACCTTCAAGAAGATCTCTCTTATCATGAGCACCCGTTGCTATTCTTGAAGAAACCGGCGCAAGACGCAACAAGTCAATCAAATTCCTGAAAGTGAAGTGGTCACACCATTCCGACCGAGAAGCTACACGGGAGCGCGAGGATCACCTCCGTTCCGAATATCCGGAGTTCTTTCAGTCCTAGATCTCGGGACGAGATCCTCTTGTAGTGGTGGAGTGTTGTAACACCCTGGATGTAAACTTCCCTTTTTGGGCAATGTATCAATTTGACCTCATCCAATTCTTGTGGGTTTTGTCATGCTTGGCCTCATCTTGTTTGGTTATGTGGGTTTCTCTTTTCTTTGTTTTGCTCTTTTTACCATATTGCATTTGTGTCTCTTGTCATCTTGCATTCCATTCTTATCATGTGTTTGTGGTGTTCTCTCACATGTTATGTTGTTGCATGTGCCATTCTCAAATTTTGCATTACCATCTCCTCCTTCCCTCTACTTCTTTCCTTATCAAGTGCTATCTTTTCCTTTCTCAATTAATGTTCATCTTCTCCCTGCAATTCTTGCTCCCTACACTAAACCTCTCTGCCAAAAATCTCCTCATTTGAAGTTGTTTTGGTCAGGTTCAAAAATGACACAAGTTTGAAATATTTTCAAACTTGTCTTATTTTTCTACCTCTAAAAATGCCCATTGCAATTTATTAAAATAGTGGGGAATTCCAGGAGTTTGGGGATATTTTCCTTTTACTCCAACTCTTCTCATTTTTCCCTGTGCTTTCTTTTCTCTTCTTTTTGGTTTTAAAAAGGAAAAGAGAAAGGAAGGCAGCAGCAGCAGTGGCAGCCCAGCGAGGCCTCTCCACCTGGGCTCCGGCCTCCAAGCCGGCCCAGCCCCCTCAACCCCCGCAGCCCGTGGAGGCGCGCCAGCCGCTCGCTCTTTCTCTCCTGTCTTGGCGCACCCGCATCCAGTTGCACCCCGCTAGTTCCAGTCCACGTGGGACGCCGGTCCCTTTGGCAGCGGCGGTTCACATTCACCTCACCCACCTTTTCCCTCTCCTCTCGCCCGTCGCCATGGGGACCCGAGCACGGCGCGTGAGCTCGACCCGTTGCCCTAGCCTCCTTTTATCCCTCTCCGTGTCCACACGACCCCTAGGGTTTCCCTCTTCCTCTCGCCGCCGCCGTCAGGTGAGTAGCCACCAGATTTCGCCGCTCCCGCTCCGTCCGGCGCTTTTGAGAGCGCGCCGTCGCCGGCGAGCTCTCCGGTCACTCAAGCCCCGCAGGTCGTGTCCATCTTCCTCCTCGTCGTCGACTTCGCCCACGGCGTCGACTCTGATGCCGGACGACAAGTTCCTCGGCGCCCCTGCTTCCGTCTTCCTCTCGGTCAGGCCAGCGCCGAGATTGAGCTCCACCGTCGCCTCCGGCTCGTCTCCGTCAACTCCGTCGTGCCTTTGGGTGAGCTGGGTATATCACCTCCTCTCCCATCCGTCCCGTGTCTTGTGGCGCCCGAGGGCAGGTTCCGATCCGTGTTATTCTCGTGCTCGGCGTGCTCCGGCATGTCTGTAGATTTGGGTTCAGGGTAGTTGGCCGTGCGTGGGTGCCGCGATTCCCCGCTCGGGCTCGTCCCTTCGTGCTCCCGTGGTGTCCTCCGCGCACCCATTTTGAACGAGGCCGCTTGAGCAGCTGCAGCCTGCTGTTCGCCTCGCCCGGAGTCGTCGTTGCTTCTCTGTTCTTAGGTCAGGGCCTTGTAGTTGGTCAAGTAGGTCAGAGTCCCTGATCTTACCGACCTCCTAGCCTAGCCGAGCTGATTTGCACCCCGCGCGCTCACTGCGGCGACCTGGGTTCGAATCCCAGGCGCGCCCCTTTTTATTCTGTTTTCTTTCTTTTCTTCGTTTCGTCTCTTCAGCAGTAGCAGCAGTTAAGGGGCCGAGGCCCTTCTCTGTCAGTCGCCGCCGCCTAGCCCAGTGGTAGCTGGGGCAGAGTCTCACCGGGGAGGCCCGGGTTCGATTCCCCCCGGGGCTGCATTTTCTTCCCCCCTTTTTACAACCTTGCTCTGTCACTGTCTCTATGACAGTAGGGTCCCACCAGTCAGCCTCTCAGCGCCTCCTCCATATATATATATTTATTCCTTACCCCGCGTTTCCTTTTCTGGTTTGCTCCTCTTTCCGTTTTAGGCAAGTCCATTTCTGGACATTTCCAAATCTGGAAAACGCCTTTTCTGTTAACTACCATTTTAGGCAGGTTTTGACTTAGTGCATTTGTGATGATTTCTCTTCTGCAACCCTAACATATTATATATGTTTTTGGGGTAGAAAAATCCCACCAACTCAGTGGTGGCATTAGTTTCTGCATTTGAGCAAGTTTATGATCATGTCTTTTGCATCATGTTGATATGTTGTCTTTCATGGGTATATTTATTGCTTTATGCTATGAGGTAGTTGCACACGAACATGGCTTTGTACATCATCTTTGGTATTGGAGGTTTCGCGCCATTCTTGTTTTGCTCGCCATTTCCAAACCGTGCATCCGTTTCCGGTGATCTTTATATCGATTTCAACCGAAATCATCTCGTCTTTCCGATGGCATACTTGGTTTGCCAAGATGATGCCTGGTTCTTCATTTACCTTCCGAGTGCACATAAGCCTTGCATATCACATCCCGCATATTCATGTCATGTTTTGCATCATGTTGATTGTGCATTGCATCGTGATTTATTGTGGTTCCTTTGTTTGTGTTGTTGCTTTGGGTAGAGCCGGGAGACGAGTACGTGAACGAGGAACCTATTGAGAACGCTTTCGAGGATCAAGCTTTCGACAACTCGAGAACATTGCGAGCAAGATGACCATACCCTCGAAATCACTTCTATCTTTGCTATGCTAGTTGCTCGCTCTTTTGCTATGCCTATGCTGCGATGCCTACCACTTGCTATATCATGCCACCCATATTGCCATGTCAGCCCTAACCATCCTTTTCCTAGCAAACCGTTGATTGGCTATGTTACCGCTTTGCTCAGCCCTCTTATAGCGTTGCTAGTTGCAGGTGAAGCTGAAGTTTGTTCCTTGTTGGAACTTGGATATGTTGTTCCTTTTTGGAACATGTTTACTTGTTGGGGATATCACAATATATATATATATGCTATATTTAATACATCTATATACTTGGTAAAGGGTGGAAGGCTCGGCCTTATGCCTGGTGTTTTGTTCCACTCTTGCCACCCTAGTTTCCGTCATACGGTGTTATGTTCCTTGATTTTGCGTTCCTTACGGTTGGGTGATTTATGGGACCCCTTGACAGTTCGCTTTGAATAAGACTCGTCCAAAGAAGGCCCAACATTGGTTTTACCATTTGCCACCTAAGCCTTTTCCCCGGGTTTTCGCGAGCCCGAGGGTCATCTTTATTTTAACCCCGGACCGGTGCTCCTTCGAGTCTTGGCCCGAACCGAGCCACTTTGCTGGGCCACCACGGGAAACTCGAGGCTTGGTTTTACTCGTAGCCTGTCTCATCCGGATGTGCCACGAGAACAAGATATGTGCAGCTCCTATCGGGATTTGTCGGCACAACCGGGTGGCTTTGCTGGTCTTGTTTTATTCTTTGTCGAAATGTCTTGTAGTCCGGGATTCCGAGATTGATCGGGTCTTCCGGTAGAAGGAATATCCTTCGTTGACCGTGAGAGCTTATAATGGGCTAAGTTGGGACACCCTGCGCAGGTAATATCTTTCAAAGCCGTGCCCATGGTTATGAGGCAGATGGGAATTTGTTAATGTCGGTTGTAGAAAACCCGAAGTTGACCTCAAATAAAATACACATCAACGCGTGTGTAACCGTGATGGTCTCTTCTCGGAGTCCGGAAGTGAACACGGTGTTGGAGTTATGTCGGCGTAAGTAGTTCAGGATCACTTCTTGATCACTACTAGTTTCACGTCCGTGCTTTGCTTCTCTCCTCGCTCTCTTTTACGAAGTAGCCACCATATATGCTAGTCGCTTGTTGCAGCTCCACTTTACTACCTTGTCCTTCCTATTAGCTTAAATAGTCTTGATCTCGCGGGTGTGAGATTGCTGAGTCCCGTGACTCACGGATACTTCAAAACAGTTGCAGGTTCCGGCGATGCGGTGCAGGTGATTCCACCGAGCTCAAGTGGGAGTTCGACGAGGGCGTGGTCGTTACTATGTGTCTTTTCCAGATGATCGAGTAGTGGTGCCCAGTTGGGACGATTCGGGATCTGTGTAGCTTTTGGGGTATCTTCTTTTATTTTGGTTCCGTAGTCGGACCTTGAGTGTACTCTGAATGATGGATGTTTATTTATGTCTTGTGTGAAGTGGCATTGTAAGCCAACTATGTTCTCAAAGTTTTCTTAAGCGTTGTCTAGGGTGATTCACGGCAGCGTGGTATGATGGGTGTACTAGTTAGCTGTGTTTCCTCGAAATACCGTGGAACTAGTCCTTTGTGACTCTGAAATCCGTTGGCTGTGGACTTTTTGGTACAAACTCTGCGAGTCAAAATTCTTGAATTCATCTTATTCATGTCCGTACCGTGTTCATGTTATCTTGTCAAGTGTCGGTCTTGGTGCGAAAACTCCGATAACCATTTGAGTGTTAAATGTTTATTTCTGTGAATGGACTAACCGCTTAGTGTCTTGTGATTAATATTTTCCGTGAGCACCATATCTTGTCGATTATGAATAATGAATTATAAGCCCTTTTGCGATGTCGCTCAGGCGTCCGACTGCGGCATTGTTATTATTTACTTATGTTATAAGCCCTTTCTGCGATGTCGCTCAGGCGTCCATTGGGGATTATTATTATTTACTTTTGTTATAAGCCCTTTCTGCGATGTCGCTCGGGCGTCCGACTCTGACATTATTATTTACCTTGTTATAAGCCCTTTACTGCGATGTCGCTCGGGACGTCCATTGCTAGCATTATTATTTACTATTATAAGCCCTTTCCCTGATGTCGCTCGACGTCATTGCCTTTTGTATTTTCTTTCAATATAAGCCCTTTTGAGGTTAGTCGCTTAGGCGCCGGCGTAGCATGTTTTAGTTATTTGTTCACCCTTGTAAGCGGACACCGTCGGTTTTGAGTTTATCTTCTTTGGGTTTCGCGGACTACGCTGATTCCTTTACTTACGCCATACTCTTGATTAAATGCGCATTGTTATAAATTAATCATGTAGCATTCATGCATCCATTTGTTATATCTTTTGTCCAAAGCTGTCTTGCAGTACTTTCAAAGTACTCACAGCTATTGATTTGGCGGATCTTGTGAAGGCGATCTCATGGATGAAGAGTTCGATGGCGAGTCCGGCGCCTAGAGGTCAGTCAGTCTCGTCGACCCTGGATTAGTCATTGTGATATAACCGCTTCGCTACTACATTCTTTGAGGACGGATTGTGGTTCCTAAGGGTGATCTGCGAAAAGTCATTATGAGCGAGGCCAATTCTTCTATCCATTCATCTGGAAATGCAGATGTACCATGACCTCAAGCATCATATTGGTGGACTCGAATAGGCGAAATTGCTCAATTCGTGAATGAGTGTGATGTCTGCGAAGAGTGAAGCGAACACCAAAGACGTGGTCTCCTCCAACCTCTTGCTATTCTGAATGGAAGTTTGATCATATTGAAATGGACTTATTGTTGGCTTTCCAAAGTCCAAGCGTGGAAATGATGCTATCTTCGTTGTCATTGACAAGCTTACTAAAGTGGCTCATTTTCTTCTATCAAAGAATCCATCACAGCAGCTTAGTTGGCGAGCTATACACCTCGAGATTGTCTCCTTGCGGCATTCCACAAGTGATCTCTTAGGACCGTGGCAGCATCTTTACCTCCAAGTTTTGGGATTCTTTTGAGAAGGCCATGGGCACCAACATTCGTTTCGCACAGCTTTCCATCCTCGGACAAGTGGCCAAGTTGGCGAGTAAATCAAATCCTTGAAGATATGCTCGAGGGCTTGTGTCATTTCCTTGATGTAAGTGGGAAGATTGTCTTCCATATGCAGAGTTCTCCTACAACAACACTTCCAAGAGTTCGGGCAAGGCCCCATGAAATTCTCTATGGCGAGAAAGTGCGTACTCCTCAATTAATTCGAGACAATTGAGCGTAACTTCTTGCAATGACTTGATCCTGAAGCGAAGAAATGTGCAAGGTCATTAGTGAGAATCTCAAAGCCAGCATAATCGCGTCGGAAGAGCTATTATGATAAAGCACCGTGATGTGGCTTTTGAAATGGAGACCATGTCTACCTCGCGTCTCTCAATGAAAGGCACTCGTAAACCCGGTATCAAAGGGAAGCTTGCCCTGATCGTGGGTCCTTTCAAGATCATTGGGAAAAGAAGCGATCTAGCCTATCAACGAGCTTCCATCCTTTGCAAATGTGCGACGTGTTTCACGTGTCACAACCGCAGTCTTCAAGACTCTGGCAGCACTATCAACGAGAAGAATTGACCTTCAAGAAGATCTCTCTTATCATGGCACCCGTTGCTATTCTTGAAGAACCGGGCGCCAAGGACTGCAACAAGTCAATCAAATTCACGAAAGTGAAGTGGTCACACCATTCAGGCCGGCTTCACGCGGGAGCGCGAGATCACCTCCGTTCAATATCAGGAGTTCTTGATCCTAGATCTCGGGGCGAATCTCTTATCAGTGGTGGGTGTAACACCCTGGATGTAAACTTCCTTTTGGGCAATATATCAATTTGACCTCATCCAATTCTTGTGGGTTTTGTCATGCTTGGCCTCATCTTGTTTGGTTATGTGGGTTCTCTTTTCTTTGTTTTGCTCTTTTTACCATATTGCATTTGTGTCTCTTGTCATCTTGCATTCCATTCTTATCATGTGTTTGGTGTTCTCTCATGTTATGTTGTTGCATGCCATTCTCAAATTTTGCATTACCATCTCCTCCTTCCCTCTACTTCTTTCCTTATCAAGTGCTATCTTTTCCTTTCTCAATTAATGTTCATCTTCTCCCTGCAATTCTTGCTCCTACACTAAACCTCTCTGCCAAAAATCTCCTCATTTGAAGTTGTTTTGGTCGGGTTCAAAAATGACAAGTTTGAAATATTTCCAAACTTGTCTTATTTTCTACCTCTAAAATGCCCATTACAATTTATTAAAATAGTAGAATTCGGGTTTGGGGATATTTTCCTTTTACTCCAACTCTTCTCATTTTTCTGTGCTTTTCTCTTCTTTTTGGTTTTAAAAGGAAAGAAGGAAGCGGCGGCAACGATGGCAGCCAGTGAGCCTCTCCACAGGCTCGGCCTCCAAGCCGGCCCAGCCCCCTCAGCCCCTTGGCCAGGGAGGCGCGCCAGCCCGCTCGCTCTTTCTCTCCTGTCTTCGGCACCCGCATCGATTGCACCCGCTAGTTCAGTCCACGTGGGCCGCGCGGTCCCTTGCGTGACAGTTACATTCACCTCACCCACCTTTTCCCTCCTCTCGCCCGTCGCCATAGGGACCCAGAGCCCGCGAGGCCGTGCTCTCGACCGTCGCCCTAGCCCTTTTATCCCTCTCCGTGTCCCACGACCCTAGGTTTCCCTCTTCCTCTCGCCGCCCGCCCGCCGGTGGTAGCCAGATTTACCGCTCCGCTCCGTCGGCGCTTTTGAAGCGCCTGCGTCGTGGCGGCTCTCCGGCCCTCAAGCCCGCGGCGGTGTCCATCTTCCTCCTCGTCGTCGACTTCGTCCCACGGCGTCGACTTCTGATGCCCGGACGACAAGTTCCTCGGCGCCCTGCTTCCTCTTCCTCTCGGTCGGAGCGCCGAGATTGAGCTCCGCCGTCGCCTCCCGTCCGTCTCGTCAACTCCATCGTGCCTTTGGGTGAGCTGGGTATATCACCCTCCCTCCCCTTCATCCGTCCTGTCTTTAGGCGCCCGGTAAGGCGGGTTCCGTCCGGTATTCTTCGTGCTGGCGTGCTCCGGCATGTCCGTGGGTTTAGGTTCGGGTAGTTGGCCGTGCGTGGTCTTATTCCCTCGGGCTCGTCCTCGTGCTCCGTGGTGTCCCCTTTTATTTTAGTGAACATGAGCGTTGTAGCATGTTGCCTGCGGTCGTCGTTGCTTCTGTTCTTAGGTCAGGGCTGTAGTTGGTCAAGTAGGCCAGTCCTGATCTTCCGACCCCTCCTAGCCTAGCTGGTTTGCACCCAGCTCCTTCTTGGCGACAGAGGTTGAATCGGTAGCGCCCCTTTTATCTGTTTTCTTTCTTTTCTTCGTTCGTCTCTTCAGCGTGCTTGGCAGTTAGGGCGAGGCCCTTCTCTGTCGATCGCCGCCGCCTAGCCAGTGGTAGGCTGAGAGTCTCATGAGGAGGCCAGGTTGATTCCCAGGGCTGCATTTTCTTCCCCTTTACAACCTTGCTTTCATCCTTGTCTCTATGTGATGGGTCCCCTGATCGACCTCTCGGCGCCTCCTCCATATATATATTTTTCCTTACCCAGCGTTTCCTTTTAGGTTTGCTCCTCTTTCCGTTTTAGGCAAGTCCATTTGGACATTTCCAAATCTAAATGCCATTTCTGTAACTTCCATTTTAGGCAGGTTTGACTTAGTGCATTTGTGATGATTTCTCTTACCAACTAACATATTATATATGTTTTTGGGGTGAAAAATCCACCAACTCAGTGGTGGCATTAGTTTCTGCATTTGAGCAAGTTTATGATCATGTCTTTTGCATCATGTTGATGTGTTGTCTTTCATGGGTATATTTTTGCTTTATGCTATGAGGTAGTTGCACCACGAACATGGCTTTGTACATCATCTTTGGTATTGGAGGTTTCTCGCCATTCTTGTTTTGCTCGCCATTTCAAACCGTGCATCCGTTTCGGTGATCTTTATATCGATTTCGAAATCATCTCATCTTTCGATGGCATGCTTGGTTTGCCAAGATGATGCCTGGTTCTTCATTTACCTTCAGGTGCACATAAGCCTTGCATATCACATCCGCATATCATGTCATGTTTTGCATCATGTTGATTGTGCATTGCACCATGATTTATGTGGTTCCTTTGTTTGTGTTGTTGCTTTGGGTAGGCGGAGGCAATGCGTGAGCGAGGAACCTGTTGAGAAGCTTTTGAGGATCAAGCTTTCGACAACTCTGAGAACATTGCGACAAGATGACCATACCCTCGAAATCACTTCTATCTTTGCTATGCTAGTTGCTCGCTCTTTTGCTATGCCTATGCTGCGATGCCTACCACTTGCTATATCATGCCACCCATATTGCCATGTCAGCCCTAACCATCCTTTTCCTAGCAAACCGTTGATTGGCTATGTTACCGCTTTGCTCAGCCCTCTTATAGCGTTGCTAGTTGCGGTGAAGCTGAAGTTTGTTCCTTGTTGGAACATGGAGATGTTGTTCCTTTTGGAACATGTTTACTTGTTGGGGATATCACAATATATATATATACGCTATATTTAATACATCTATATACTTGGTAAAGGGTGGAAGGCTCGGCCTTATGCAGTGTTTTGTTCCTCTTGCCACCTAGTTTCCGTCATACGGTGTTATGTTCCTTGATTTTGCGTTCCTTACGGTTGGGTGATTTATGGGACCCCCTTGACGATTCGCTTTGAATAAGACTCGTCCGCAAGGCCCAACATTGGTTTTACCATTTGCCACCTAAGCCTTTTCCCCGGGTTTTGCGAGCCGGTCATCTTTATTTTAACGGACCGGTGCTCCTTGAGTGCTGGCCAACGAAACCGCTTCTTGAGGCCACCAGAAACTTCGAGCTTGGTTTTACTGGCTTTGTCTCATCCGGATGTGCCAGAGAGCGAGATATGTGCAGCTCCTATCGGTTGTCGGCTGTCGGGTGCTTTGCTGGTCTTGTTTTATTGCTGTCGAAATGTCTTGTAGTCAGGGATTCGAGATTGATCGGGTCTTCCGTAGAAGAATATCCTTCGTTGACCGTGAGAGCTTATAATGGGCTAAGTTGGGACACCTGAGGGTAATATCTTTGAAAGCCGTGCCAGCGGTTATGAGATGGGAATTTGTTAATGTCGGTTGTAGAAAACCGAAGTTGACCTCAAATAAAATACACATCAACGCGTGTGTAACCGTGATGGTCTCTTCGGTAGTCCGGAAGTGAACACAGTGTTGGAGTTATGTCGGCGTAAGTAGTTGAGGATCACTTCTTGATCACTACTAGTTTCACGACCGTGCTTTGCTTCTCTCGCTCTCTTTTGAGTAGCCACCATATATGCTAGTAAACTTGCTGCAGCTCCACTTTACTACCTTGTCCTTCCTATTAGCTTAAATAGTCTTGATCTGGTGTGAGATTCTGAGTCCCGTGACTCAAGATACTTCAAAACAGTTGCGAGGTTCGGCGATGCGGTGCGGTGATTCCACCGAGCTCAAGTGGGAGTTCGACGAGGCGTAGTCGTTACTATGTCTTTCGGATGATCGATAGTGGTGCCCGGTTGGGCGATTAGGGATCTGTAGCATTTGGGGTATCTTCTTTTATTTGGTTCCGTAGTGGGACCTTGAGTGTACTCTGAATGATGGATGTTTATTTATGTCTTTGTGTGAAGTGGCGTATGCCAACTATGTATCTTTCCCTTAATTATTACATGGGTTGTGTGAAGATTACCTCACTTGCGACATTGCTTTCAATGCGGTTATGCCTCTAAGTCGTGCCTCGACCGTGGGAGATATAGCGCATCGGCGATCAAGTTGGTAATCGAGCCTTCCCGACAGAGCCCCTACTTGATTGTTTCTTTGGCGTTGTTGAGTCTAGAATGGAAAATGTTTTGAGTCTTAGGATTATATATATCGGAGTAGGATTCTTTTTACTCCCAGTCCCTTATAGCTCTGTGAGGTATCTGACGTGAGTTTTGACTCTTCTCTCAAATTTCACTAAAAAATTTTTAGGATCACGTGGGTATCTTGGAATCGTTCGATGGTTTTGTGGCGAGAACATTGTTCTTGGTGCCTCGACATTTAGGGGTTGTGGCGGTGTCCGGGGAGTTGAGCTCCGGTGTTGTCGTCACAATTTTATCGTTCGATTACGGAATACGAGTTTTGCCGACATGAAATCTCTTTGTGCAGTTGTTGGTGAGATAACCACGATAGCCCGATCTTGTGGCGAGTCGGGGAGTATTGCCATGACTTGTATAACGGATGTTTTGAAGGTCGAGGTACCGATTTCGAGATTTCTTGGTTATGTGTTGTGGATGGATCAATTTGGATCTAGGTATTGTTAGTTTGGGTGATATATTTTGTGTCCCTGTCCCCAACACCAGATTGCATAACCGAAAGTTTCGGGAGTTTATAGGTGGGAATTCTAGTAGCTTACAGGATATTCTTTCCGCGGATGTATGATTTGAGATTGGGGTTCAACGTCTAGTGGTCCGCCCATTCACGGTCGATTCTGATGGTCATGAGGCGTCTTAAAGAATCCTTGGCTATGCTGATTCGGGGCGTCTTGTTAGTCATTGTGGCGTCCTTCTCGTCGTGTCCGTGTAGGCCCCACGAACACTGGTGAAATCTCTATCATGTGTTTGTTCGGCTCATTCTAGAAGCCAATCTTTTGTTTTCGATTGTGATATTGAATTGTTTCTAAGAGCAGATGTTGTTTCCATATCTTTATCTAAGTGGCTTCTCACCTTAATGGGCGTGTGATGATTAACTTTGGAATTCATTCGTTCATTCTTGTTGAATGTTTATTGTGAAGACTATATGTTGCAATTTCTATCCGTTGATTCTACTTATCAATTTCTATCAAAGGACTAACGGATGTCACCCTCTTGAGGATGGCTCCGCCAACGTGCGAATCCGGATCGCAATGATGGGGATCGATCAGACCCTCCACCTCCACCTCCACCTCCGCCTCGAGGAGGCACGGCAAGCTATCATGGCAGCCACCAATGCCAATGCTCAGATGATTTTGCAGCTCTTGCAAGAACGTACTCAGGGCAAGGCAATCAAGGCAATCAAGAAATCAAGGTCAAGGCAACATCAGCCACACTTTGCTACTCTCGATCGGTTCCTCGCTAATCAGCGAAGTCTTTCGGTTTACGTATTGAGGCCCGACGGCTGACGATTGGTTAGTGGACATCTGCAAGCACTTTGATTGTAGCAATGTCGGACCGAGGACTTTGTCAAGTTTGCATCGTTTCAACTCAAGGATCAAGCTGCAGTGGTTCCATCAATACAAAGATTCGAGTGTGTCATTACAGGATGAGTTCGCGTGATTTGAGCTCATCACATTCGAAAAGTGTTGAGAGCAAGCGTGAGGAGTTCCGCAATCTCAAGCAGGGCACCATGTATCTATCAATACAATATCCAGTTCGAGCTTCGCTCGTTTTGCTAAGCAAGGCGTGCACGATGAAAAGAGTATGATCTATCAATTCGGAGGTGAGTGCGAGAGAAGATGCGCAATTACCTCTTGTGCTGTTTGAGCGAGATAAGTATGATGATTTCTACAACATGGCACTCAAGCAAAGCGGCCCAGCTCAAATGTGAGGCTTCTAAGAAGAGAATCGGGGATGCAGATTCAGTCCTCTTCTCTCAAGTGGCAGCTAAGCAGCGGTTTTACCGCCCCTCCTCCGTTCCGTCGGCCTTACCGGTGAAGAACTCGGGTGGCCGTGGATCTTCCCCCACCCAACCCAAGCTATCAGAACAAGTCTAATTCTCAAGCTCCAAGGTCAAGTGCTCCTTACCACCGTCCGCTCTCAGGTCACTTGCAACAAGTGTCGGCGAGAAGGGTCACTATCTTGAACAAGTGCTTCAACGGGCGTCTTCCGCCTCCTCCTCTGTGAAATCTTCCAGCAATGCGTTGGTCAAGCATAATCCCAAGTTTGCAAAGGTCAATATGATGAATGCAGCTCAAGCGGAGAATCTTGATGTGATAATGGGTAATCTCTCGATTAATGATATTCACCAAAGTCTTATTTGATCTTGGTGCATCGCATTCTTTCATGTCATATCCTTTTGCATGAAGCATGAATTTTGATCTGAAGATTACCTCAAGCTATACAGTTATTTCTCGGCGAGCGTTTGAGATCTACCATGTTGGTTCGGATGTTTCTATCAAGATGGGATTATAGATTTCTGCTAAACCAATTGTTCTTGGTGATTCGGATATTGATCTTATTCTCGGAATGGGTGGCTTTATCGGCTAAGCTCGGCTTGATTGTGCTGCGGGGAAATTCAATTGACTCACTCTTCTAATGATGTGATCATCTATGCCTCTTGTGATGAAACCATTGGTTGTTTTCTCTCAATGAAGAGCGAACTGAATGCCATCTCTCAATTCGATCGTTTGTGAGTACCAAGATGTCTTTCGGAAGAGCTTCGGTATGCCTCCTCATCGGCGATTGAGTTCGTTATCGATCTTGAGCACGGCGAACCCGTTTGCAAGCGTCCATACAAGCTTGGACTGATGAGCTGAGGAATTGAAGAAGCAGCTCGATGAACAAGCGTCTGGTTTGATCGGCCGAGTTCATCTCCTTGGGGTTGTGGTGTTCTTTTGTCGGAAGAAGGATGGCGCGGACCGACTTTGTGTCGATTACCGTCCATTGAATAAGAAGACAATCAAGAACAAGTATCCACTTCCCAACATCAATGAGCTTTTGAGCAACTCAAAGGTGCTCGGTGTTCTCTAAGCTTGACCTTCGTGTAGGGGTATCATCAGATTCGCATTAGTGAACAAGATATTCCCAAGACAGCATTGAACAAGCTTTGGTTCTTATGAATATCATGTCTTTCGGCCTCGTCAATGCTCCTCCAACTTTCTCTCGGATGATGAACTTCATATTCAATCCCTACACCAATGAATCGTCTTGGTCTATCTTGATGATATTTTGGTCTTCTCCAAGAATAAGAAGGATCATGCCAAACATTTGCGATTGGTGCTAGACAAGCTCGAGTACCAATTCTATGCTAAGTTCTCCAAATGTGAATTTTGGCTTGATGAAGTGCTTTATCTTGGTCATATCATCTCACCAAGAGGCATATTTGTTGATCGAGAAGGTGTCCGCAATTGAATTGGAACCTCCTCGGAATGTCAGCGACTCATGATTTTCTTGGTCTTGCAAGCTATTGCGAAGATTCGTTGAGAACTTCTCCAAGATTGCAAAGCCTCTTTCCAACCTTCTCGAGAAGCATGTGAAGTATGCTGGTCTCCACAGTGTGGCGTTGCTTTCAATACCCTCAAAGAAACTTCGTCACAGCTCTGTTACGACTCCTCTGATGAATCCAAGCCATTTGAAGTTTTACGTGATGCTTCTCTTCAAGGTCTCGGTGCTGTTAATGCAAGAGAAGAGTTGTGGCTTATACCTCTACTTGATTGAACGAGGAAGAACTACCCCACTCGATCTTGAGTTGGCGATTGTCCATGCATTGATTACGTGGAGACATCTCTTGTTGGGAAGGAAAGTGGACATTTTCACGATCACAAGAGTCTCAAGTACATCTTCACTCAACCCAACCTCAACCTCGGCGACTCGATGGGTGAAATGATTCAAAGTACAACCCAAGTATTGAATATACTCGGGCAAAGCCAATGTCATTCGAGATGCTTTGAGCGGAAAGCTTCTTTGTGATCTAATCCTCAAGCCCTTTCAGCGGATCTCGTGAAGCTTTCATGCTGAATCTTCAAGTTGTTCCTCAAGGCTTTCTTGCCAACCTCATAGTCTCTCCTACTTTGGAAGATCAGATTCGTGAGGCTCAACCACGGATACCATGGTGAAGAAAGTGAAGCGTGGTATCGACAAGGGCATTTCAAGTACAAGTGCTTCCACGTTGATGACAAAGACACTCTTTCTTTGAGGACGGATTATGGTTCCTAAGGGTGATCTAAAAGTCATTATGAGCAGAGGCTCACATTCGCTTCTATCCATTCATCTGGAATGCGAAGATGTACCATGACCTCAAGCAGTCATATTGGTGGACTCGAATGAGGCGAAATTGCTCAATTCGTGAATGAGTGTGATGTGCGAGAAGAGTGAAAGAACACCAAAGACCAGCTGGTCTCCTCCAACCTCTTGCTATTCCTGAATGGAAGTTTGATCATATTGAAATGGACTTATTGACTGGCTTTCCAAAGTCAAGCGTGGAAATGATGCTATCTTCGTTGTCATTGACAAGCTTACTAAAGTGGCTCATTTTCTTCCTATCAAAGAATCCATCAACATTGGTTGGCGAGCTATACACCTCGAGATTGTCTCCTTGCGGCATTCCACAAGTGATCTCTTGGACCGTGGCATCTTTACCTCCAAGTTTTGGGATTCTTTTGAGAGGCCATAGGCACCAACATTCGTTTCAGCACACTTTCCATCCTCAAACAAGTGGCCAAGTTAGCGAGTAAATCAAATCCTTGAAGATATGCTCGGGGCTTGTGTCATTTCTTCGGTATGAAGTGGGAAGATTGTCTTCCATATGCGAGTTCTCCTACAACAACAGCTTCCAAGCGAGTTGGGCAAGGCCCCATTCGAAATTCTCTATGGCGAAAGTGCGTACTCCTCTCAATTAGTGCGAGACAGGTGAGCGCCAACTTCTTGGCAATGACTTGATCCTGAAGCGAAGAAATGTGCAAGGTCATTATTGAGAATCTCAAAGCAGCATAATCGCGCCGGAAAAGCTATTATGATGATAAGCACCGTGATGTGGCTTTTGAAATCGGAGACCATGTCTACCTCCGCGTCTCAATGAAAGGCACTTTCGTCAACCGGTATCAAGGGAAGCTTGCCCCTAGATCGTGGGTCCTTTCAAGATCATTGGGAAAAGGCGATCTAGCCTATCAACGAGCTTCCATCCAACTTTGCAAATGTGCGCGTGTTTCACGTGTCACGGCCGCCAGTGCTTCAAGACTCTGAGCGCACTATCAACGAAGAGATTGACCTTCAAGAAGATCTCTCTTATCATAGCACCCGTTGCTATTCTTGAAAGAAACCGGCGCAAGACTGCAACAAGTCAATCAAATTCCTGAAAGTGAAGTGGTCACACCATTCCGACCGGCTACTACAGGGGCGCGAGGATCACCTCCGTTCGAATATCCGGAGTTCTTTCGTCCTAGATCTCGGGGCGAGATCCTCTTGTAGTGGTGGAGTGTTGTAACACCACGGATGTAAACTTCCTTTTTGGAATATATCAATTGACCTCATCCAATTCTTGTGGGTTTTGTGCTTGGCCTCATCTTGTTTGGTTATGTGGGTTTCTCTTTTCTTTGTTTTGCTCTTTTACCATATTGCATTTGTGTCTCTTGTCATCTTGCATTCCATTCTTATCATGTGTTTGTGGTGTTCTCTCACATGTTATGTTGTTGCATGTGCCATTCTCAAATTTTGCATTACCATCTCCTCCTTCCCTCTACTTCTTTCCTTATCAAGTGCTATCTTTCCTTTCTCAATTAATGTTCATCTTCTCCTGCAATTCTTGCTCCTACACTAAACCTCTCTGCCAAAAATCTCCTCATTTGAAGTTGTTTGGTCAGGTTCAAAATGACACAAGTTTGAAATATTTCAAACTTGTCTTATTTTCTACCTCTAAAAATGCCCATTACAATTTATTAAAATAGTAGAATTCGAGGAGTTGGGGATATTTTCCTTTTACTCAACTCTTCTCATTTTCCTGTGCTTTCTTTTCTCTTCTTTTTGGTTTTAAAAGGAAAAGAAAGGAAAGCGGCAGCAGCGATGGCAGCCAGTGACCTCTCCACAGGCTCGGCCTCCAGCAGGCCCAGCCCTCAACCCCGCAGCCCGGGAGGCGCGCCAGCCGCTCGCTCTTTCTCTCCACTGCCAGCGCACCCGCATCGATTTGCACCGCTAGTTCCACTCACGTGGGCCGCCGGTCCCTTTGGCAGCAGGTTCTGTTCACCTCACCACCTTTTCCTCTCCTCTCGCCCGTCGCCATGGGACCCCAGAACGCGGCCGGTTATTACGATTAGAAGCATCATGGAGTCAATTTTGCACCGGTGAATTTATGTACCTACGAGTATCCCCTATGAGAGGCCTCATCGATTCAAGATTAAAGGGAGGCTAGCACCAAGATTCATCTGACCATTCTCGCATAGTGGCACTAAGAGGCACGGTAGCCTACCGCTAGACTTACCCAAGAATTATCTGACATCCATGACGATTCCACGCCTCCCAATTGAGGAAGTGCGTAAGCAACCCGGAGAAACAAGTACCCCATAAAAACATTGACGTGCAGCCAGACCTTACATATCGGGAGCATCCAATAAAAATCTTGGAAGAGTCTGAGAGGAGAACCCAACAGAAAACCATCAAGTTCTTCAAAGTCCAGTGAAGCCACTTGGGAAATAGAGGATTTTCTTCGGACAGAGCACCCACAATTATTTGAGGATCAGCTGGAATCTCTGAGACTAGATTTTTCCTAAGGGGTAGGTGTTGTGACACTCCAAAATATTCTTTGGTTTTCTTCAAAAAAAATTGTTGGATTTGAAGAAGGTCTTCTAAACCCTTCCAAAAATCTCTCTCAAAAACTTTTTCCCTCTAGCAAGGATTTAAATTTTTGCATCTCCTTCAACTCTGTGTATGGTTTTTAAATTTTTCTTCTGATTGCCCTCTTCTCAAAATTTCAAGAAAAATCTTTGGAGTTTATTTTCTTTCAAAAAGGAAACTCTAGGAGTTTTGCACCTTCTCCAATATTGAAACTACTCATGATTTTATCATGCACCACATGGTAAAATCTTCCCAAAAATCTCTCCTTCCACTTTGGGCAATCCAAACATTCTGTCTAAACAAGTTCAACCCTTTTCTGAATTTTATTTCATTTATTTCTCCTCCCAAATTTTTTCTGTCCATTATTTTGAGCCTAGGTGATTTGCAAAGCAAGTGCCTAAATGCAATTGAGCTTTGACCTCAAACCAACTACCCTGGATAGTCCTTGGTACCCACAACCTAGAACAATCAAGATCCACTCCTCTTCTTTTCAAAAATTTCAAATTTCAGTCTCTGCAAGTTTGGACCAGATTTGTCAAATTTGGTGAAATTCATATCTTCTCTGCTCCAAAATTCCACAAAAATTCAGGCAGCCTCTAGATGCAATGAGAGGCCCTCCACCAAAAATCAGCTCAAGCAGAGCCTCCCTCATACCAAAATCATTCTCACAAACACCGACCTACATCGCTTCATTGCACTTTCAGAGATTGAGAGAAGTTCGAGAGATTCAAGGTCGCTTCTTAGTCGATTTCGTCACGCGCCATAGTGCGCCTCGCACGATGCACACGCCTCTTCCCCGGCCAAGACTCCCGCGACGCACGCTGGCCGATTCTCGGCGGCGGTGGTGACGAGCATCGCCGGTGTTGGAGGCTTTTGCGGCTTGCGCCACCGTGGCGGCCAAGAGGGCTCGAGCCCGCCGCCACGCCACTCCGGCGCCGCTTATCGCCCGGCTTTCGGCGTGTCCCTGCTTTGCCAGACGCACGCCGGGCACTGCTGCCAGGTCTTAAGCAAGCAGAACGTGTTTCGCCGCCGACGGGCTCCGCGCCCCATTCTCGGTCGAAAGCACCCTAAGCACCCAATCCTGGCTCGCTTAGCACCTAAACGGACCAATGAAAACCCACGACGGCGCTCAACCCTAACCTCCCCGATGCCTGCCCTCAAGGTCAGAACTTCGCCGGAGAACCCTGTTTTGAACCGCCCAGCCGCGGCTATATAGCATCCCCAGCGCCTCTCGCCTCGCACCTCCACCACCTCACTAGTCCTCGCCAAGCCCTCGGAAGGGCCTCGAGGGCTCTTCTTCCTCGACTTCGGCCGCCTGTTCCGCCTCGGCCTCCACCTCGATTCACTCCGTGAGGTCGCCCCCACGCCCAAATCCCGCCGGCTACCTCTCATGCTACCACAAGTCTAACCCCTCCTCAATTCCTCCTCCGCAAAGACTCTCCGACGAGACCCACGACCACCGAACCGCCGTCTGCCGGAGCAGAGCCGCCGTCGACGTGGTACTCGCCACAATTTCACCACCACCAACCGGAATGACGCTCCTGAACACGGAGGTACCTCCGATCTTCCGCCTCGCCGTGGATCGCCACGGCCGACCACCGCTGACTTTGACGGACGACGAGCCCTGTCTCTCGCTTGAAAATTCAAACCTGACGGGTGGGACCCGCCAGCCTCTATTGTTTTTTTTGAATATTTTCTGAAAGTGTACTTTGGCAAATACGCCTTCCACTCGAACCGTTTTCGTACTTTTTTTCGCTTAGGCCCTCGAGGGTTTTCTGTTTCATTACAGATGGGTCCTTGGACCAAAACCCTTATAACTTTTAATGAAAGGAATTTTTGAGTGATTGTTTTCTGTCTCTTCAGATTTTTGTCTAGTTTTTTACCATTTTATTTGAAAATATTTGGATTAACTTTCTGTGCTCCCACGGTATTTACGTTAAGCGCAGTGTTTTGTGTACCGTGAAGATACCAAGAAGGTGACGGAACCGAACTCCACCGAGCTAGACCCCGACTATCTCAACCAGGCAAGCATGTTTGAACTTCTGATATGATGAGTGTATTGGCATGTTTGCATTAAGTAGTTTCATGACATGTTCATAAGCATCCCGATAAATTTTTGCCTCGTGATAAGTTGAGATAAGTGGGTTCGGAAAATCCATGAGTTGTTGGAAACTTGTTGCATGGCCATGAATTGGCATGAGTTTGGGTAAGATGGCAGTGTTGTAGCATGCCAGGCTTATGCCAGATCGTTGACCCTGTGTCAACATAAATCAGTCAGATTCCCGTCCATCTCCACTTTCAGATTACCACCTGCTTCCCAGAAGGGATATAGCTTAGTAAGTTGCAAACCACTTCGGTACACACCAAATTGAGAGGCCGGATGAAGGTTCCATGGCCCCGATTAAAGCCTTTCATCCGTCGAGGGGGCATGGGTGTTTCGGTTGGGACCGAGAGGGGGCACCCTTAGAGCGCCAGATATAAATTTGATCCCATGCTATTCGAGATTGTGATATCCCCGCCTCAAAGTTTTTCTTAAACGCTGTCTAGGATGATTCCTCGCAACGTGAGGTATGATGGGTGTGTACTAGTTAGCTGTGTTTCCTCCGAATACCGTAAACGGAACTAGTCCTTTGTGACTACTAAACTGCTGGTCGTGGACTTTTGGTACAAACTCGCAGAGTCAAAATTTTGAATTCATCTTATTCATGTCCAGTACCGTGTTCATCTTATCTTGTCAAGTGTCGGCCTCGTGATGTAAACTCCCGATAACCATTTGAGTGTTAAATGTTTATTTCGTGAATGGACTAACCCGCTTAGTGTCTTGTGATGAATATTTTCGTGAGCACCATATCTTGTCGATTATGAATAATGAATTATAAGCCCTTTCGCGATGTCGTCAGACGTCCGATCATGCATTGTTATTATTTACTTTTGTTATAAGCCCTTTCGCGATGTTGCTCAGACGTCCGACTGCGGCATTGTTATTATTTACTTTTGTTATAAGCCCTTTTTATGATGTCGCTCGACGTCTGGATCATGGCATTGTTATTATTTACCTTGTTATAAGCCCTTTCGCGATGTCGCCAGACGTCCGGTGTCGGGAGGGTTGATGGGTGTCCCACGAACACCTACGGGACCCGGGTCCCTTGTGGTTCGGAGGGGGGGAGATCGCACAAAGAGCGGATCGAGGCGATGCACACGAGCAGGCTTACCCAGCTTCGGAGCTCTCCGAGAGATAATACTCCTACTGCTGCTTTAGTGGATTATCTTGTGTTCTTGCTAGGAGCAATGGGAGCTACAAGACCTAGCCCAGGTGTGGTTTCATGCGAGTAGGATGAACTAAGCCGGAGTTGAGCCAACCCTTTCTCACGCTGCCCTCGGGCCTCCTTTTATAGGCACAAGGGGTTACCTCATATGGCAAGTAGACAAGGGTAAGATAGTAAAACATGGGTTGGTACACCGCTTTGTACAAAGTGTATAGTAATCTATACCTAACTCGACGTAAGGACAAGAGTCATCAATGCCCGCCTCTATCGCCTGAATAAAGGTAACAGGACCGTCAAGTGCACCTCCATTTGCCACGATGGTAGCTTTCGTCGCCGCTTGTCGCTGTTCCTCAGCTGGCGGCACAGCCCGTCGACATCGCGTGCTTGGGAGAGCCCCTGGTGACACGTCGGCGGGTGAGCTGAGCGGAGATGAAGAGAGGTCGCCCGCCCGCAAGCGCCTTGCATGCAGAACCTTGTCGCGCTGGGGCTCGGCGCCCACAAGGTTTCCCAAGAAGCTTCTCTTGCCGGGCCTTGTTCCTTCGGCCTGGTGGCCTTCCCGCAAGCTCCTCTTGTCCGGGTCTTGACTACTTTGTTTTTGAATGGCTCAAGAACCAGCCGAGGATCTTGGCGGTCATCGTGCCAGCCCCGCTGCAGGTGCTGCAACTGTCTGCACGAAGTTCGGGGTACAAGGGTACCCTGCTCTAGTATCATCGGCAGAGCCCCGGCTCGGGCTATACACGGCGCTAAGCTCATGGGCAGGCCCAAAACAGTGCACGGGCTCGTGGGTCTTGATTACGCCGTTATTTGCCTTGGACCCACCACGCCTCCCACTTAACGGCACGCACCGGACGTGGCGCCGTGGGGAGATCGTGGGGCTTTTAATGGGAAAATCGAACGCCTGCCCCTCTCCCCTTTATAAGCGGGGAATAGGGCAGGCGCCCACTGCCCTCGCTGTCACATCGAAACCCCCGCTTTCCCTTTCTTCGAGCCCAGAGAGAGCGACGCCCGCCTCCATTGCCTCCGGTGCCACTAACGCCGCCGGCTTCCTCCACCACCACTCCTTATGGCTTCAAGGCCGATAAGAGAAAAGGCGGAATGGCCGAGGCGCAGCGCTCATGGCCAAGGAAGGAGCGAGCCCTTCGATCCCCTCGCCATCAGAAGGAGCTATGGAGCTGTACTATCTCTCCGGTCGACGGAGACCCTGCGCAAGATCCGCAAGACGAGGGTCATCTCCGCCACATCCGCTAAGGTCTCCATCGAAAGTACCCCTTCTTCGCGATTTGCCTTACAGTGGCTCTCCACTTCTTTCTGAATTTTTCTGCGATGTTATGAACACATATGGCCTCCGCCCTTGACTTCACCCCCAACGCCATCCTCACCATGGCTGTTTTGCACAGACCTCTGCGAGAACTTCGTCGGGGTCCATCCAAATGTCGTGACTTTTCCGCTACTACTTTCACCCCGCCAGAGAGAGAGGAGAGCCGCTTGCCGGAGGAATTGCATGGACCTCTAGGATCGGCAAGAAGGAGGCGATCTTGACTGGAGAGTTGCGCAGCAAGTGGGAGGAGGAGAGCCGACCGGTGTTGGATTCTAGAGGAGGAGCCACAGCCTTTCACCGCCCGCGCGGACCCCTATAGTTCGTGGCAACGATTGAGCAACTTGGCGCCAGAGACGACAAGTTGAAGATTGCCACGACTAGGATTTTATGCCTCTCGACAGCGTGGCTTACCGTCGGAGCAGTTATGACTTCGCCGCCGCCAGCATTGCGCCTTGCAGGAGAGAGGGAAGCCGCTTGGGAATTCGAGCGCCAAGGATATCATGAGGCTGCGCCAGGTCTGAATTGGAATTTCACTACCTTGGAGCTTGACTCAACATGCTGCGAGAGCTGTTCAAGCCTCAAGCGGATAACCCCGGATGGTGCATGTTGCCGAGGGGAGTTGTGCCTTTGTGCAACAATTGCCGCTTGACAAAGATCCGCGATAATGCTGCCAGGTGATTCCTATGGGATCGCTCCAACTTGGTAGGAGCCTGCCGATGACATAGTGCAGCAGTTCTTCGACAACTTAGTTGAAGTGCCGATCCGCGCCGACGAAAGGTAGGCGGCTCACTCGTGACACCATCGAAAGTGAGATGGCGCGATCGCCACGAGGTTGGAGGAGGCTGCAGGCTGCTGCCGCCCGCCTGCGTCTGGGTTCACTGTCGAGGAGGCAGAGAGGGCCGAGGCGGTAAGCCTTGCCGACCGAGAAGAGTTCGTCGGTGAGGAGGAGCAGCCCGAGCCCGAGCAACGAACCGAAGCGAGCTTCGCCGGAGCCTCTCCTCCGCCCGCCAAGTAGCTTGCCGAAGAGGGGCCTGGCCAAGCCGCCAAGGAGACGCCTCAAGATCGAGAAATGGCGGGCGTTTATGGTCCAACAGCCACGCCTCGACGCCGCCTCCGCCAGCGGCAGTACTGCCGCTGCTGAGCGCCTTATTCTCCACGGCGACGGGCGCAGGGTCTTCGAGTCGCGCCCTCGCACCCGCCAGCGCCGAGGGAGTCTTCTCCAACTCAAGGCCACGAGCAGAGCGGTTTGATCTCCGCCTCAGCCCGAGGAAGAAGAGGAAGAGTAAGATCTTGTCGCTGCTTTTGTAATCTCCCAATTCATTATATATTTTTTTTATCTTGACGGGTTTCACTGAGCCTTCTTCTTTAGGACGTTATCTCGAGGGCGCCAAGAGGCCAAGACGGTGGTTGTCGCTCGGATGACTCTGTGTGGCACTGGGGACATCTGAACTCCCTTGCCGGACCCGGCAACCTTCAACAGAGCAACCAAAGACAGCCCCCCAGCCAGTAAGTGTTTGGTATACTTTCACGGTTAGGCGGGCTTGGGTGTTTCTTCATTATTGATATCTGATTTACTGAATTGTGTAGGAGCAGAGCAGCCTCATCAGAAGCTCCTGAGGTCGCTCCCAAGTTCTGCTTGTTTCAACCACGCCCACCAAGGGAAAATTCTCCGCCAAGGAGCGCCTCCCCAAGGGAGGCCTCTCTAAGCAAGGGAGCTTCCGACAAGGACCAGCGCCACGCATTCCTCCGGTGGAGAGGCGCGCAACAGATCCCATTGCGGTGATTTTCCTGCTTGATAATTTCCTTGGGTTCTTTCTTTTCTGTTCTTTCTTTCAACATCTCGCTTGACCTGTGCTTTTTCTTCTCCGACCATTAGATCCACCGCCGGAGATCCAATGGAGACCGAGGCCGCTTGAGGAAGACGCCATGGCGACAATGTCGACGCCGCATGAACATGGAGGAGGAGGTCAAGGCCGACGGCCCGGGGAGCAGGAGGGCTAAGAGGCTGCTTGGCGCAGAGGTCGGGGAGGAATTTGGCGATCACATCGACGGCCTCGAGGCCGCAGGAGCGCCAGCGCTGCACCAACCGCTGATCCTCCCCGCCACCGACGCCTGGCCGACCAAGAGCCCCACCCGCGCCTGCACCTAAAGGCCCGCGAGGGTGTCTTTATCAAGCTCCCCGGGCGCAAGCCCAGGCCCGGTCGAGGGGGAGACTTCGGCTGAACTGCTTGCCTCCGCCGGCTGTCGCTGGTTGATGTCCCAAGCAGCAGCAAGGTCGGCCCGAGGAGGAGCAGCTGCTAAGGAAGGTTGCCGCCTACCGCGCCCGACAAGCCAAACTGGAGTCTGTGGAGGCGCTTGTCGCGAGGGCGGAGCTAACTTGGAGAAGCATGAAGAGTTCTCGCACGCCAACAAAGAAACTCTCCGGATATAGCGGAGGCACGGAGCAGCTTGTCGAGGAGCGCACGGCCTTCATCTTGGAGAAGGCGAGTAGAAGAGCAGCAGAGGCTTGTCAAGAAGCTTTCAGCGAGAAGGTGAGTCATGCAGCTGAAGATCAACCTCGACAGCTTTGAGGAAGATCTCAGCGGCATGAGCAAACGATCAGCGGGCCACTTCAGGAGGCAAAGGATGTCTGCTGCGCTGCCGAGGCCGCCAAGAGGGAATTGGAGACGAGGTGGCTCACCGAGTCCACCTCCGTAAGAGTGCCGAGGAGGTCGCCGGGTTGAAGCGCCGAAGCGAGAAGGACGCTACACCCTCGGCGAGCTGCAGGGTCGCTTTGCTGAAAAGATCAAGGAGATCGATGCCGCCAAGGACATTAAAGCGGATTTGGAGCTGAGTCACCACCCCGACGGAGACGTTGAATGGCGCCAAGGATCGGAAAAGGGCCTGCTGGAAAAGATCAAGGCCACCGAGGAGTTCTTTGTCGAATGCTGTGACCACCCGTAATAATCTTCGAGACAACATAATGCATCGGATGAAGGCCTTGTGGACACCGGCCACGGCATCCATAATGAGCTGATGGAGTTGGGGATGACGGATCTTGGATACCCATCGACGAGAACCTCCAACCCAGCGCCAAGCTCAGCCTATTCTTCAAAGGCGCGGTGGCGGGTATCCAACGGCTCCGGAAGAGGTCCAAGCAACCGGGCAGAGGAATCACGCCAAGTCTGCGCCGAGGCTCTCTAGAAGGTGTTGATGAAGGTGGCCTTCCGCAACTCCAAAGGCCGACTTCACCAAAGTCCTCAAGTCCCTTCCTCCATCCGCCGATGTTGAAGCGCCAAGGCCTTGTTGCACCCATTGTGAACAGGGTGAGCGGAGTTAAGAGGCTCGAGGGCGACAGCGTGGACTAGGCCGCCAAGTCTATCTTTCTCTTGTCGTCAGTAGATCATGTTTAGGTAAAAAGTCCATTAGACGCTGACAAGTTATTATGTAATATACACTATCTTAGGCCATCGAATACAAATGTTATTTCCTTTACTCGATTTCTTCCTTGTATGTTTATACCCCTCGTTTTAGGGAACTTGTCAAGTCTGAACACCCTTGTCGCGAGCGCCTGAGTGCGGAACTTCAACAGCCTCTTTGGCGATGCCGCCCCGACAAGCAACCTTGTCGCAACTAGTTGCAGCACACTTAAGTTGTTGAGCGGACTCGAAACAAAGTAAGGGCGCAAGCTAGTCGCGAGTCGGTTCCTCCACGCACAGGTTTTCCATACAAAGTACTATCGCTCGAGGAAGATAACTTAAAAAACTGGTCGCTAAACTTAGCAACTTAGCTTTACATTGTCCATTTTCCCGCAAGGCTTAGCCTCGGCGGCGACAGCCATGCCCACACTATTATCTCTCCTTCTCCCCGGTTAACTTGTGGGTGGATGACCCTTCTTCTTGTTTGAGAAGAAAGAAGAAAATAGAGTTATGGAGCTTAGTGGCTCATTATAAACATCGGGTGTGGACGCTGCACAAGATGTTAGTAAACACATGCATATATGATTATGAGGGCATGTATTGACAAGTTGTGCGCAACACATAGGCTTTATCGATGCGCTGGGTCTGTGTCGGCTTTGTACAAAGGATTACATGAAACAGCGGCAAGACTTGTATAAAGGGTGGTTGCGGAACAGGTTCCAAAATCGCGCCCTATGGGTAAAACTTGCGAAGATGTTCTATATTCAGGAATTGCTCACGGAGCGCCATCTTGGTCTCGGCGGACAGCGGGCCTAGTGACTTCGTTTCACCCGATAGGGCATTCCCACTTCAAGGCCAACTTGTTGGAATTCTTGGCGGATTGAACGCTACGAAGAACAAGGTCGCCTTCCTCGAAGCTTTCGCATTAACTGCGGCTATGGTAGCGACGCAAAGTTTCTTTGGTAACGAGCAGCTCGTGACAAAGAGTGAAGACGATCTTCCTCGAGGAGCAGCGCGTCATCTTGTCGCAGCTGCTCTTGCTCAAACTCATCATAGCGAGCACTCGAGGTGACCCGCATACCACGAGTTCCGTGGGGAGAACTGCCTCTGCTCCATAGACTAGAGCGAAAGGTGTCCGGCGATGGCTCGATTTGGCGTCGTCCGATCGACCAAAGAACCACCGGCAGCTCCTCGATCCGATTTCTTCCGTGACTTGCGCAGCTTGTCGAAAGTTCGGTCTTGAGTCCTCGCAGCACTTCAAGCATTTGCTCTCGCTTGACCATTGCTTCTCGGATGAGCAACGAAGCAAAGCAGATCTTGGCGCCAAGATCTTGGGCGTCTTGCATGAAGGTGCAGCTCGTGAAGCTGTGTGCCGTTGTCGGTGATGATTACGTTAGGAATCCCAAAACGGCAAACAATTGACTGGAAAACTTGACCGCCGATGTCTTTGTCACCTTCCTCATCTGGTTCCACTTCGGCCACTTTGTGAACTTGTCGATCGCAACGTACAAGTACTCAAAGCCCCGACAACTTCGGGGTAAGGGCCGAGGATGTCGAGCCCCTGGACGAGAAGGGCGGGATAAAGGGATCGTCGGAGAGCTTGAGCTGGTTGGTGTATCTGTTTGGAATGGAACTGCACGCTTCACACTTGGTTACTTGTGCAGATTGCATCTGGAGGGCTTCGGCCGAAGAAACCTTGCCGGAAAGCTTTGCGCAAGAAGCGCTCTTGCGCCAATGTGGTGACCACATATGCCTCCATGTATCTCGCCAACAGCTTACATCCATCTTCCGGCAAATGCACTTCAATTTAACACCGTTGAGCCTTCTTACATACATGGATGTTGTCAACAAACTGGTACATACTTGATGCGGGCTACTTTTTCCGCTTCTTCTTGCTCTTCGGAAGTTCTCTGCAGAAGGAAATGGACGATTGTTGTGCCCATCTTTGGAGCTTGTGGCTCGACAACACGGACTAAAGGCTCATCCATCCTGCGGGAACATCAGCTTCCGTGGCAAGAACCTCGTGGGTCGCGGAGCTTGATGATCCCGGCAAGCTTGCGGGAGCGAAACTTGTCGGGGCGTTTGCTTCAACGACATAAACTGCATGGTTTGTCGGAGCAGACTGCTCCTCGGTGATATTCGCGTTGATTTTAGGGACCTTCTTGGCGGCGGCCGGGAGCTCTGCGGAAAGTAGTCGCCGGAAACCAATTTCTCTTCTTGCTCATCCTGTTGATGGTGTTACGGTTATTGAGTTAGCTTGAGCACAAAATCCCTGGTTCCACAGGTAACTTAAGTGCGGCACATTTGGAGAGGCCATCAGCTATATCATTACGAGCTCTTGGAGCGTGTTCCATTTGCAGGCCTTCAAAGTGCTCTTCCAGCTTCCTCACTTCGTCGACGAGGCTTCCATCAGCGGACTCGATAATCTTTATTTACTTGGCGGACGACAAGTTGCGAGCCCCCCGACAATGAGCTTCTTGATCCCAAGGTCTACCGCAATCACGAGGCGGCAAGCAAACCTTCATACTCTGCGGTATTATTTGTTGCTTGTTCCATGGGAAAATGCATCGGACTATGTACTTAAGGTGCTCTCCGGTGGGTGCGATAATCAACGCTTGACACCGGCGCCTTGCAGCGAGAAGGCACCGTCAAAGTACATCACCACTCTTTATTTGCCTCCTTGCGGAGATGCTCGTCTCGGAATTTCTTCATCTTGCGTTGGTGTCCACTCAGCTATGAATTCCGCCAATGCTCTGCTCTGGATAGTTGAAGTGCTTTCAAATTTGAGACCAAAGCTTGGCAGTTCGGTGCCCACTCGACAATTCGGCTGTTGCTTCGGATTTTGTAATATCCTCTTCAGTGGAAAGTGGTGACAACTGTTATCTCGTGTGCTTGGAAGTAGTGGCGCAGCTTTCGAGGCCATGAGGAGGCGAAAAGCAGCTTTGCACACAGAGTACCTTGATCTAGCCCCGCAAAGGGCGACAAAAGTGGTAGGCTGCACCATCTTCTTACGTATCTTGTCGCAAACCTGCGCTGATCCGTCCTTATCGGGACGAGAGCTTGACGGGCGAAGCCCCTTGCTTGTCGCTGGATCGCTGCCTTGGTTGTCGGCTCATCATCCGCCTCCCTCTCCGCTACTAACGCAGCACTAACCACTTGATTGGTCGCTGCTATATACAAGACAACTTCTCTTGTGGCATAGGTGCGACAAGTATTGGAGCGGAGGACGGTATCTCTTCAAGTCCGCAGCGCAGCCTTCGCTTCGGGAGTCCATTTCATTGGACCTGCCTTTTCAATATTTTGAAAATGGCGAGCACGCTCAGCAGAACTTAGAGATGAACCTGCTGAGAGCAGCCACGCAACCGCAAGCCTTGACATCCTTGACGCGCTTTGGTGCTTCGATCTGCTCAATGGCCTTGATCTTGTCGGGATTGGCTTCAATTCCCACTGAGACACAAAGAACCCGAGAAGCTTGCGGAAGGGACTCAAACACGCACTTCTCGGGGTTGAGCTTGAGGTTGATCTTGCGCAGATTTGCAAATGTTTCATCAAATCTTGAACGTAGTCGCTTTGTCCTTGCTCTTGACCACTATGTCATCCATGTATGCTTCTACATTTATGTGTATCGTGGTTCAAAGGCATCATGGACTACCCTTGCAAAGGTTGAACCAGCATTCTTCAAACGAAAGGCATCCGCATAAAGCGAAGACGTGCCACATGGTGTAATGAATGCGGTTTCTCTTCATCTTCTTCGCCATGAAGATCGATGATATCTGAATATGCATCAAGAAACGAAAGTAGATCACATCCAGCCGTGGAGTCAACAATCTGGTCAATCTGCGGCAAGGGAAATGGGTCTTTGGGACAAGCTTTATTAACACCGGTGAAGTCAATACAAAGTCTCCATTTCCCATTAGCCTCTTGCACCACTACCGGATTGGCCAACCACGTGGGATGGAGGACTCCTCGATAAGCCCTGCTGCTTCCAACTTCTTGATTTCTTACGCTATGAACTCTTGGCGTTCCAACGCTTGTTTCCTAACTTTTGCTTGACGGGCGGCGTGAGGACAGACGGCTAGGTGGTGCTCAATTACTTTCACAGGAACACCGGGATGTCGGATGGTTGCCATGCAAACACATCGACATTCGCCCGGAAAGCAACGAGCTCGCCTTCCTATTTAGGATCAAGCGTGGCGCGATGGTGAAGGTACCACCGGCCGTCCTCCTTGGCGGGCACTTTCTTGATCTTGGCGGAGCTGCCATCGCTTTTCTTGCCCTTGCGGTGGAGCTCGATGGTGCGTCCTCGACGGTAGCGCAGCACCGAGGAGGTGCGCTTGCGAGAGGCAACAGAGCTCTCTTGCCGGACTTGGTGGTCTTCTTTCCCCGGAGCTTCAGTGGCAAGTGGTTTGTTTTACATTGCTGCTGCTGCTTCCCGGTAAATCTTGTCGGCACAGATAAGCGCGTCCTTCTTGTCGCCATGGACAGAAATGACGCTTATCGGGCGGGCATCTTGAGTAGGTTGTAAGCATAATGAGAGGCGGCCATGAACTTGGCGGCTGGACGCCAAGTATGCCATTGTAGGGTAATGGGAAGTCGGCGACGCCAAACGTGACCCTCTCGGTTCTGAAGTTGAGCTCGTGCGAACGTTACCGCAACGTGATCTTCCCTTTGGGCTTGCTCCTTCTGGATTGATTCCTTGGAAAGTACCGGTTTCTTCGAGCTGTTTGTCGTGGATTTGAAGTTTCGAGCACCGCAGAGGAAATCAAGTTCAGGCCGCCCGCCGTCAACCAAAGATCTTTGTGACCTTGAGGTTTCGGATGGTTGGCGAGACCAACATCGGCAAGCACCGACCGCAGTGATGCGATCGGGGTGATCCTCAATGTCAAAGATGATGGGCGTCTTGGACCACTTGAGAGGTTTGCGTGACTCTATGGAGGGTTCTGCTGCATTCACCTCACGCATCCATTGCTTGAGTTGGCGGTGCGAGGTATGCAGAGAAGCACCACCGTCAACACAAAGGACCTTTGTTGCCTTTTGAAACTCTTGCTCGCCCGCTTCATCGTCTTCCATGTCCTCATCATCTTCATCCTCGTCCTCTTCCTTGTCGCGTCGCGGGAGGTTCTGTCACCTTGCCGCTGCTTGGCCTTGCCGCGTCCTCCCCGATCGGGTCTCTTCTTACTTGCTGCACCTGCACCTTCTTGAGCTTTCTCCTTGTCCCGCCGCTCGATTCGGCTCTCAGAGCTCAACAAGCTGCTCGACTTTCTTGCAGCTCTGGAGATCGTGGCCCTTGGTGCGGTGGATTTTACAAGATCGCTTGTTGGAGCTATCGGGCTTGTCGGCGGCCACATACTTGGCGGTCGGCGTAACGGCAACTTCCTTGCGGAGCCACCAGCCTTGGCTTTGTTGGCGCCCCATCCTTGCCGGACTGCTCAACAACTAGCACTTCTTGGTTTTCTTCCTCCTGTTGTTTAGCACGGCTTTTTCTTGCAGGCGATTTCCTCCATGTCGATTTTGCTCCCACATTCTCTCACCGGAGCCTTCTTCCTTCTTCGGTAGCGTGCACACTTTTCGGCGGGCGTAGAGCTCACGACGTCTTTCACTTTGCACATCGCCATCTCCTCCCTCATCCTCGCGGTTTCAGACATTACGATGAAACTTGACCGATCATCGCAATGGGGTGGACGCCCGATGTTGTAATGCACACGGCGAATCTCGGATAAACTTTCGCAGGACTCTCCCTCCTTCGGGCAAGCAGGTGAAGATCACTTTCTTGGCCATGAGGCTTGTGGTCACCGTGAAAGCGCCGACAAACTGGTGGCACAAATCTGCCCAAGAAGATATGGAGCTGTCCGGCAAGTGCATGAGCCAAGATCGACGCTTGGCTTGAGCACCGGGGAAAGTAGTTGGCGAGGATCTTGTCGTCTCGCCCCCGCAGCTCGCACCGCGATGGTGTAGATCTTTGAGGAACTCCGGCGGTGTGTCCTACCATCATACTTCTCCGCACATCTGGTTTGAAGTTTTTCTTGTCGGGCCACCGGACTTGCCGCAGTTCACGAGTGAACGCAGGGCAACCTCAGCGTCACAGACGATAAGTCGCTCGTTCTTCGGGCGCATGCATATCGACAGTGGGCCTCGCGCTGGTCGATTGACGGCGCTTCTCTTGGCGCGCCGATACGGGTTCGAAGCGTCTTCTTCTTGCCGCTTCGAAGAACTTGGCGCTGGTCGCGACGAGCTCGCGGATGCGACGACGATGTGGAGTCATTGTCGAGGTGGATCCGCGAGTCGGTGATCTGGGTCTTCGGGAGGGGAGTGCACGGTGGCTGCACCCCGTAAGTCTCGCCTCCATCTGCTCGTGTTTTGTCGCTTGCCGCAGTGCGGCGCCGGTTGCCGCTGGATGTCACCGCTGGCGGCCGATGAGACTCTGAATTGTGGCCCTCCATTTCGCGACCTTGTCGGCCGTTGAGGGTAGTCTAGGAGTAATGAGCTCTTGCCAAGGCTTCGCTGGTGTGGTTGGCGGCAAAGGCGTCTGAGGCGAAGAACGGACGTGCTCGGACTCCTAACCAAGTTAGGAGGAGCAGCATCCCGCCTAAGCGACCGCTTCTCCGCTTCATACCAGCATCTTTGGGGTGCATGGGTCTCGAGGGCCTCGGGATCCCCCAGCTAGGCCTTGGTCCAACGAGCGTATGGTGCAGCGAAGCTTCAACGCGAAATGCCTCGCGCCTCCCGAGAAGGACGCAGTGAAGATTCGACGCCGACGCGCTGCGCTGCCTTGTCTTTGGACCTGGCGGCGCTAGGGCTCTTTTGTCGACGTAGTGCTCCTCCCAGCGCTTCCCCACCACCGACAGCTCCGTGGTGGTGGGTTCGACGCGACGGCTCTGCTGCTGCCGCCAAGATTTCTTCTTCGCGCCATGTTGACGAAGATGTTGATGAAGTTGCTCGTGTGACCACCGGATCAGGTTCACACAGTCTCGACGCTTACCTACCGGGCGCGCCAAAGATGTCGGGAGGGCTGATCGTGTCCCACGAACACCTACGGGACCTGGGTCCCTTGTGGTTCGGAGGGGGCGGAGATCGCACAAAGAGCGGATCGAGGCGATGCACACGAGCAGGCTTACCCAGCTTCGAGCTCTCCGGAGAGATAATACTCCTCTGCTGCTTTAGTGGATTATCTTGTGTTCTTGCTAGGGAGCAACGGAGCTACAAGACCTAGCACAGGTGTGGTTTCAGCATTTGCAGTAGGATGAACTAAGCCGAGTTGAGCCGAACCCTTTCTACGCTGCCTCGGGCCTCCTTTTATAGGCACAAGGGGTTACCACATATGGCAAGTAGACAAGGGTAAGATAGTAAAACATGGGTTGGTACACCGCTTGTACAAAGGTATGATAATCTATACCTAACTCGACGGTAAGGGACAAGAGTCATCAATGCCCGCCTCGGCCGCTCAATAAAGGTAACGAGGACCGTCAAGTGCACCTCCGCTTGCCACGATGGTAGCTTGTCGGCGCTTGTCGCTGTTCACTGGGCGGCACAGCCCGTCGACACGCGTGCTTGGGAGAGCCCCGTGGTGACACGTCGGCGGGTGAGCTGGAGCGGAGATGAAGAGAGGTCGCCCGCCCGGCAAGCGCTTTGCCACGGCAGAACCTTGTCGCGCTGGGGGCTCGGCTACCACTAAGCCTTCCCGGCAAGCTCCTCTTGCCGGGGCCTTGTTCCCTTCGCGCCCTGTGTGGCCTTCCCGGCAAGCTCCTCTTGCCGGGGTCTTGACTACTTTGTTCTTGAATGGCTCCGAAGGACCCGCTGAGGATCTTGGCGGTCATCAGGCCAGCCTCGCAGGTTGCAGGTCTTTGAATCGTCTGCACGAAGTTCAGGATACTAGGGTACCCCTGCTCTAGTACACCGACAGTCCGACTGCGGCATTGTTATTATTTACTTTTATTGTAAGCCCTTTCCGTGATGTCGCTCCGACGTCCGATTGCGGCACGCATGTATTTTCTTTCAATATAAGCCCTTTTTGAGGTGTCGCTAGACGCTCCGATCGTGGCATGTTTTACTTATTTGTTCACCTTCGAGGCGCCGCTCGCATAATTCGATGGCTTTTGAGTTTATCTTCTTTGGTTTCCGAGCGGACTACCGCCGATTACCTTTTTACTTACCTTGCCATACTGATTAAATTGCGCATTGTTATAAATTAATCATGTCGCATTCATGCATCCATTTGTTATATATTTTGTCCAAACTGTCTTTATAGTACTTTCAATGTACTCACCGGCTTGTTGATTTGGCGGAATCGATGTAAGGCGATCTCATGGATGAAGAGTTCGATAGCGAGTCCGACGCCTAGAGGAATCCCAGTCAGTCTCGTGCGACTCCTGGATTAGTCATTGTGACATAACCGCTTCCGCTACCCAAATAAATTCATCGAGCCTCACCTCGACGCTCGATGAGCCGCCAGTGCAGTAATCTTATTAACCACCCCACTGTGTTATTCCACCAACCACTCATATTTCGAGTCAGTAGTATTTCCACCCCACACCATTGTGTCATATACGCCATCATGTATAATTATCGGCGTGTTTGTAATAATTGGTTGGGCATCTTCAGTCCAACCCTGTAATATTGTAATGCTACTGGCTTATTGTATCCAACTTTTGTCTACCGGTATGGAGGATTTTCCTCATATTGGACTTCATAGGTCGGTTGTTCAATAAATATTTTATTGAAAAACCGGTCATGACAATTACTGCATTCCCCAACATCACCACCCCACCCTACTCCACCGCTGGCCTGGCCATCCCTCTATTGTCTACTCACCCACAACCCGTGTTATTCTGCGGCGATGGCAGCCTCACACCGCAGCCGAACCAGTGAACCCTCGTACTCCTCTCCACGTAGGCATCCACTGCCGCGTCTTCCCCGGCTCCGCGTCCTCCCCTTCCAGGCCTCGCCATCATCCACCGCCTTGGTGCTCTCGGCGAGGCGTGGTCAACATGGTCAAGGAACGACTTCCATATGAAAGCACAAGTGCTCCCTGGGTGATTTTGGTAATTAATGTCAACATATCTCTTGTTGGACTAACACCTTTACCTAGTATGTTTCAGATAAGTTCAATAATGAAGTGGCATGGACTAAAGGATGTGGAACCCCTTAAAGATGCTAAGGATATAGGATTGGCTCAAGCTTCAAGCACAAGACTCTACATTTTATATTTTAGTGATCCAAGATCACATTGAGTCTATAGGAAAAGCCAATACTATCAAGGAGGGATGAGGTGTTGCTTAATAGCTTACTTGCTCAAAATGCTTAGTGATATGCTCCAAAGCCCTCAACTACTTTCTCACATCCACATATGACCTAAACCAAAAGTCAAACTCGGCCCCACCGATTATTTCCATCCTGCGCCACCTATTAAAGGTTGGTTATGGCATAGACGATTAGGTCATGTAGGCATGCGAAACCTTGACAAGCTTATTAAAGGAAATCATATCCTTGGCGTTAACGATGTCATATTTGATAAGGATAGACTCTGCAGCGCTTGTCAAGGTAAACAGGTTGGAGGAAGGCATCCCGTGAAGAACATCATGACCACAAGGAGTCCACTCGAGCTACTTCACATGGATCTTTTTGGTCCCAACGCTTACAGAAGTCTCGGTGGAAATTCTTTTGGTCTTGTTCTAGTTGATGATTTTTCAAGATTTACGTGGGTGTTCTTTCTCGATGATAAATCGCAGGTCCAAAAGATCTTCAAAAACTTCACTAGGAAGGCCCAAAATCAATTTGACGTGAAGATCAAGAAGGTTCGAAGCGACAATGGAACGGAGTTCAAGAACGCAAATGTGGATACCTTTCTTGACGAAGAAGGGATTTCACATGAGTTCTCGGCTACGTACACACCTCAACAAAATGGAGTCGTTGAGAGGAAGAACCGGACTCTTATTGAGATGGCAAGAACGATGCTTGATGAGTACAAGACGCCAAAGCACTTTGGGCGGAAGCGGTTGAGACAGCTTGTCATGCAACAAATCGCTTGTATCTTCACAAGCTACTCGGCAAGACGGCATACGAGCTTCTCACCGGTAACAAACCCCAAGTTGGATACTTTCGAGTATTCGGCTCAAAGTGCTACATTGTTGATAAGCATCGTCGTTCTAAATTTGCTCCTAAGTCTCATGAAGGTTTCCTACTTGGTTATGGCTCAAACTCTCACACATACCGTGTCTACAACAATTTCACCCGAAAGGTTGAAGAAACGGTAGATGTGAAGTTTGATGAATCTAACGGCTCGCAAGTAGAGCAATTGCCAATTGATGTAGGAGACAAAGACCCCTCGGAAGCAATCCAAGACCTGTCTATTGGCAAGATTCGTCCAACGGAGGTGAAGGAGAGTACTTCGTCCGTCCAAGTGGAAGCTTCTACCTCAAGACAAGGTGAACCAAGAGTTGATATGGAAGCATCCACGAGTGGGACACACCAAGATGAAGAAAACGAGGAAGTACACCAAGATGAACGCCAACAACCTCCTTCTCCACCACGACAAGACAACGACAACATCAACAATGAAGAAGGCCAAGATGAAGAGGATGTTCCACCCCAACCCAAGCCAAAGCTCCCACGAGTTCGAGCTAGAATTGCTAAAGATCATCCCGTCGAGCAAATCTACAATGATATCCAAACCGGGAGAATCACTCGCTCTAAAACTCGTTTAGCTAACTTTTGTGAACATTACTCATTCATCTCTAGCATTGAACCTATGAAGGTTGAAGAAGCATTGGAAGATCCGGATTGGATAAACGCCATGCATGAAGAGCTACACAACTTTGAGAGAAATCAAGTGTGGACATAGGTTGAGAAGCCCGACAACAACCACAACATCATCGGTACCAAATGGGTGTTTCACAACAAGCAAGATGAAGATGGAAAAGTAGTTCACAACAAAGCACGTCTCGTCGCCCAAGGCTACACTCAAGTCGAAGGTATGGACTATGCTGAGACATATGCTCCCGTTGCTAGACTTGAGTCCATTCGCATCTTATTTGCTTATGCTAATCACCATGATATCACCTTGTACCAAATGGACATTAAAAGTGCTTTTCTAAATGGTGAAATTGAGGAGGAAGTTTATGTTAAGCAACCTCCCGGCTTTGTCAATCCTAAGAAACCTGATCATGTCTACAAACTTCACAAAGCCCTTTATGGTCTTAAACAAGCTCCTAGAGCATGGTATAAATGCTTGACCAAGTTCCTTATTGAAAAAGACTTTGAAATTGGTAAAAATGATTCTACTCTTTTTACTAAAAGGGTTAATGGAGAACTATTTGTGTGCCAAATTTATGTTGATTCGACTAACCCTCATTTTAGTGAAAAGTTTGGAAAGCTAATGTCGGAGAATTTTGAGATGTCTATGATGAGTAAACTCAAATTCTTTCTCGGTTTGCAAATCAAGCAAACTAAGGAAGGTAACTTTGTCTCTCAAACAAAGTACACCAAGGACTTATTCAAGAAGTTCAATATGCAAGAATGCAAAGGTATGACTACACCCATGCCTACTAGTGGACATCTTGATTTGACCAAAGATGGTGAACCGGTTGAACAAAAAGTTTACCGCTCTATGATTGGTTCATTGTTATATCTATGTGCTTCACATCCTAATATTATGCTAAGTGTGTGCATGTGTGCACGATATCAAGCTGCTCCTAAAGAATGTCATCTTAAGGCCGTGAAAAGGATAGTGAGATACTTAATCCATACACCAAATTTTGGCATTTGGTATCCAAAGAGGGCTTCTTTCGATCTTGTTGGCTACTCCGACTCAGACCATGCCGGTGACAAGGTTGATAGAAAGTCCACTTCGGGTACTTGTCAATTTCTTGGTAGATCTCTTGTATCTTGGTCTTCCAAGAAACAAAACTCGGTATCCTTATCCACCGCCGAAGCGGAATACATTGCCGCTGGTTCATGTTGTGCTCAATTACTTTGGATGACCCAAACTCTTAAAGATTATGGGATATATTTGAAACATGTTCCATTACTTTGTGACAATGAAAGTGCTATCAAGATTGCTCACAATCCCGTGCAACACTCTCGAACTAAGCACATTGAAGTTCGTCATCATTTCATTCGAGATCATGTTGCCAGAGGGGACATTAATCTTAAGCATGTTCGCATCGAAAAGCAATTAGCAGATATATTCACTAAACCACTTGATGAGAGAGTGTTTTGCAGGTTAAGAAATGAATTGAACATCATTGATGCTTCAAACTTGGAGTAGGAACTCCATTTGATACATGCAAGGCATGAGCCTATGACTAATCCTTGACATTTCTCTTATGATGGCAATCTTATGTCTTGGATATATTTGCACCTTGCGTGTTATCTAACCCTTGTAGGTACTTGGATGAATCCAAATCTATGAGATTGCAACTCACTCACATCTTGAGCAATCTCTACATCACCAAGTCTCTACACAATGGTGGTTGAAGACAAGGAAGCACGAAACCATTCAAACATATCCTTTGGCAAATTCTATGTTGTGTTTCATGATTGTCATTTTGAATACACAAGTGCTCTTTCTTGCAAAAACTAACTCATGTAGGTATATGAACTCCAATTCCAAGTGGTGCTCCCAACTCTTGATGAGCTACATCAACCTTGAGCAATCCACACAAGTTCAACTACATGATCATGATCAACACCACCACCCAAGGTATGTTGTTCCATATTAGAGAAGCTTTACTCCAAGTCATGGGACAAAGCAACTCAACAAGATGTGAATACATCAAGATGCTTTAACGAAAAATGGCAACCCCATTTTGAGCTTAAACGACGAGTATGACCTATGATCAAGTGATCTCACTTGACTCCTAAGTCAATATACTCTAACATAGGTGACTTTGTCACCGCCCAATTCTAGATGAAGTTATCTTGTGTTTCCCTTTGCATTTGTCTCTTGCATATTTGTTTCCCTCTTCAAAAAAACGTCATCTAGATTTCTTTTCTTTTCAGTTTGTTCTGCATTCCCTGCATCCAATTCATTGCAAATCTTTCAGTTAATTCCTTGCAAATCCTTGTGAGATCTTACTTGTCTAGTGAGCTGAGGTGACAAGTGTTTTCTCTATGATGAACTCGGTCACACCGGTCGCTTGTTTTTGGTCCAACCGAATTATTTCGGTGCAACCGAAGCATACCACTCGGTGCCACCGATTTCACTACAGGAAAGACATTTTGCCATTCATTCCTGCATTACTTTTGATCCAGCTCCACTCAATGAATCTTGTCCTCTACAAGCAACACATTTACCTTAGTGCTTTGTGCTGTGACTTAAGGACCAAACCCATTCACGACAAATTCCACAAGACCCTTCTTGGAAATTAGTGTCAAAGGGGGAGAGAGAGATCACATCAAAGCTTAATCATATCTCTAGGGGGAGAGAATACTCAAGGGGAGAGTAATCTTCAAGGATTCCCAGATGCTTGGTGTTCAAGAGGAGAGATGCTACATGTCTTCTTGAGGGGAAAGACATGTTCATATGTGCTTATGTGCATTAGCTCTATTTATTTCCTTCGAGCACTGATTTTCTGTTCCCTATCTTCTCCCAGTATCCCATTCTAGATTCAGGGGGAGCAAGACTTCTAAGGGAAGGAAATCCTTAAATTCATTGCATATCTTTACCTTTGGGGACATGTCTATATCCAATGTGGTACTCAGTACTCACTCTCTACATGTCATCCCAGTCTTGGTACTCTTGTGGGTTTTTTTGTTTGCTCTGGCTAGTAGGTGTATCTGTGTTATCTAACCTTGTTTACGCAGGTTCATCCCGTCCTTAGCCAACTCAAGACCACAAGGTAAGTATATGCATCACAATCATGTGTATGAGGAATTCTTGCTGGTGTACATACTGTTTGCAAGGAGGACTCATGAGCATGAAGGTACATTTCCCACATTCACATCTTTTACTCTAATGCATATAGCCAAGATACATGTAACACATGCTTACTCTGTCATGTTCATGCATTCACATGTTCTTATATTCCATATTCACATGATTGCATACATGTAGGGGGAGTCTATGCATGTTACATGTCTTTCCAAAGCTTCACTTGCTATTCTCTATATCCTTATCTAAAGCTTTGATGTATGTTGTCATCAATTATAAAAAAGGGGGAGATTGAAAGCACAAGTGCTCCCTGGGTGATTTTGGTAATTAATGTCAACATATCTCTTGTTGGACTAACACCTTTACCTAGTATGTTTCAGATAAGTTCAACAATGAAGTGGCATGGACTAAAGGATGTGGAACCCCTTCAAGATGCTAAGGACAAAGGATTGGCTCAAGCTTCAAGCACAAGACTCTACATTTTATATTTTAGTGATCCAAGATCACATTGAGTCTATAGGAAAAGCCAATACTATCAAGGAGGGATGAGGTGTTGCTTAATGGCTTACTTGCTCAAAATGCTTAGTGATATGCTCCAAAGCCCTCAACTACTTTCTCACATCCACATATGACCTAAACAAAAAGTCAAATTCGGCCCCACCGATTCTTTCCATCCGGCACCACCGAGTTCAGATGTCATAGCCACTGCCACAAACCCTAGGCAAATCGGTCTCACCGATAGGGATCTCAGTCTCATCGAGATGGGGTTGTAATCTCCCTGAGTAATCGGTACTACCGAGATTACAATGCAAACTCTCTGGTTAGCTCATTACCAAAATCGGTTCCACCGAGTTTGTGTAATTGGTATCACCGAGTTTGCCTGACCAACTCTCTGGTTAGCTTATTACCAAAATCGGTCTCACCGAGTTTGTGTAATCGGTCTCACTGAGATTACGTTATGCCCTAACCCTAACCATATCGGTCCTATCGAGTTGCATGTCGGTCCCACTGAAAATCCTAACGGTCACTAGATTTGCTGAATCGGTCTGACCGAGTTTTTCAATTCGGTCCCACCGAGATTGGTAAGTTGTGTGTAACGATTAGATTTTGTGTGGAGGCTATATATTCCCCTCCACCTCCTCCTCATTCGGAGAGAGAGCCATCAGAACAAACCTACACTTCCAATACACATTTTCTGAGAGAGAACCACCTACACTTGTGTTGAGGCCAAGATATTCCATTCCTACCATATGAATCTTGATCTCTAGCCTTACCCAAGTTGCTTTCCACTCAAATCTTCTTTCCACCAAATCCAAATCCCGTGAGAGAGAGTTGAGTGTTGGGGAGACTATCATTTGAAGCACAAGAGCAAGGAGTTCATCATCAACACACCATTTGTTACTTCTTGGAGAGTGGTGTCTCCTAGATTGGCTAGGTGTCACTTGGGAGCCTCCGACAAGATTGTGGAGTTGAACCAATGAGTTTGTAAGGGCAAGGAGATCGCCTACTTCATGAAGATCTACCGCTAGTGAGGCAAGTCCTTCGTGGGCGACGGCCATGGTGGGATAGACAAGGTTGCTTCTTCGGGACCCTTCGTGGGTGGAGCCCTCCGTGGACTCACAAGAACTGCTACCCTTCGTGGGTTGAAGTCTCCATCAACGTGGATGTACGATAGCACCACCTATCGGAACCATGACAAAAACATCCGTGTCTCCAATTGCGTTTGAATCTTCCAAACCCTTCCCTTTACATTCTTGCAAGTTTCATGCTTTACTTTCCGCTGCTCATATACTCGTTGCATGCTTGCTTGATATGTATTGTGTTTTGTTAAACTTGTGCCAAAACTCCACTTGAACTTAAAGAGTTAAAAACTGCAACTTTTGGTACTTAGTGTCTAATCACCCCCCCCCCCCACCCCTATAGACACCTCTTCTCGATCCTTTCACCATCCGAAGAGGACTGTACGTGGAGAGGCTGACAGCTGGGTCCACGACCGCGCCCGAGGAAATGTCTCCTTATTACGTGCAAAATAATGATTCCTCCACCTGACAGCTAGGACCCGCCGGAAGGGCCTCTGTAATTCGCGAAAAAAACGCTCCCCTGCTGATAGCTCAGACCCACCAGTGATATCTTCGCACGCAAGGAAGCGCCTCGCCCTGACTGCTGGGACCCACCATAGTTGGAGGTTGACTTGTGGGCCTACTAAGTTGACGGGGATGGAGGACTTTGTCAACCTAATCAATATGAACGATTCTAGCTCCAATGACCGTACGATGTCCATCCAACGGCCGTAGTGCTTCTTCAACCTCTGTTCTTCTTGCTCCAGCCGCCCAAACCAGCGCCGGTCGTGCTGCCTGCTCCTGCCTTCCATGGTTGGTTGTGCTGCCGCGGAGGCCTCACTGCCCCCTACTACTCCCACCGCTGGCCAGGCCCTGTGGCGACGGCAGCCTCACACCGTAGCCGAACCAGTCAACCCTCGTACTCCTCTCCGTGTGGGCATCCACTGTCGCGTCTTCCCCGGCTCCGCGTCGTCCCCTTCCTAGGCCTCGCCGTCGCCCACCGCCTTTGGTGCTCTCGGCGCGGCGTGGTCAATGTGGTCAAGGAATGACTTCCATCGGAAGAGTATCAGACGTGGAGAGGCGGCAGTGGGTCCACACCGCAGCAGAAGGAAGTGCCTCCTTATTACGCGCAAAATAATGATTCCTCCACCGACAGCGAGGGACCCACCGGACGGACCACCGTATTTCATGAAAAATGTTTCCGACCATCGGGACCCACCAGCTACATCTTCGCACGCAAGGAAGTGCCTCCTTATCCTCCCTGACAGTCGGGACCCACCTGATCGAAGCATACGTAGAGTTGTCATTCTGGTCGCGAACGTGTACATACATACTGGTCGATCGGTCTGTCTGCAGGCTGCAGCGATGAACCGTGGCCGAGTAAGGAAGGGCACGTGTCATAGTAGAGGCGCGCACGTAGCATGTACACATACGTACAGCCAGGGTGCAAGAAAGTAAATACGGCCACATACGTACATACGGGCGGGGTCTCGAACGCCTACTCGCGCATACGTACGGCCAGGGCTCGTGTACATGGCCGGGTAGGAACGGAGAAACTGCGTTGTCGTGTTCATCGGGAGCCAACCGGCTGGGTCGGAACGGAATGCATCATGTTCATCAGGAGCCAACTGGCTTGGACAGAACATCCGATCGAAACGAGGCCTGGCATACCGTAGAACGAAGGAAACGGCCTTCTGTTCGACCGGCCATGGTCGAAACGGGATCTTGTTCATCGAGAGGGGTCTGGTGTACCGCAAAATGGAGGAAACAGTCTTCTCTTGGACCTCCTACAGTTGAAACGGGGTCCTGTTCATCGGGAGGGGTGTGGCGAACGCAAAACGGAGGAGACGAACTTGTGTTGGAGCGCTACAGTCGAAACAGGGGTCCTATTCATCAGGAGGGGTGTGGCGTACCACAAAACGGGACTCCACGGGCTACTGTTCATCTCCACCGTCGACCTCCTCCAGCCTCCACGGGCTACTGTTCATCCACCGTCGACCTCCTCCAGCCTCCACCTGCAACTGTTCGTCCACAGGCTCCTGTTCATCCAGCCTCCCCCGCTCCTCCACCGGCTACTACTCAACCAGCCCTCTCCACGGGGTCCTTTTCAACCACCCCTCCACGGGCTACTGTTCAACCAGCCCTCCACCGGCTACTGTTCAACCAGCCCTCCACGAGGTCCTATTCATCCAGTCCTCCACGGGGTCCTGTTCATCCACCCCCAACCGGCTCGATCGGGGTCATGTTCATCCATCGGCAACGACCTCTACTACCACGGGGTCCTGTTCATCCACCCCCAACCGGCTCGATCGGGGTCATGTTCATCCATCGGCGACGGCCTCTACTACCACGGGGTCCTGTTCATCCAACCCCCCAACAACACTCACTGTTCATCAAGGGAAGGAGGCAGCAGGTTCGATCGGCTTCAGTTAGCAGCAGTAGCGATGGAATCCCTCGATCAGGTTCAGTTAACAGCCAGATCGATCGATCGGGTTCAGTAACATGTAGCCTGCAGTGCAATCGCTCGGGTTCAGTAGGCGAATGCCTCGCTCGGGTTCAGTTAGAGCCCAACGCCTCGCACCCACGCGCATACATGTACGAGAGAAACACGCACCGCTCGGCCCCCGACCACTCACCGTAATCGGGAACTCCCCGATATTTTCCTCGCCCTTGCTTCTCCCATGGTTTTTTCCGTCATGGACGGCCCAAAGAATGTCATGCAGCTGTGTCTCCGGCCCGCCCAGGACGAAAAGCCCATTTTTTGTCATGATTTTTTGTCATAGAAGTAGGAGCCCGCCACATCTATGATGATATCGGGTTTTGTCGCAATTATCATCATAGAAGTGTCATAAGCATGACAAAAAAATTCGTTCGGCCCAAAATGTCACGGATGTGTCTTTTTTTAGTGATATCTTGCTATCACACAATTGTTTATCTTACTTAGCATAAGTTTGTAACATCCCAAATTTTCAATTTGGATGTTATACATAGGTCATCATATGCATATCATATTTTATATGCATTTTGGTTTTGATCCTAGAAATCTTAAGCAACTAAAGGACCCACGGAGAGAGTTGGGGATTCCCTTATTTTCATATTTGAACTTTCTCAAATTTGAAAATAGGATCATTTTGGTTTTAATATTTTTCTCTTCGAATATTTCTAATATTAAAATAAAGAGAGAAGATAATATGACTTCTTCAAAGAGAGAGAAATATTGGAGGAATTTTTTTAATCAAATAAATATTTTATTTGGATTTTTATTCGAGATTTTATTTGAATTAGAAAAATATGCAATTTTTCAAAATTGCATTTTTAGGCTAGAAAAATGTTCACTTTGTTCTAAAAAATTTATTTAGACGATGAAAATTGATTTTGGCATTTTTAGATTTTTTTATATTAGATTAGGATTTTTGTTTATCGGCGGAATTTATTAAAAAAGGTTCACCAGATCGGGCGAAGGCCACTGAAAGCAGCCGCCCGCGCGCACCACCGCCTCCCGACGTCGCCGCCATGCCGCCGGCCGGACTCCAACAGAGTCCGGCTCGGACTCACCGCCCAGCCCCTTGCCCAAGCCAGCCCCCGAGGCCTTTATAAGCGCCCCGAGCCCGTCGCCCCCACTTCGCCCAGCCGCCATAAGCATGGAACTGCTGCCGCTTGCGCTCGCTGCCAAGGCCCTGCCTTGCTGCCAAGACCGCCATCATCGCCAAGCTTCAAGACAGACGCATTGCCGCCATTGCCGCCGCCGCTGTTCGGATCCGCCATTGCCGTCCGGTTTTCATCGGTTTACTTCGGTAAACCCTAGATCTAATTAGTTTTTTAGATCGGTTTTTCTCGGTTTTCTTTTCGATTTAGATCTATTTTGCGAACGTTCGTTCCTTTAGATCTAATAACGAACGAATTCGTTCGTTTGTCTCTGTTAGCGGACGTTCGTCCGATAGATTTTTCTTTTTCTGTTTTTTTCAGCCAGGGACCTATCCACGAGTTATTTTTATCGCAGATTAGCCCCTGGTCTTCAAACCCTCGCAACTTTTCAACCGTTCGTCCAAATCTAGTGAAACCAACGCCAAAATCTTCGTCTCGAACCCCTCTTTCCAGTTAATCAACTTGAACATGATTTTGACAATTTAAAATTTGGTTTCAAGCATATTTGAATTTGAACTTCTTTTGGATCGTAGTTTGAGTTTCGTAGCTCCGATTTGATTGATTCTTTTTGCAAATCGAAGATCTTCAGTTGAACTTTCAGTTGGGATCTTTCTTATGAATTTTACCCTTGCATTTATGCTTGAGTGCTTATGTATGCTATTGTATTTGCGATAGAATTTCTGGAGTGCGAAGCATGCTACTACGAGTCTCTAGGGTTTGCAGATCGTCAGCAATGCAAGTAACACTTTGATCATACTCCTTTATTACCCAGTTTTTATGCATTAGACCAATCCTCAAATCATTGCATGAGTAGGATCTGATTAACATGTGGGTTTTGGGAAGTAGTTGATGAGGTAGAACCTATTGTCCTTTATTTCAAACCTTGGGAGTTACTTCTATGTTATGCTTATACTGCTATGCTATGCTCGTAGACGTGGATTGGTTGAGTGTATCCATGACAAATGTGAAGGTTGTTAATTAATGGTTAACTTAAGGTGGCTACTTAAATACACATCTAGGTGGATTGGTTGAGGCACCCTGGAGCACCCAGTGGTTGTCTGGGCACCTGGAGCAATCCAGCGTTGTCCTGGGATATCTCGGAGTACCCGTGTGATCATCCTACAGTTCGCCACCCGGGTTCAAAGGGATCATAAGATTATTCATGCTGGAAACTTCCGTGTGCAGCCACAAGCCATTATGGGCTCTGGCATAGTTGAGTAAGTTGCGGGAAACCTTTCCATGATGGGCTAGCAGATGTAGGGGATTGTAGGTGTACCGGCCTATCTATCGGTCAAGGGGACCTCTTCGGAAAGACTGTGTCTCGGTCATCCGTTTCTCAAACACCATGTAGTGCGAGAAATACAACGGAGGAGATCGAGTCTTGTGGGGAAAAGTGCGCAAACCTCTGCAGAGTGTACAAACTAATCATGGTTAGCCGTGTCCCCGGTTATGGACATATTGAGTATCTGGTACTTGAATTATTGATTTGATCTCATCACTCTTTTAATTAATTTGTTGGGTTGTTAATACTGTTTAATTGGGATTGAGTTGGAGGAACCTTCTCAATGCTTATCAACCACCATGATAGTTAAACAAAATATATTCCTTTGTTGTAGGGAAAAACTAGCTTTATGCAAAATAAACTTAGAGCCTCCACCAGCCATATATGCATGTAGTGATAGCTGTCATATTGTTCATTGCTCTACAGTGTTATTTTGCCAGCATATTCCATGTGCTGACCCGTTTCGGGCTGCAACGTATTATGTTGCAGACTTTTCAGACGAAGAGTAAGGTGCGGTAGGTCGTTGTCGTGCACTCAGCTATGTCGTTGGAGTTGATGGACTCATTTACCTTCGATGCTTCCGCAGTTATCTTATTTAGATGGCCTTAAGCCATATTATTGTAATAAGTTCTCTTCTGAGACATTCAATGTAATATGTGTGTGATTGCACTCTGTTATAAATCCTTCAAGTACTGTGTGTGTCAGCATTACCGATCCAGGGATGACACTTATGCACAGAGATTTGACCGTTTGAGGTCGGATCGCTACAAAGTTGTTCGTTCACATAGTTGTGTCTTGTATATTTAGGTTTTGTGCTTGGCAATTAAACACTAGTTTATTCCACATTTGCTCAAGCCTAAATCATAATTGTTTTTAAACCTCCTATTCACCCCCTCTAGGCGACATCCACGTCCTTTCAAATGCTAGGAACCAAAATCTTCCATCACGCCAATAGCTAGAGGTATATTCTGAAGATTTAAATACACTAGAGGTCCTAAAAGTTTCTGTGCAGTGTCACCTTAGTCCCACTTCTTTCAAAATGCACATTGGTCCTAATTTTTTAGTAAGTGGTTCATCTGAGGTCCTTTTTTGCACGAGCGCTTCATATGTCTCCAACGTATCTATAACTTTTGATTGTTCCATGCTATTATATTATCATTCTTGGATGTTTTACAATCATATTATAGCAACTTTATATCATTTTTTGGGACTAACCTATTGACATAGTGCCCAGTTCCAGTTGCTATTTTTTGCTTGTTTTTTACTGCGCAGAATATCAGTACCAAACAGATCCAAAGACATCAAAACTTTTTGGTGATTTTTATTGGACCATAAGACAACATGGGAGTCAAGGAAGCACCCTGGGGGAGACCCGTGGGGCACACAAGACACCAAGGCATGCTAGAGGCCCCTGGCGCGCCCTGATGGGTTGTGGGGCCCACGAGGGTCTCCTCCACCGCCTCTTTGCTCTATAAATCCTCAAAAATTCTAGAAAACCTAGGGGAGCAGTCGAAACACAATTCCAGCCACCGCAAGTTTGAGAACCACGAGATCCAATCTACACCATCACGGAGGGGTTCATCATCCTCATTGGCGCCTCTCCGACGATGCGTGAGTAGTCCACCATAGACCTACGGGTCCGTAGATAGTAGCTAGATGGCTTCCTCTCTCTCTTTTGATTCTCAATACGATGGTCTCTTGGAGATCTATTTGATGTAGTGACTTTTTGCAGTGTGTTTGTTGGGATCCGATGAAGATCGAGTTTATGATCAATTTCTATACATGAATATTATTTGGGTCTTCTTTTGATCTCTTATATGCATGATTACTTATAGCCTCGTATTCTTGTTCGAATCTTTGGTTTAGTAAGGCCAACTAGATCGATTTTTCTTGCGATGGGAAGAGGTGCTTTGTGATGGGTTCGATCTTACGGTGTCCTCACCCAGTGACAGAAGGGGCAGCGAGGCACGTATGTATCATTGCTATTAAGGATAATATGATGGGGGTCTATTCCTACATGAATAGATCTTGTCTACATCATGTCAACGTTCTTATTGCATTACCCTGTTTCTCCATGAACTTAATACACTAGATGCATGCTGGATAGCGGTCGATGTGTGGAGTAATAGTAGTAGATGCGGAATCATTTCGGTCTAATAATCTTGGACGTGATGCCTATATAATGATCATTGCCTTGGATATCGTCATGATTATTTGATCTTCTATCAATTGCCCAACAGTAATTTGTTTACCAACCGTATGCTATTTGAAGGAAATATGCCCTAGAGGCAATAATAAAGTTGTTATTTTATATTTCCTTAAATCATGATAAATGTTTATTATTCATGCTAGAATTGTATTAACCGGAAACTTGATACATGTGTGGATACATAGACAAAACACCGTGTCCCTAGTAAGCCTCTACTAGACTAGCTTGTTAATAAAAGATGGTTAAGTTTCCTAACCATAGACATGAGTTGTCATTTGATGAACGGGATCACATCGTTAGGAGAATGATGTGATGGACAATACCCATCTGTTAGCTTAGCATAATGATCGTTCAGTTTCATTGCTATAGCTTTTTTCATGACTTATACATATTCCTTTGACTATGAGATTATGCAACTCCCGGATACTGGAGGAATACCTTGTGTGCTATCAAACATCACAACGTAACTAGGTGATTATAAAGATGCTCTACAGGTATCTCCGAAGGTGTTTGTTGGGTTGGCATAGATCGAGATTAGGATTTGTCACTCCAAGTATCAGAGAGGTATCTCTGGGCCCTCTCGGTAATGCAGATCATGATAAGCCTTGAAAGCAATGTGACTAATGAGTTAGTTGCGGGATGATGCATTACGGAATGAGTAAATAGACTTGCTGGTAACGATATTGAACTAGGTATGAAGATACCGACGATCGAATCTTGGGCAAGTAACATACCGATGACAAAGGGAATAACGTATGTTGTCATTACGGTACGACCGATAAAGATTTTCGTAGAATATGTAGGATCCAATATGAGCATCCATGTTCCGCTATTGGTTATTGACCGAAGAGGTGTCTCGGTCATGTCTACATAGTTCTCGAACCCGTAGGGTCCGCACGCTTAACGTGCGATGACGATTTGTTATTATATGAGTTATGTGATTTGGTGACTGAATGTTGTTCGGAGTCCCGGATGAGATCACGGACATGACGAGGAGTCTCTAAATGGTCGATAGGTAAAGATTGATATATAGGACAATGGTATTCGGACACCGGAAGTGTTCCGGGAAGCACCGGGTACTTATCGGGTCACCAGAAGGGGTTCCGGGCACCCCCGGCAAAAGTATGGGCCTTATGGGCCAAGAGGGGAAACACACCAGCCACAAAGGGGCTGGTGCGCCCCCCATATGAGCTGGCCAAGTTGGAGAAGGAAAGGGGAAGGAGGAAAGGAAAAAGGGAATAGGATTCCCCCTTCTCCCTCTTCCCTTCCTACTCCGAATAGGAATAGGAAAGGGGGAGGCCGAATTGGGAGGTGCCCAAGTAGGATTCCTCCTACTTGGGGCGCCCCCTTGGCTGCCTCTCCTCCCCTCCAACCTACATATATGAGGGGGGGGGGCACCGCTAGAACACACACCAACAATTGTTAGCCGTGTGCGGCGCCCCCTCCACCGTTTACGCCTCCGGTCATATCTTCATAGTGCTTAGGCGAAGCCCTGCGTGGATCACTTCACCATCACCGTCACCACGCCGTTGTGCTAACGAAACTCTCCCTTGACACTTTGCTGGATCAAGAATTCGAGGGACGTCATCGAGCTGAACGTGTGCAGAACTCGGAGGTGCCGTACGTTCGTTGCTTCATCGGTCGGAACGAGAAGAAGTTCGACTACATCAACCGCGTTGTCAAACGCTTCCGCTTTCGGTCTACGAGGGTACGTGGACACACTCTCCCCTCTCGTTGCTATGCATCTCCTAGATAGATCTTGCGTGAGTGTAAGAAATTTTGGAAATTGCATGCTACGTTTCCCAACACTATTTTCTCGAGAGAAGCCACTAGTGAAATCTATGGCCCCCGGGTCTATCTTTTATCATATTGCTTTCCGATCTATCTTTTGCCGCATTTGTTTTCAGATTTATTATTCCAAAAACCCAAAAATACCTTGCTGCACTTTTTATTTGCATCTTTTATTTCGTGTTTATTCAGATCTATTTATCCAAACTCATACTATTTAATCTATCTTTTTATCGGAGAGGGATTGACAACCCCTCTTACGCGTTGGGTTGCAAGGTTTTGTTCTTTGTGTGCAGGTACCATTTACATAGTGTTGCTTGGTTATCCTACTGGTTTGATAACCTTTGTTTCATAACTGAGGGAAATACCTACCGTAGCTATACTGCATCATCCCTTCGTCTTTGGGGAAATACCGATGCGGATACAAGCAATTGTTGCTCATTGACCTGCTCGTGTGGTGCATTGACCCACGCCACGTCAACTTAGGGGCCACCAACATATGAGGAACATTGCAGAAAAAAACCTCCTGATCTATTCCCCTCTCATTAGCGGTCCTTCACAAGAAGATGGTAGTCGATCAAGAGGGTAATCCGAGTGGGCTTCCATGACGATGGGCGATTCTCCTCCTCCATCTTATGGTAAGAACAGTATTTTTTTTCGAAGGTATCATCCCGTAGCTCATCTACGTACTCTGCTGGCTTGGAGTCGGTCCAATCCGAATGAAATTGAACAAATAAGAAATGAGACGGAATGGACGAAATTGGAAAAACTTGACAATATCAAACTCTTGATTCTTACACGATGATTGGGTCACTTGTAGAACACCAGTCTAGGGTTTGCACTTGATTTTGACTGAAGCCTAATAGTGGTGTGAATCTTGCAGCAAGAACACACCACTAGCGGCAACATACCGAAGGAGGAGCTTGTAGAGGAGGAGAGAGAGAGAGGAAGAGAGGATTTCGATAGGGGCCGTTGAATGTGAAGATGGGGGTTTTCAAGGGGCTTTCCGTAGAAAAGAGAAATCACAGTGGCCCTTTAGTCAACGTGGCATGGATCAATGCGCCATGTGAGCGGGCCAGTGAGCGTTAATGCAAAAAAGGATATCGGGTGAACCATTTACTATAGAATTAGGACCTAAAGGTTCATTTTGAAAGTAGGACTAAAGTGACACTGCCTAGAAACTTTTAGGACCTTCAGTGTATTTTACTCTATTCTAAATATGTTGTGCATGGATGGACCAACAGATGTCCCGGATGAGCTGCTAACCCTGCTCCCTTTTTTCATGGGTTATGAGCTCTATAACCATAGAGAGAATAATATTTTCTATTGTCGCCAACACATTCCTTGTCGGACTACTAGGCACGCATGAATCATTCCAAATTTTCGATGTGTGTCCCATCACCTACATGCCAAACATGTCCTTGCGTATTCATTTATATGCCTACCCAAAGACTGTGCCACATATAGAAGCACCCAATTTTACTCATTATTGATAAGACCACCTAAAGCAAAAATACTTGTGTCTTAAAATGGAACGCTAAGAATTGGGTACCCCCAATAGTCGCCAACATTGTCTAGATAATATTGATAGGTTGGAACAATGAACATCTCGGTATCCCATCTTCACTTCCATGGGATACATATTTTCTGCTATGCGAATCGATGCATATCCTTTTGCCTATCTTCATCTCACCACCAGTACTAGGACATAGCTGATGTTATCCCATTGCAAATATGTGTTAGTTATGTTGAAGTGTGACATTGCATAAGAGGTATTGCTTGCACATTTTAATAGAGCTCGCCTCTTTTTCTCAAAAGACAAATTATTTTCCTTCCATCCATTAAGTCTTATTATTACTTTTTCCACTAGATGTTGAGCGCAATGTACTTATCAGTGATTTCTTCAAACATGATATTCAAAGCAACACATACCTCCACTCTTGCCTCAATTGATGTGCACGGACCGAAGAAAAGTATCATAGTTTGCATCGCTCGACAACTGTCTTGATGTTAAACAACCAAACAGAACAAAAAATTATAACCACACTGACATGAATTAGAGCAACTTCAATGGGTCGACCCAAACGGACGGCGCATTTGTCCGCCTTTTGTCCATTTGGGTCGGCCGCCCACCCAGCTTTGCATTTGGGTCGGCAGTGCGCCCAACGCGCCGACCCATTTTATGTATGCACTCAACTTTTTTTTTAAAAGGCCCGCGGCCGATCATGCCAGCGGCCATGTCTCATGCCGGCACCATGTCAGTGCCGGCATACAATGCCGGCTTCAGAAAATATCACCACAGTTCATGCTGGTGCACTCGCCAGCCGTCCGGCATACGTGCCAGCACACAAAAAAGGGTGGGACGTGAGTTCGACCATGACATCGCGGCTCCCGTGGTCATGCCAGCATACCTGCCGGCATACAAAAGCTCCACTTCGATGTCGCACTCGTCCTCTTCCTCTAGCCCGTAGTCGTCCAGGAACTCGTGGTCGAGTGGGAAGCCGTCCAGGTCGATGTCGGCCTGATCACGCATGAAGACCGCCTGATCGGGATCATAGCCAGCGGCCGGCGCGAACGCCCCGCGGCCATCCTGGCTTTGTGTCTCGTCAGGATCGTAGCCAGCGGCTGGCGCCCCGCCCTCGAAGATGAGGTTCTGCATGTAGTCCTCGTCGACGGCGGACGACATTCCCTCGAACAGGTTGCGGGCGTGCGGGAGCACGCCGGCCGGTGTCTGCCACATGCGTTTCCTCGCGCCGCCGGATGACGAGCCACCGGCCACCGGGGTGGTGTTGAGGTCGACTGGCGCGGGCGCGGGCGTGGAAGGAGCGACCACGCTCACGTCAGGCGAGCACTCCCTGAAGAGGCGGGAGGTGATACGTCTCCAACGTATCTATAATTTTTGATTGTTCCATGCCATTATATGACCTCTTTTGGATGTTTATGGGCTTTATTTTACACAATTATATCATTTTTGGGAGTAACCTACTAACCGGAGGCCCAGCCCATATTGCTGTTTTTTTTTTGCCTATTTCAGTATTTCGAAGAAAAGGAATATCAAACGGAGTCCAAACGGAATGAAACCTTCGGGAGCGTGATTTTTGGAACAAACGTGATCCAGAGGACTTGGAATGCAAGTCAAGAAGCAGCCGAGGTCTCCACGAGATAGGAGGGCGCCCCCCCTATAGGGCACGCCCCTTGTCTCGTGGGCCCCTCGGGCGGCCACCGACGTACTTCTTCCTCCTATATATACCTACGTACCCCGAAAACATCCGGGAGCATCACGAAACACAATTTCCACCGCCGTAACCTTCTGTATCCGCGAGATCTCATCTTGGAGCCTTCGTCGGCACTCTGCCGGAGGGGGAATCAACCACGGAGGGCCTCTACATCAACATCCTTGCCCCTCTGATGAGTTGTGAGTAGTTTACCAAAGACCTACGGGTCCATAGTTATTAGCTAGATGGCTTCTTCTCTCTTTTTGGATCTCAATACAATGTTCTCCCCCTCTCTTGTGGAGATCTATTCGATGTAAACTCTTTTTGCGGTGTGTTTGTCGAGATCCGATGAATTGTGGGTTTATGATCAAGTTTATCTATGAATAATATTTGAATCTTCTCTGAATTCTTTTATGTATGATTGAGTTATCTTTGCAAGTCTCTTCGAATTATCAGTTTAGTTTGGCCTACTAGATTGGTCTTTCTTGCCATGGGAGAAGTGCTTAGCTTTGGGTTCAATCTTGCGGTGTCCTTACCCAGTGACAGAAAGGGTTGTAAGGCACGTATTGTATTGTTGCCATCGAGGATAACAAGATGGGGTTTATATCATATCGCATGAGTTTATCCCTCTACATCATGTCATCTTGCTTAATGCGTTACTCTGTTCTTATGAACTTAATACTCTAGATGCATGTTGGATAGCGGTCGATGTGTGGAGTAATAGTATGCCTATATACATGATCATGCCTAGATAATCTCATAACTATGCGCTTTTCTATCAATTGCTCGACAGTAATTTGTTCACCCACCGTAATACTTATGCTATCTTGATAGAAGCCACTAGTGAAACCTATGGCCCCCGGGTCTATCTCTTATCATATTTGCTCCCAATCTACTTTTATTTGCATCTTTACTTTTTGCATCTATATTATAAAAATACCAAAAATATATTTATCTTATCATACTATCTTTATTAGATCTCACTTTGGCAAGTGGCCGTGAAGGGATTGACAACCCCTTTATTGCGTTGGTTGCGAGTTCTCAGTTTGTTTATGTAGGTGCGTGGGACTTTTGAGGAGCCTCCTACTAGATTGATATCTTGGTTCTCAAAACTGAGGGAAATACTTACGCTACACTTGTTGCATCACCCTCTCCTCTTCGCGGAAAACCAACGCAAGCTCAAGACGTAGCAAGAAGGATTTCTGGCGCCGTTACCGGGGAGGTCTTCGCTCAAGTGAAGACATACCAAGTACCCATCACAAACCCATCTCCCTCGCATTTACATTATTTGCCATTTGCCTCTCATTTTCCTCTCCCCCACTTCACCATTGCCGTTTTATTCGCCCTCTCTTTCCCAATCTCCTCCTCTCCTTTCGCTTGCCTTCTTTGGTGTGCTTGTTTGCTTGTTTGACCTTATGGCTGCGCCTAAGGGTCCTGACCACCTTCTCAGAAGGATGGATGAGATTGAATCAAATATTAGAAGCTTTATGAATTTGCAATTTGAGCATAATAATCTCTTTAGAAAAGAGCTTAAGGAACAAAAAAAGTTTTTTGGGGTTCATGAACAAAGAACTTGATGATATGAATAAAGAATTCTATGGTGTTAACGCTCAAATTACCCGGCTAGAAAATGCTATAGCCATAATTTCTGACAAGCAAGCCACCTTAGTTAATAAGATGGCCGCTAAACCAGAAAAATTACATGAAAATAATGATGAGGATCTTAAAGTTATTGATGCGTCTCCGATTAGATCTATGTTTTGCAATATGAATTTTGATGATTATGGGACTGATGATGAATCAACTTTGCCTAGAAGGCGTCCCAAGAATTCGGAGTCTTTAGATCTTAATGTTAAATTTGGTAAAAACGAGATTGGAGAATCCGCAACTTCTAATAATGTTGAACTTACTATCTCGGATTTCAAGGAATTTCATTATGATAATTTCTATATAAAAGGTTGTATTTCCTTGTTGCAATCCGTTGTTAATTCTCCTCATGCTTATAGTCAAAACAAAGCTTTTACCAAGCATATTGTTGATGCCTTGATACAATCTTATGATGAAAAACTTAATTTGGAAGTTTCTATACCTAGAAAACTTAATGATGAGTGGGAACCTACTATAAAGATTAAAATTAAAGATTATGAGTGTTTTGCTTTGTGTGATTTGGGTGCTAGTGTTTCCACGATTCCGAAAACTTTATGTGATATTCTAGGTTTCCATGACCTTGATGATTGCTCGTTAAATTTGCACCTTGCGGATTCCACCATTAAAAAGCCTATAGGAAGGATCAATGATGTTCTTATTGTTGCAAATAGAAATTTGGTGCCCGTAGACTTTATCGTTCTTGATATAGATTGCAATCTTTCTTGCCCTATTATTCTTGGTAGACCTTTCCTTAGAACGATTGGTGCGATTATTGATATGAAGGAAGGGAATATTAGATTCAAATTTCCATTAAAGAAAGGCATGGAGCAATTTCCAAGAAAGAAAGTTAAATTACCTTATGAATCTATCATGCGTGCTACTTATGAGTTTAGTGCCAAAGATGTCACCACTTAGATCTATCTTCGCTTTTATGCCTAGCTAGGGGCGTTAAACGATAGCGCTAGTTCGGAGGCAACCCAATTTTTTTATGTTTTTTGTTTTTGTTTATGTTTAGGAATAAATAATCCATATAACTTCTGTTTATATGTGGTTTTATCTTTTAGTTAGTGTTTTTGCCAAGTTAAACCTATAGGATCTTCTTGGATGATAGTTGATTTGATCTTGCTGTAATTTCCAGAAACTTCCGGCTCACGAAATAGTGATTCCAATTGCTGCTGATCAATAAACAAATTGCCTAGGTCTTCCTATTTTGGCTGACTTTTTTGAGTTCCAGAAGTTTGCGTTAGTTACAGATTACTACAGACTGTTCTGTTTTTGACAGATTCTGTTTTTCGTGTGTTGTTTGCTTATTTTGATGAATCTATGGCCAATAAAATAGTTTATAATTCATATAGAAGTTGGAATACAGTAGGTTTAACACCAAATTAAATAAAGAATGAGTTCATTGCAGTACCTTATGTGGTGGTTTTGTTTTCTTTCACTAACGGAGCTTATAAGATTTCCTGTTGATTTTTGTGTTGTGAAGTTTTCAAGTTTTGGGTAAAAGATTTTATGGACTATGGAATAAAGGGTGGCAAGAGCCTAAGCTTGGGGATGCCCATGGCATCCCAAGATATTTAAGAATAGCCAAAGTTTAAGCTTGGGGATGCCCGGAAGGCATCCCTCTTTAAATCTTCGCTCATTGGTAACTTTACTTGGAGCTATATTTTTTATTCACCACATGATAAGTGTTTTGCTTGGAGCGTCGTGTATTATATTAGTCTTTGCTTTTTTAGTTTACCACAATCATCCTTGCTGTACACACCTTTTGGGAGAAGCCTATTTGATTAGAATTTGCTAGGATACTCTATGTGCTTCACTTATATCTTTTGAGCTTGATAGTTTTTGCTCTAGTGCTTCACTTATATCTTTTAGAGCATGGTGGTGTCTTAATTTTGAAGAAATTGCTAATCTCTCATGATTCACTTATATTATTTTAAGAGTCTTTTAGAACAGCATGGTATTTGCTATGGTCATAAAATTGGTCCTAGAATGGTAGGCATCCAAGTTGGGTATAATAAAAACTATCATAGGAAGTGAATTGGATGCTATGATCAAATTGATACTTGATAATTGTTTTGATATATGGAGGTAGTGATATTAAAGTCAACCTAGTTGGGTGATTATGAATTTAAATAATGCTTGTGTTGAAGTTAGCAAGTCCCGTAGCATGCACGTATGGTTAAAGTTGTGTAACAAATTTGAAACATGAAGTGTACCTGGCTTGTGCATCCTTATGAGTGGCGGTCGGGGACGAGCGATGGTCTTTTCCTACCAATCTATCCCCCTAGGAGCATGCGCGTAGTACTTGATTTTTGATGACTTCTAAATTTTTGCAATAAGTATATGAGTTCTTTTGACTAATGTTGAGTCCATGGATTATACGCACTTTTACCTTTCCGCCTTTGCTAGCCTCTTGATGCACGTGCATTGCCCTTTCTCACCTTGAGACTTGGTGCAAACTTCACTGTGCATCCAAACCCCGTGATACGACACGCCTATCACACATAAACCTCCCTATATCTTCCTCAAAACAGCCACCATACCTACCTATTATGGCATTTTCATAGCCATTCCGAGATATATTGCCATGCAACTTTCCACCGTTCCGTTCACCATCATCATGACATACTTTACTTTTGTCATATTGCCATTGCATGATCATGTAGTTGACATCGTATTTGTGGCAAAGTCACCATGCATTATTTTTCATACATGTCACTCTTGATTCATTGCACCATCCCGTACATCACGGAGGCATTCATATAGAGTCATATCTTGTTCTAGTTTCGAGTTGTAATCCTTATGTTGTAATCAATAGAAGTGTGATGATCATCATTATTAGAGCATTGCCCATTCAAAAAAAAGGCCAAAAAGAAAAAAAGAAAGGCCCAAAAAAAGGAAAATAAATAAAAAGGGCAATGTTACTATCTATTTTCCACACTTGTGCTTCAAAGTAGCACCTTGTTATTCATGTAGTGAGTCTCATATATTGTGCTTCAAAGTAGCACCATGTTTTTCATATAGTGAATCTCATAAGTTGTCTTTTTCATACTAGTGGGAATTTTTCATTATAGAACTTGGCTTGTATATTCCTACGATGGGCTTCCTCAAATGCCCTAGGTCTTCGTGAGCAAGCAAGTTGGATGCACACCCACTAGTTTTCTTTTGTTGAGCATTCATTTATATCTCTAGTGCATCCGTTACATGGCAATCCCTACTCCTCATGTTGACATCAATTGATGGGCATCTCCATAGCCCGTTGATTATCCTCGTCAATGTGAGACTTTCTCATTTTTTGTCTTCTCCACACAATCCCCATCATCATATTCTATTCCACCCATAGTGCTATATCCATGGCTCACGCTCATGTATTGCGTGAAGGTTGAAAAAGTTTGAGATTATTTAAGTATGAAACAATTGCTTGGCTTGTCATCGGGGGTATAGAAGTTGGGAACATCTTTGTGTGACAAAAATGAAGCATAGCCTAACTATATGATTTTGTAGGGATGAACTTTCTTTTGCCATGCTATTTTGAGAAGACATGATTACTTTGATTAGTATGCTTGAAGTATTACTATTTCTCTTATCAATATAAACTTTTATTTTGTATTCATTTGGATCTGAACATTCATGCCACAATAAAGAAAATTACATTATGAATTATGCTAGGTAGCATTCCACATCAAAAATTCTCTTTTTATCATTTACCTACTCGAGGACGAGCAGGAATTAAGCTTGGGGATGCTTGATACGTCTCCAACGTATCTATAATTTTTTATTGTTCCATGCTATTATATTATCTCTTTTGGATGTTTATGGGCTTTATTTTACACATTTTTATCATTTTTGGGACTAACCTACTAACCGGAGGCCCAGCCCATATTGCTGTTTTTTTGCCTATTTCAATATTTCGAAGAAAAGGAATATCAAACGGAGTCCAAACGGAATGAAACCTTCGGGAGCGTGATTTTTGGAACAAACGTGATCCAGAGGACTTGGAGTGCAAGTCAAGAAGCAGCCGAGGTCTCCACGAGATAGGAGGGCGCCCCCCCCCTATAGGGCGCACCCCTGTCTCGTGGGCCCCTCGGGCGGCCACCGACATACTTCTTCCTCCTATATATACCTACGTACCCCGAAAACATCCGGGAGCACCACGAAACACAATTTCCACCGCCAGAACCTTTCAGATCCATGAGATCTCATCTTGGAGCCTTCGCACACTGCCAGAGGGGAATCAACCACGGAGGGCCTCTACATCAACATCCTTGCCCCTCCGATGAGTTGTGAGTAGTTTACCACAGACCTACGGGTCCATAGTTATTAGCTAGATGGCTTCTTCTCTCTTTTTGGATCTCAATACAATGTTCTCCCCCTCTCTTGTGGAGATCTATTCGATGTAAACTCTTTTTGCAGTGTGTTTGTCGAGATCCGATGAATTGTGGGTTCATGATCAAGTTTATCTATGAATAATATTTGAATCTCCTCTAAATTCTTTTATGTATGATTGAGTTATATTTGCAGGTCTCTTCGAATTATCAGTTTAGTTTGGCCTACTAGATTGGTCTTTCTTGCCATGGGAGAAGTGCTTAGCTTTGGGTTCAATCTTGCGGTGTCCTTACCCAAAGGATGTAAAGGGTTGCAAGGCACGATTGTATTGTTGCCATCGAGGATAACAAGATGGGGTTTATATCATATTGCATGAGCTTATTCCTCTACATCATGTCATCTTGCTTAATGCGTTACTCTGTTCTTATGAACTTAATACTCTAGATGCATGTTGGATAGCGGTCGATGTGTGGAGTAATAGTAGTAGATGCAGGCATGAGTCGGTCTACTTGTTATGGACGTGATGCCTATATACATGATCATGCCTAGATAATCTCATAACTATGCGCTTTTCTATCAATTGCTCGATAGTAATTTGTTCACCCACCGTAATACTTATGCTATCTTGAAAGAAGCCACTAGTGAAACCTATGGCCCCCGGGTCCATCTCTTATCATATTTGCTCCCAATCTACTTTTATTTGCATCTTTACTTTTTGCATCTATATTATAAAAATACCAAAAATATATTTATTTTATCATACTATCTTTATTAGATCTCACTTTCATGAAGTGGCCGTGAAGGATTGACAACCCTTTATTGCATTGGTTGCGAGTTCTCAGTTTGTTTGTGTAGGTGCGTGGGATTTTTGAGGAGCCTCCTACTGGATTGATACCTTGGTTCTCAAAACTAAGGGAAATACTTACGCTACACTTGTTGCATCACCCTCTCCTCTTCAAGGAAAACCAACGCAAGCTCAAGACGTAGCAGGAGGCCTGCGGGTAGACGTGGAAGCCGGGCATCGGGTTGCAAGCCGACGCGCGGGGCAAGTCGGGCAGCACCATCCGAGGAAACGCCGATGAGCCGGTGCTGACCGCGGCGACGGCGGCGCTGAGGAGGTTGTGCTGGCTAGGGTTTAGCCCTAGAATGTAGAGTGCCTCCCTCGTTAAGGCGGCGACGCGGGCGGTGGTGTCCTCTGCTGCAAGCGGGCGGCGATGGCGGCTCTGGCGGCCTCATCCTCGCGTCATGGCGGCCTCATCCCTCGCGTCATGGGCGTGCCTCGGTCCTTCCTCTTGGCGACTCCTTGCCCTTTGTGCGCGTCGGTGCTTTTTGGCTTGCTTGCGGGCGGCGGTCTTGCACGTGGCACGAGGCTTGCCTTTTCGAGAGGGGGCGGCGGCGTCGGACGAGGCGAGGGAGGCGAGGCCGGCGACGGCGTCGAGGTCGATGGCGTCGTACATGGCGGGTGTGCGGCGGGAGGGTTTTTGTGGAAAATGGGGAGAAATGGTGGTGGCTGCCACCGACCGCGAGCCCGGGGAGAGGAGTAGGCGCGCGCGCGTCCATCTCATGTCCGCGCCGACACAAATCCGGCTAAAAAATGAGCCGGGAATGGGTCGCCCGTGGATGAAAAGCGGACGTACGCCCGTTTGGGTCGGCGCGTTGGGCCGTTTTTTGTGTCCGCGCCGATCCAAACGGACAGCAGCGGACGAAATGGGTCGCCCCATTGAAGTTGCTCTTAGTGACTAAAGAGATTTATATTCTCTACATAACCATGTAACAAAAATTATGGCATGCTTTTGAAGGAGTCGTGTTAAAAGGCCAAAATAACTGTATACCGTGCAATACGTACTACCATAGAGTAAAATAAAAGACACAATTTTTGTATCGTGACATAAGATTGCCTGGCGGTAGAAAAATTTGTTCCCTTGCAAGTGGCGTTTAGATTAGTTTTATCTGGTAAAAATTGATACCGTGAAATAAATACCGGACGGATTTTGGTGTATGAATTGGGAACATGTATCTTATGTATCCTATAGGTGTGTTGAACGATGCGTCGGCTAAGTAGTTAGCACTTTTGCGAACGTTGGATGGTTAGAGGGACTATGATATCCCAGCCCATTAGGGTTTAAGTCCTGGTGCTCGCATTTATTTCTAGATTTATTTCAGGATTTGGCAATGCGTATTCAGTGGGAGTTGACGTTCCCGTCGACGACGAGGTGCCTACGGTGACTTCGTAAATTTCAAGATGATATGTCGGCTCAGTCTTTCGGAGGTGTTCATAGGGATAGGGTGTACGTGTGTACGTTCATAGGGGTGAGTGTATGCGCGTGTATATGAACGCCTGCGTTTGTATTGTGTTAAAAAAATATTAGCACTTTGCACTTCATCTATACAAAGTTCTTTGCTTCAACTTTTTTTCCAAAGTTCAAAGACGAAAATAATTTTTTTCATCTGTTGTGAGTTGCTCCTACGGTGTAGCAATGTAGACGATGTTACTCATCGAATTCCATGGGGGCCATGCTAGGATCACCCGACGCAGGGAGGGAAAAAGGGCCATAATGATGTGAAATGCACACATGGCATTAAAATTATTGCATTATCATATTTGATTGATGACGGTTGGCATAGACGTGTTTATAATCTTAAATTCAATTATTAGCTTATCATCTATTTATATATGTTGACGCCGGGCTTTTAGCAAGGGGAGGTGTCGCAGCCGCAGTTTATCGAGATGATCATGGCAATTATATAAGTAGCACGCCACTAGTCGTACGGGGACTCCAAGACCCGGCGACTTTGGAAGCTATTGCATGTAGGGAGGGAATAGCGTTGGCTGAAGATCTGCCTGTTCAAAATTTTATCTTGGCATCTGATGCTAAGCATGTTGTATGGCACTATTATTTCAGAGATACTTCATAGAGTTGCCGTGTTTACTTGTAATTTTGTTTTTGAAAGTCGAAACTCAAATAGCGAAGCTTATAGTATAGCCAAGTTTGCCCGTTCATCAGGTCAGGGGCGCCATTTGTGGCTTGAGCAACCCCATGTTCCGAGATGTATTTCACTTTCTGTGGCTTATGAATGAATAAACTTGGTTTCCCTTAAAAAAGGGAAGCTGGCGTCGGCGCCGCCGCCCAACAGTTGGGCGATCGCCTCCCAGCCGTTCGATGCAAGCAACTATTGCCGTTGGATTGGAGCTTCTTGTGTCATTTTCTCTCGAAAACCATATCTCGACGAAGCCGGCGAGAAAAGGAGCATGGCGCCGCTTAACGCCGCCATGAACGAGCGAACGACCAACCTCGAAGCCGGTTGCCTCCGCATCTGGCGGTCGCCTCCGCCGACTTAGCTTTCGCGATTTGCCGCCGCCGCCGCCGTCACCGCCGGAAAATGTTTGATATCTGGCGCGCCGTGCTCGCGCCTCGCCGCCGCACCTTGTCCTCAATTACTTTGACTTGCCGCCATCCCACTCCACCTCGTGCAAGGCCGCTGCCGTGCTTGCTGCCTTCTATCACCCATGAGGAAGATGCCTCGCACAAAGCCTGACCGTCACCGTCGCAACAATTTTTGTTGATGGTCGTACCAAACGCCAACGACGGTTGCAACAAAAATCATACTTGCCTCGTAGCAAAATTTGACGACGAGGTCGTGCGTCCTCTCTAGCGCCGGTGGTTGCCGGTTGCAGCACCCCCCCCCCCCCCCCCAAATGTCATCTTGAACATCTACAGGTGGTGGTTCCGGCAAAAAAACTCAGCCCGTTGTAGCAAAAAATCCCACCGGTCGTAGCAAACCACCGCTCAACATAGACCCAACAAAAAGCAAAGTCGCCGTCGCTCGTAGCAGCAGCCACATTTACTGGTTCCAGCATTCATAGCTGCGGGTGCAGCAGAAACAACGGCGCCGCCACCATCGCAACACGGTTGCCGCCGGTGGTAGCTGCCGCTAACGTAGGTTGAAGCTCTGGTTTAGCCATTGAAGCTTTTTCAGGCAACGGATGTAGCATTTTCAGTCGTCGGTTGCAGCTTTTTTGCGGTTGCGCCATGGCCGCCCCAGCTTCGTGTGTGGTGTTGAAGCTTTTTAACATATTGTATGTAGCTTTTTAGGACGCCGGTCGTAGCAAAAATCGAGTATGGATGCAGAAAAAATCATCGTCTCCGCCGTGACGGGTTGCAGCTCCACCGTGAATGGACGTAGCAAAAGCCCATGACGGCTGCAACAAAAAAAATAGTCGCCGCCGTCGCGAGGTCACAACTCGGGCATGGATGAACGTAGAAAATCCTTGCCGGTGTAGTAAAAATCGACGGCGATGGCATCAAAAATCGTCATCTCCGTTTGGTTGCAACTCGCCATCGAGGTAGCCGTCCCTCGCCGTCGACCGGTTGCAGCTTTTTTCGTCATTGGTTCGAGAACGCCCGTTGTTGGGTTCAGCTTGCTCGAGGGAACCATTCATGGCGGCCTCGAGTCTTTTCGTGTGGAGAAGGAAGGAAAAAAGGTAGGTGATGGGAGGAGGTAGGGGAAAGGGAGCAAGCGGAGGAGGTAGGGGAAAAGTAGCAAGCGGCGCGGCCATGAATCACAGGAGTTTTGTCAGGTGAGAGAAAAACAAGAGAAGAGAAGGAACGAGGGGCTGAGGAGAACGAAGAAGGAAGAGATAAGGCACGGGATTTTTTTAGTGTGTGGGTCCACTTCTTACGTGTCGCAATGTGAATCGCTAAAAGGTTGCGCGTGGATGCGACCGGCCGAATGTTCGGCCGGCGCCCCGGCCACAAACGATTACCTTAAAAAAATCTATTTGTATATGCAGCAATATATAAGTGGATAGCCGAGTTCGTTTAAATATAAACTCGATTCAAATATGTACGTATGATTTGCAAAGAAGTTTTGGATTGGAGTTTAAAGCGTAGCGCGTGCGGCTCGCGAAAAGTTCGGCAAGATCACGGAGTCCAAAGTTGATCACCCAATTTTCTGCAGGCCCGGAAGAGAAAAAGCCGGAGGAGAAAACGAGGCAGCGAGGAGCGGACGGGGCAAAGAAGCGTCGAGAAACGCACCACCGCCCCCCGGGCCCCAACCGACCCCCCGCATCGTCCGTACCGGTGGATAGAGCCATAGAGGGATCTCCGATCTCGGCCCTCCTGGCCAACACCGCCCCGCGCGACGAGTCCATCGCGAGCCCGGCATCCTCTCGACGGCAAAACCTAGCCTCCCCGCCGCGTCCCGTCGGATCGCGTCCGTCCCCTAGCGGAGGAGGAGGCGGGCGCCCTAGGAGGGGCATCGCGAGGTAGTCGTGGCGCTGTTCCGCGGCTGCTTCTCGTTCGGGTCGGCCGGGCGTAGAAGGCCCGCGGCCTCGCCCTTGCCCTCGCCGCCGCGCGCGACCGCCGCATCGGCATCGGACGACGGCGCCAAGATGAAGGGCCTCTTCAAGTCGAAGCCGCGGACGCCGGCCGACGTCGTGCGGCAGACGCGCGAGCTCCTCATCTACGTCGACCTCCACGCCGGCTCACGCGGCGCCGACCCCAAGCGAGAGGAGGAGAAGGTGAGATCGAATCCGGCCGGCCTTCCTGTTTCGATCCCCCGTCCCTGCCCACCAATTTGGCTCGGATCGCGCATGAGAGTGGAAACGTTTTATCCCTTGCTTGGTTTGGCCTGATTTTTGTCTCCGCACTCTTATTTCTATGAGCGTTACAGCGGGTGGAACGTTGCTGCTTGCGTGAGCGCTATGTATTATTCGTCGCTACTCAATTTGCTGCTATTTAGGCCGTTGTAGGAATTAACTAGCTTACTTCATTGTAATCTATGATGATTACATGACCGTAGCATATAAAAAGGAGCTGCAGGAAGATACGTTTTTTGGTATCTGAGCATAACTAAGTTACTTAATTATGATAATGTTGCAGATGGGCCATGTGATAGATGGTAGGCGTTTACTTGTCATTCACAAATTCAATGTATGCTTACAATTTTGGTATATGAGCTTTAAGTCAATTACGATAATGTTGCAGATGGGCTTGTGATAGATTATCAATTGCTTGCTTGCCATCATAAATTCATAATTCGATGTACGCTTCTTGTTAGCATACATTCGACGTAGGAAGCAGGATTGTGCAGCAAAGAGTGAACGCCAAGCTTCTAAATTAGGACCCTCTTATCTGGCGGCTGTTCGCTCGGAGGGGTGGCATTTGCGAACATTTTGATGACATTTTTAGTTGGTCCGGCTTGGCAGTTTCTTCAGAACAGCAGGGTATTTTCTGGAATGAAGGCTCAAAACTGCCATCCTCCCAGAAAATACCATGTTGTTCTGAAGAAACTGCCACCCTCGATACAACTAAAACTGCCACGGAAAACGTTTGAAATGCCATGCTCTCCTCGCGAACGGTCGCCAGTTGGCTTTTCCGCTAAATTATGGGTCATGTAGTGGTCATGCCACTCAGCAAGAGCAGGGCGAGCAGAGTGGTCGGAGGCCCTGGTGACTACAAAGATTGACATGGCAGCAGCTCTCTGCATGACATGGTACAAGGAACCTCCACACGGTGTCGTGGGCATTCATAGGCGCCACATCCCAACAGCAAATGGGGAGGGATCTAGGAAATGAAGGGCTGCACAGCGATCATACAATTAAGATTATACTTGGATAGTGAAAGTGGGATCAGTGGCGGCACATAGATTGGAGGTCAGAAAGAAGTCATGGAGACAGAGGCTAGAGCCAGTTCTGTTTCATCAACTGTCTCCCTCCACACAGCTTCCCTTCTATGCTGTTGTAGCTGATGTACATGGGCCGCAAGCTAGCTCTTGAGCCCAATTGCTGCGAAACCGTGCAGCCCAACATACATGACCCCATGCCCGTGAGACTTCTCTAGTGAGTTGCTGACCGTGTGCACATATTAGGGCAAACTATGAAATTATTGATCTGCAATAACTAAACTATCTCAACTTAAGTAATTCTCCTTTGGGTCAGCATCACGGAGGAATAATTACAAAGGCGTAACAACCCTGAACTATGTCTGAACTGGTTTATTATGCTCTGCATTACAGATTGCTATATGTGGCCTGCGAAGCCGCATATGGTAACTCAGCATAAAAATCTATACTTGAGCAATGAATGTCTTCTTAGAGTAATATTAGTGATAGCCTTTTAAAGATACTATTTTGAATATGGTGTTGGCACATGGCCATTTGATTGCTCTGATTTTATGCATTAACGCGGAATTTTGGTCTTTTTCTCAAATTGTTCTGACAATAATACTTCTCGACTCAAATGATATGTTCCTGTATACTAACTGCAGCTTATTTTATGTTTACGCAGATGGCAGAATTAAGCAAAAATGTAAGGGATTTGAAGTGTATTCTGTATGGCAACGGTGAACATGAGCCTGTCACTGAAGCTTGCGTGCAATTGACCCAAGAATTCTTCAGAGAGAACACTTTACGATTATTAATTATGTGTGTTCCGAAAGTAAACCTGGAGGTATTTAACTTGATTTGTATTTGTAGATCGTGACAAGACTATATAAATATTTTATTCAATTGATACCTTATCGTTATTATTTGGATGTCTAAATCTCATAGATAACATTTATTTGCACTTTGGATTGTTGCAGACAAGGAAAGATTCTACTCAAGTTGTTGCAAATTTGCAACGACAGCAAGTCAACTCAAGGATACTTGCGTCTGAATACCTTGAGGCAAATAAAGATCTTTTGGACACCTTAATTTCTGGGTAAGTCCTAAGTAAATAAAGTTACACAGCGGTGCTTCTTTTAAAAGAATGTTTTCTTTTTTGAATCTTGATTTTTTATCTTTATTTTTTTTTATTTTGTGCTGTTACTGCTGCTTGGGCGCTCACATTGACCTCCATGGCTCCATGTGACTGAAAGCTGCGTGCTTCTGTGCTCCATGTATCACACTTTTAACTTAATAAGTCTGGATGACCAAATGAAGATGCATAATATTGTTTCCTTTAAATTTGAATTTATACCATTGGATGCATTTATTCTTCTGGTATTTATGAAATATATATTTATTACTAAATATAATTTGGCGAATGTTTATGCCCCCCTTAGTTCTTTTGTGGCTTGTGTCACGTGATTGGAGTCAGTAACTGACATTCATGGCCATCTCCCAGCAACATTTCTGGGATGTTTGTCGAAGTTTGATCTAGTTTGAATTCCTTTTGATTATGAAATGAACATTTAGTGGATACTTGATTCATGTTCTATTTTCATGTATCATTCCTCATGATACATGATGGTAGAATCTTTATATTTTTGAGACATAAAATTTGGCAATACATTTGCGAAGTAAGTCATCTGTATACCATGACAATATATCAAATGTGGCCAGTTTTGTGAAGTTGCATTGGCTATATGGTTATTGTTTCCAACTATTGCTTCTGTTTTGTTAATAACTTTTGTAATACTGTTGTTTGATTCATTTGTTTCTTGACCTCACAGGTACGAGGATACGGAGGTTGCTTTACATTATGGTGCAATGTTGAGGGAATGTATTCGCCATCAGAGTATTGCAAGGTGCCATTACTGGATTGGTTTGCTGACATAATTGTATTGCATTTAGTCGTTGCGTCAAGCATAAAAAAATTTATGCCACAATGGAACCATCACACATATACCTACCAACCAAGATCCGTAGGATGGAGGCGTCTTTTATGGGAGCAATACAGGATAACTCTAATGTTATCTACACCGGTGGAGCTATGTGCATCTCTGCAGGGACCGTGGCCCCCCCAGTCACCAAAAAAGCTTTTAAAAGTTGACCCAACCACTATAAAATTCCTAAGATATTTATAAAGAGGTCGAATATGCATTCCACATTATCCACACGTACCCTTTTTTTGTTGGAAAGGGTCACGGAGTACACTAGAGTTACAGCCCATGAATTGAAAACTGAAAATTTATGTTGCAGACCCCTTTACAGTATACCTGTGGCTGCAAAAGGCTGTTTTTGTGTTGGTACTTCATGCACTATATATAAAAAGTTTCAAGTAATATGTGTGTCGACACCATTAGAAAGACAGCAGTGCATATCTAACTCCAAGGTCCTGTTGTGTGATTGGTTCTTGTATGCATGTAAAAGCAGTACCTCGCAGAGATGCCGAGCTTTTGTGTTGTGATTTGGTTGATATTGGAAGTGTTTTTTGAGCTCCATTCTTCTCCAGATAGTATATGTACTTAACAGAGCTGTATGAATTGCGAGTTGCAGAAATGGTGCTTGATTATCAAAGTATTTGTTCATTGACAGGTATGTTCTAGAGTCTGATCACATGAAGAAGTTCTTTGACTATATTCAAATTCCAAATTTTGACATAGCATCAGATGCTTCTGCAACCTTTAAGGTGACTTACTTTTCATTTCCTGCTCTTTGCTTCAAATATTGAATTATGTGAATTAGACTGAACTTGTGTTTGCTCAGACATTTAACCGCCTTTAAGCATTATTGCTTCTGACATCTTTCTGTTTTTTTGCTATGCATAGTAATGAGCGTTGATAAAATATCGATCTCATTGTTACCACTATTACTTTGATAAGTATTCAAAAAATATATGGAAATTGATCGGGTGCCCATTGGATGCCGTGCCCTGCACACACGGAGCATTGGATGTGGGTGGATGAAAATGAATGGAGATGCATGTAATAAGCATGGCAGACTGTTATCACCAGAAAATAACAGCACAAACTCATACACAATCATTATGACCTGGAAATGGTACACATGTACAGGTCGCATCCACGGAGTTACAGTTCAAATTTGAAATCGTGTGTGTGAGAGGTATTGGTGCCGTGCTTGGAGGCGGGGGCGCCTCTCTCATTGCTCGCCGATAGAGCGGAAGCACGTACATGCACAGCAGCTACATGCGTATATACTTGCGCACGTGCGTGTGCTACATGTTGAGTCAAGGCATGAGCGCATGTGGCGTACTGGCGTTTGACATGCTGAAGCACACATGACATGCATGTGCATGGGCGCATACACATGCTACATGGGCACAACACATCTCCATGAGACGTACACATCCATTCACACTCGTGTACAAGAGGACACACATATGCTCCATGGACACACACTGCATCAATACACACGTAAATGTCCATGACACGCGCGCACGTTGGTCCGACGCGGTTTGCATTCTCTGGTCTATGATTTATCCATGGTGGGTCGTTCATGCATGTGTGCAAACAATATAGCTGCGCCCCTTGTCTGCGCTTGGCATGCAGTGGGCGAGGAGGTAGTTGTTGTGACCCAACTATCTCTGATGTGGCGGGAGTTTGGCCATTAATGGCCTGATCTGCTGACACCCCACCTAATCGCTCTGGGCATGGTACTAGCAGCGTTACACCATGCCCCCCTGGCACCAGATAAGGTACACTGTTGCTTGCGGTGTGGCACAGTTGGCAGCTGTTGCCGTTTCAAGAAGCCATACTTTTGGAAAAACAGTTAAGCTGACTTGCTTATCCACCCAACTTGTATGCTTAGCCCTGCCAAGGATCATACTAGATGACAACTATATCGGCAAGGAATTACTTCACGCCTTCAAAGTTAGGACTAAAATATGGGAACATACATGCTGGCTTGGGTAGTTCTTAATTTTGCATCTGCATTTGTGTTCCTCCTCACATAGTCTGCGTATAGTCTTTTGCATTCATTCTCTTCTACTTGGAACAGGAACTTCTGACAAGGCATAAAGCAACGGTGGCGGAATTTCTTTCGAAGAACTATGACTGGGTCAGTACTTTTGCATTATCATTAAACTATGCCATTAACAAACAGAATTGTATCTTACTCTCTCCGTTTCTAAATATAAGATCTTTTAGAGATTTCAGTACGGACTAATATAAGACCTTTTAGAGATTTCAGTATGGACTACATACGGATGTATATAGACATATTTTAGAGTGCAGATTCACTTATTTTGCTCCGTATGTAGTCCGCGTTGGAATCTCTAAAAGGTCTTACATTTAGGAACGGATGGAGTACATTGTACTGCATGCCTTGGTCAGTGGCAAATTGTCAATGAGATTATTTCAGTGTATTTTCCATTAATGAATGGTCATGAACGATATTGTTCTTTATAATGCTCTCTTCACGTCATGGACATTTCGTGGATCATATGCAATTGAATGGCATTTCTCCAGTCCATAAGCTGGCTGGAATAGTAGCTTATTTTGCTATTATGATGCATTTGATGATAAGCTTCTGTTATGCATATGTAATAAATGTTATCATGCGGCATAGTTCGTACATAGTTTCTGCATTCTGTTTTGGTCTCATTTGATTCTTTATGCCCCTTTTGGGATGTTTGTAGTGTTTCCACTCATAAACATATTACAATTGTAAACTACTTGTCCCAACAAATACCGTTGGATACGACTATAATTTCGTTCCTCTTTAAAAATGGTGTTTGGGAATGAAACAACATTGCAGCTTTTCCCCTGATCTCAAAACCTTGCCTCTTTCTGATTGAGAGAACGAGAGAGGGTGTCTCTCATTCTCCCCAAATGGGCAGTGTGCTGTGTGCCTTGCTGTGCTCATGAGTAAGTTGAGACTGATCAGGTGCAGCCTGTCCTTTTCTCAGAAAAAAAATCAGGAGCTCCCTGTTGAAGTGTATGTAGATTGCTTAGCCCTTTCCATCAGTTCGGACTCTTGGTTGCGTTGGCCAGTGCATGAAGCTTAACATGGTATTAGAGCCCAAGGTCTCGAGTTCAGGTCCTGGCTTTCGCAATTTATCAAAAAGTTGCTGCTTCCTCCCTTTGTCCATGTGTTGACTTTCCGCATCGCACGTGAGAGGGGGTGTTGAAGTGTATGTGGAGATTGCCTAGCCCTTTCCATCAGTTCGGACTTTTGGTTGCGTTGGCTGGTGCATGAAGCTTAACATGGTATCAGAGTCCAAGGTCTTGAGTTCAAGTCCTGGCTTTCACAATTTATTCAAAAATTGCTGCTGTCCCCCTTTGTCCACGTATAGGCCTCTTGAGCCATACCTTTGAGTCTATCCACGTGTTGACTTTCCGGTCACATGTGAGAGGGGGTGTTGAAGTATATATGTAGATTGCCTAGCCCTTTCCATCAGTTTGGACTCTTGGTTGCGTTGGCTAGTGCATGAAGCTTAACACCCCTGAGCAGTTTATTACTTTATGGGTGTAATCAGAGAAACACTGGTTTTTGTGCTGGTTCAAAACTAGCCATCCAAACACATTTTTATGGGCTTTCCTGTTTCTTTTTTCAGCTCTGTAAATTTACACTGGTATTGGCCTAAATACCTCTTTTCCAAACAGGGCCTTATCCCTTTTCCTTTTTCCTCAGTTCTTTGCAGAATTCAACTCTAGGCTGCTATCATCAAGCAACTACATAACAAAAAGGCAGGCTATCAAGGTATTACTATTTTGTACTCTGTACTCTCATTTTGTACGTAAGTGGTGTTACTGTTTATCATCATTCGAATTAGCTCGTGGTGAACATTCATGAACCCTTTCCTGTTCTGATAGTAGCAACCAGGAACACCTCAGTTCTTGGACTAAACTGCTGCACAGCAAGATAACTGAAAGTTAAAAATTGTGGTAAAAGTCTGTTCCATTTTTCTGATTCAAAATTGAAACTTACTCCCTCTGTCCCATAATATAAGAGCATTTTTGACACTATACTAATGTAAAAAACGCTCTTATATTATGGGACGGTGGGAGTACAATTTAAAATATATTGGCTAGAAGAATTCACAACTAACCTAGTACTCCACAATCAGCACAGCCCATCCCAGGTTCTACTCCCAGAACAGCAGTAATAAGGCATATCAGCCTTGCCAGTTGCCACTGGCATGTTGTGTGTTGTTCATGGTTTTATCAGCTTCTCAAAATTCAATTTCAAACACACATTTTGTCTGCCATTTTACTGGGATCCACTGGAAACGTCCAAAATTTGATGACATTTTGGCAGAACATTTTCGGTGGAAACAGACGGAATCACGATACCTACTTATCATTAGGTTTTATTTAGCCGTATTAGTTCATTTTTGATATATCATTATTAGTTTCTTGAGTATCTTGTATACATTTTCTATTGATTAAATTTCCAGTTTTAATGTTTTTGTTTTCTGCCAGCTGTTGGGAGACATGCTGCTTGATAGATCAAATTCTGCAGTCATGATGCGATATGTTAGTTCAAAAGATAATCTTATGATTCTGATGAATCTTTTAAGGGTAAGTTTGCTGCATTTATAACCTGTAAAAGTTTCAGTGTGTAACTTATAATGTCATCATCCATGCCAGAAGGAGGTTGCTGTTTAAAGCACATCCTAGCCTGTATTGGCTGATATTAACAAACATCCCCAATCCAACATCTTATCATTGTATCTTTTTCTATACTGTCCTTATGTATCTTTGGATCTGATACATCCAATATACGGCTATGCTGAAGCTGATCTGAATATGCTACGCCTTTGGCATTTATGCATCGAAAGTTACTTTCCAAAGAAATGTTTTAAGACTTGTCATTTTTTCTGTTCGAAGGAATGTATGGAAACAGGTTTCATTATCTTATTTTGATTTTTTTTGTGAACTTCTTTGATCTAGTCTCTTAAGGGCTACTGGTACTTGCTTCCTTCCAGTTTTCACTTACTCATAAAGTTCACAATTTTTAGCTGGTTAGTCTTTTTTTTTTAATTTAAACTTCACAAAATCACCATGTTGTAGGTAGTTCCTTTGACGAGTCAGTCGCCTCTTGTCTTGATATCCAAACTCCAAATAATATTAGCTGGAGTAGGCTAGCATTGGGCTTATAAGTTGGTATCCATTAATTTCAGTGGGATTTCTGCGCCAAACCTAGGGAATATAATTGGTCCTTGCTGGGATATGAGAACTTTTCTCCCCAAGATCTATCATAGAATGTTGCTTATATTCCTGCTGGTTGTGGGTTGCCCTGTGATTCAACGAATGCTGGAACTTCAAAGAATAAAAATATGATGATGTACTTGTTATTGTCACGAACCAAATGTTGTTTTAACGGGAGTCTTTGGTCATATAAAGCTACATTCTGAAAGTACCAGTGTTAACTTAATGATTACTGTTCAGTTGCATGAACTTCATTCAGATGATCGTAGTTGAAATGCAGAGCAGCACCTTACTTTGTCGTTGCATGATTATCTGTCAATATTACTGTGTTGTCAATTTGCTTATTATTTTCTCAAAAATTCCAGGACTCCAGCAAAAATATTCAGATAGAATCTTTTCATGTGTTCAAGGTGAGTACTGACATCGTAACAAAACTGGCTCCTGTAAAAATCTATTGTTTGTACTCACTCTGATTATCACATTGCTACATATTTTCAGCTATTCGCTGCAAATAAAAACAAACCAGCTGAGGTTGTGAACATACTAGTCACAAATCGAAGCAAGCTTCTTCGATTTTTTGCTGGATTCAAAACTGACAAAGGTAGTTGCATGCTGTCTGTACTTATGTCTACACCTGCTTTCTGTGGTTGGTTTTATTTTGAGCTGGTCAGCTTGTATACATTATTACCTCAATTGGAGCTTTCCACTGTAGTCGGCTTACTCTAGGATTTAGTTTTTGCTTGTAACAACTCCCCATGAACTAATAGTGCGTTTATGATTTTCCAGAGGATGAGCAGTTTGAGGCAGACAAGGAGCAGGTGATAAAGGAGATATCAGCACTGTAACTTCCCTGATGTAGCTTGCGGAAGATTACAAGTTAGCGCTTGCTTAAAGTGGCCTCTCGTGGATTACTGTATCTACCGCACCACGAAAGGCTCCACCGTGATGTTTATTAGCGAAGCTGTTTGTGTAATAATAGTCTTCTGTGTATTATTATGTTGGAGTCAAAGCAACGGCATGAATCATATAGCTGATGCTACTATGAAGGTGTGATGCTATTTATATAGTGTTGTGGATGGTCCGAATTTGGGACGGGTGTTTCACCTTCTGTTTTGGGATCCCTAACCTTATTTTAGGACACCTGGATCCTTTCATGGACATTTCTTTTACTCCCTCCGTCCCAAAATAAGTGACTTAACTTTGTACTAGCCTTAGTATAAAATTAGTACAAACTTGAGTCACTTATTTTAGGACGGAGGGAGTACATCAGAAGCGTATACTGGAGGCCCGATCCTGCCCGATAAGTCATGAACATAGGTGTATTGTGTGTCTGCTACCATCTTGATCCACCGGTACCATCCCTGCAGCTGGTCATAGAACATCGACAATTGATCAGATCGAGATGGCTTCCTAACCTAGACGTGGCTTCGGGCAAGGTGGAGGGGTGGGTTTCAGCCACCTCCTCTGATACGTGCCAGGCCAGTTTGGGAGCCTCGACTTCAGGCCAACTTCAAGGCCGCGTCCGTTTGTGAGGTAAACAGACACAAATCATGGCTCAACACGCGGGAGCAAATAGACATGCCTGGCTTTTGTCCGCGGCCGATGCATTTTTGGCTCTAATTTGAGGCTCGCTCGCGAGGGACGTAATGCACCCACTTTCCCTCCCTTTCCCAAAAATCCTGCCGCGCGCTCCCTTCCTTCCCTCCTCCATGGCTGGCGCCTCAAAGAAACCCGTCGACCAAGCCACCGCCACTGTCCGCCCCGCGACGAAGAAGAGGAAGAAAGAGCTGTTGGAACTCACGCCGACGTAGGCTGCACGACTATTGAATCGGCCAAGAGGAGGGCCTGACGGATCGTTGCGGCGGAGAAGAAAGTCGTTGCCGACTACGCCGCCAAGGCCGCGGCCACGCAGCACACAAGGCGTCGTCGACCAGAACGAGGCCAACCCCGCCAAGGTCACGCGGCCGTGACGACGCATGCCCTTGTCATGCTAGGGTTGTGCCGACTCGGGCCGACCATTCTCTTTGCTGTCGCCATGGCCGCGGTGAGCACAGGCTCGTTGGCTGCTCACCCTATGCAGTACCAGTCGCCGAGCTCCTTCGTAACACTAGGGATGCCCGGTTTTCATGCGCCGCGACAGCATGCTCAAACCCGATTCTCCACGTCACCGAAAGGTAGCGTGATCGCGCCAGCCATCCCCGCCAACCCGGCCGTCATCGACCTCGACGTCATGCCCGGGTACAGTGGTGCTGTCTAGTCGACCGGCGAGATGCAAAGGAAGTAGCCTCGGTCGATCCCTACGACCAACCTCCCCGGCGTCTGCAACCCGTTCTACGAAATGCCAATCCTGACGTCGGCGTCCGACGATCCTGACTACAATGCGTTCATGGAGAACGTCATCTACGAGGGTCGTGGACAGGCCTTCCACCCCGACGACCAAGGCCAAGGCTTCTATCCTGAGGAGACCTAAAGCCAAGACGGACACGACCAAGATGGTGCCGACCACTACGGTGTCTTCCACGAAGAATAAGAGGCCGACGACCATGGCAATTCATGGCATGAAGATGGGGACATGTATTGCGAAGATGAGGAAGAAGAGCTCGACATCGCGGAGGAGCCATTGTTTATCGATGAGCTCACCCAAAGAGCCGAGGCACAAATGAGGAAGCAAAGCATTCACAAGGTATCATACACCAAAGTAGAGGACAAGTTGATTTGCGAGAGTTGGATGGAGATAGGCCAAGATCCCAAGACCGGTGCCGAGCAAAAGGATCTGTTTTTTGGACAAGAGTGCATACAACCTTTCATGAACAGAGGAAGTTGCCACCCTACAAGTTTGCGAGCACCCGTGGCATTAACTCAATCCAAAAGAGATGGGGGTTCATTCAACAAGAATGCAACAAGTATTGGGCCACTTTTGAGAGCGTTGAAATCCATCCCATGAGTGGCCTAGGCGTGGGTGACTTGGTATGACCTCTCCTATTTGCATTGCTATGCCATGTTCATGTTGTTGCATCTTGTGTCCTTCGCTATTACATTTGTGGCCTTCTCATTGATTGTTTAGGCATTTCAATCTCTGGAAGCATTCAAGGCTCAGCACAACAACAAGCCATTCATTCCCACCCATTGTTGGTCGCTCATCAAAGATTGTCCCAAGTTTAAAGACCAATATGCCGCTCTAAAGAAGAAAGGAAGGCCGAAGGCTGTGTTTGGGAATGGAGATGTCCTTCGCTATTACATTTGTGGCCTCCTCGGGTGCTTTAGGATGATGGTGAGCCCTAGACCTCCCTCACGAGGAAACAAATCTAGAACCAGGAATTTAACGACACAATGACCCTCGCAACAACCATCAGGGTGGCCCAAGCGCATTCCCTAGACTACTTGACAATACAAGGTGCATTGGCACCACCCTCTGCCAAATAATTAGTTCTAGACCAACGAGGATTCTATCTTGTAAATCGACCATGACTCTTGTAATCCTACCTCTCATCCACCTATATAAAGGGAGGTTGGGTCCTCCTGATCGATATCTTGTACAACATCCAGATATCTGAGGCGACAACCCCTATATGACCTTACAATCGACTCCTTGCACGCACAAAGCTTAGTTCTCATAGGAGGCTAGACCATCAATACAGACAAGTAGGATGTAGGGTAGGCATTACTTTTATTTTCATTTTTCCCTTAAAAGATAGACTTTGAAATAGGAGTCTTGGAATAATGCTGAATTCAAAGATTTATTTCTATCTATACCTATACCTAGTACTAAAGGGAGGAGGCTTTCATAGTTCTCCATCCGCCATCCCTTTATATCCGTCATTTTTTTTCCAGGAAGGTTTACTTTATTAATCAAATAACAGTTACATTGTCCGCTAACAGTCTTACTATGAACTCAGGCGGGCATCAACCCTGAGAAGGCTTATTTGCACGTCCCCATCTAGCCAACTCATGAGCTACATAATTTATCTCTCTACTAAAATGCTCAATAGTAACCCTCCCGAAATCTATTAAAATACTACGACAATCATCAAGAACCGGCCTGCCACCATAGAATAACCTTCGTTGTAGTTTATAGCATCCACCGCCGTGCTATTGTCCGATATCACCACCAGATTAGAGCATCCCGTATTTCTTGCTAGCTTCAGCCCCTCAAGCAAGGGAACTGCTTCTGCTGTGAACACATCAGCTACATGTTCCAGTCTTGTGTAGATGTCGTTATGAAACTTCCCTGATGATCATGGATCACAGCTCCACATGATCCTGCGTAGTCACCTCGGTAAATGATGCATCAACATTTAAAATTTGTTGTCCAGAGATAAACACCGGCCACTTTTTGATTATAGTTGTTGTTTGGATCTCCACTGCGCGAGCAAAATTCAGAGCTAAAGCAAGGGTTGCCAATGCAGTTCTTTCTGGAGACAAAATATCTTCTCCTTCAGCGAATTGCCGTCGTTGCCACCAAAGGTACCAACACACTGTAGATATGAGCTCCGGTAAATCCAAGGGTCCAGAATACAATCTTTGATAGGATACGTCGCATAGGATAAACTCCATGACCGCTGCTCCAGACCGATTGGTCATACTAGCGAAATTAATATCTGGTGCGATCCCGAGAGCATCCCAAACTGCTTTTGATCTAGTACAATTGAAGAACATATGAATTTTTTTTTCTACTCTGGCTTGACAGAAATGGCATTGAGAAACCCGTCCGATGTGGTGATTCATAAGAACAATGTAGCACGGGATGGCATTGTGTAGACACCTCTATATGAAGATTTTCACTTTGGCTGGTACTTTCATATTTCATAAATTCTTCCAAATTGGATGGGGCGTCGTGGAGTAGCGAGCCAACCCACTCCCCTCTGGATCATAGTTTTCTTCCCATTTCTTGTAATAAGCCGAACGTATCGAAAAAACTCCATTCTTCGTGATATGCCATGCGACATAGTCCTCTGTCTCCTCATGAAATAACAGAATCTGCAGTATGCGATCCATATCAATTGGCCAGGAATTTTCCCGGACTAGAATGTCATCCCACTCTCCCGTTATTGGATCAATTAGCTCTCCAACTTTCGTGAGTATTTTGTTTCCACAAATTGTAATGATTTTCTTTGAAGCACCGTTCAGAATCCAGCAGTCTGTCCAAATTTTAATCTTTTCTCCATTTCCAATTCTCCAAATACATCACTTCTTGAATGTTTGGATGCCGGCCCAAATACTTTGCCATACATAAGATGAAGCCTTCTTTAGTTGACAATTTAAGATGTCTTCTGTAGGGTAATACCTTGCTCTTAACACTCGTGCACACAAAGAACCATAGTTATCAATAGGTCTCCAACACTGCTTGGCTAGCATTGCCAAGTTAAAACTACGGATATCACGGAATCCTATGCCTCCTCTCTCTTTCGGAATACATATCTTCCACCAAGCAAACCAATGCATTCTACACTGGTTCTCCTCATCACCCCACCAATATTGCGACATTGTATCAGTGATCCCCTTGCAGATTTTCTTTGGGAATTTAAATACACTAATTGTGTATGTTGGGATGGCTTGGGCCACCGCTTCCAACAAGGCCTCCTTACCTCTATATGAGAGAGTTCTTTAATTCCATCCATTAACCATTCACTGGTGCAGCGATGATACATCTCCAACGTATCTATAATTTTTGATTGTTTTATGCTATTATATTATCCATCTTGGATGTTTTATATGCATTTTGGTGCTATTTTGTATCAATTTTTGGGACTAACCTATTAACCCAGTGCCAAGTGCAAGTTGCTATTTTTTTCCTTATTTTTGTCTTTTACAGAAAATCAATACCAAACGGAATAAAACTTTACGATGATTTTTCTTGGACCAGAAGACACCCACGAAGCTTCGAGAGGAGGCCACAAGCCTGGAGGCCGCGCCCTAGGGGAGGGGAGCCCTCAGGGCTTGTGGGCCACTCAGGACTCCTCTAGCCATAACTCTAGCTCTATAAATACCCAAATATTCCCCCTACACCAGGGGGCACACCAAAAAAACTTTTCCACCGCCGCAAGCTTCTGTTCTCCTGAGATCCCATCTTGGGTCTTTTCTGACACTCCGCCAGAGGGGGATTTGATCATGGAGGGCCTCTACATCAACCTTGCTTGCCTTCCGATGATGCGTGAGTAGTTTACCACAGATCTACGGGTCCATAGCTAGTAGCTAGATGGCTTCTTCTCTCTCTTTGATGTTCAATACAATGTTCTCCTCGATGTTCTTAGAGATCTATTCGATGTAATCTTCTTTTGCGGTGTGTTTTTGAGATTTTATGAAGTGTGGGTTTATGATCAGATTATCTATGAATATTATTTGAGTCTTCTCTAAACTCTTTTATGCATGATTAAGATAGCTTTGTATTTCTCTCCGATCTATTGATTTGGTTTGGCTAACTATATTGCTTTTTCTTGCAATGGGAGAGGTGCTTTATGATGGGTTCAATCCTGCGGTGTCCTCACCCAGTGACAGTAGGGGCAGCGAGGCATGTATTCGTATTGTTGCCATTAAGGATAAAAAGATGGGTTTTTTACCATATTATCTGGATCTATCCCTCTACATCATGTCATCTTGCTTAAGGCGTTACTCCATTCTTGTTAACTTAATACACTAGATGCATGCTAGATATTGGCCGACGTGTGGAGTAATAGTAGTAGATGCAGGCAGGAGTCGGTCTACTTGTCACATACATGATGCCTATATTCATGATCATTGCCTTGGATATCGACATAACTATGCTCTTTTCTATCGATTGCTCAACAGTAATTTGTTCACCCACCGTATGTTTCTTTCAAGAGAGAAGCCTCTAGTGAAACCTATGCCCCCCGGGTCTATTTACCATCATATTATTTTCAGATCTATATAACCAAAAATACAAAAATACCTTGCTGCAATTTATTTACCTTTACTTTATTTCGCACTTTTACTTATCTTTTATACCTATCTCTATTAGATCTCACTCTTGCTAGTGACCATGAAGGGATTGACAACCCCTTTTTCACGTTGTGTGCAAGTGTTTGTTAGTTTGTGCAGGTGCATCTATTGGAGACTTGGGTGTTCCTCCTACTGGATTGATACCTTGGTTCTTAACCGAGGGAAATACTTATCTCTATTTTGCTGCATCACCCTTTCCTCTTCAAGGAAAAAAATCAACGCAAGCTCAAGAAGTAGCAGGAAGAATTTCTGGCGCCGTTGCCGGGGAGGATATACATCAAGCCTACCAAGTACCTATCATAAACTCTCGTCTCTTGCACTTACATTATTTTCTATTTTCCTCTCGTTTTCATCTCCCCCACTTCTAAAGCGTTTTCAGAAAAACACAAAAATATTTGTCTTTTTATTCGCCTTCTGTCTGTTTGATTTTTTGTTTGCCTTTTGTTTGCTTGTGTGCTAGATTGCTTTCGTGTCATCATGTATCAGTTTAAAGGCTTTGATCCTTACAATAGAAAGTTGGAAGAAATTGAAAATAATGCAAAAAGCTTCATGTCTTTACAATTTGAGCATAATAGTTTCTTTAGGAACGAACTTAAAGAACAAAATACTATGATTGAGTATATTAATAAAGAGCTTGATGATGTTAATAAGGAAGTTGTTGGTCTTAAATCTCAACTAGTTCATATTGAAAATTTAGTAGGCTAAATGTCCGATAAACAAACTACGTTAATAAATAGGATGGCTGCTAAACCTGAGTCTTTGAATAATGATGAAGATCTTAAAGTGATTGGTGTGACTACTATTGAATATTTTTTTGCTAATATAAAACTTGATCAAGATGGGACTCGAGATGAGTCAACTTTAGCTAGAAGGCATCGCAATAATTTGGAGAGTGCTGATCTTAATGAAAAAATTGATAAAGTGGGACTGGAGAGGCCAAAACTGTAAGTAGTGATGAACCCACTCTTTTGGATTTCAAGGACTTTAATTATGATAATTGTTCTTTGATTGATTGTATATCCTTGTTGCAATCCATGCTTAATTCACCTCATGCTTATAATCAAAATAAGGCTTTTACTAAACATATCGTTGATGCTATGATGAAATCTTTTGAAGAAAAACCTGAGTTGGAAGTTTCAATCCCCAGAAAGCTTTATCATGAGTGGGAACCTACTATTAAAATCAAGATTAAAGATTATGAGTGCTATGCTTTATGTAATTTGAGTGCTAGCGTTTTAACTATTCCAAAAACTTTATGTGATGTGTTAGGTTTCCATAAACTTGATGATTATTCTTTGAATTTGCATCTAGCGGATACCACTATTAAGAAACTTATGGGAAGGATTAATGACGTTCGTATTGTTGCAAATAGGAATTATGTGCTGTGACGCCCTCGATTCAATCGTACACTAATCATACACGCAAATGTGTACAATCAAGATCAAGGACTCACGGGAAGATATCACAACACAACTCTAGACACAAAATAAAATAGTACAAGCTTTATATTACAAGCCAGGGGCCTCGAGGGCTCGAATACATAAGCTCGAAAACACAAGAGTCGTGAAGCAACAATATCTGAGTCTGAGACATGAGTTAGACAAGTTTGCCTTAAGAAGGCTAGCACAAAAGCAACAACGATCGAAAAGGCAAGGCCTCCTGCCTGGGAGCCTCCTAACTACTCCTGGTCATTGGCGGTCTCCACGTAGTAGCAGGCATCGGTGGTGGCATCTGGCTCCTGGGCTCCGACATCTGGTTGCATCAACCGGAAAGAAGAAGAAAGGGGGAAAAGGGGGAGCAAAGCAACCGTGAGTACTCATCCAAAGTACTCGCAAGCAAGGATCTACACTACATATGCATCGGTATCAATGAAAAGGGTAGTATATGTGGACTGAATGCAGAATGCCAGAAGAGAAGGAGAAGGCCTAGCCTATCGAAGACTAGCATCTTCTGGAAACCACCATCTTGTAGCAACAGGAGGGAGTAGAGTAGCATAAAGTAAAGTAGTAGAAGTGTTATCAACCTCGACCAGAGATCCTTTCTCGACTCCCTACGAGAAAACAATCCCAGATCCATACTATCTAGTTATCACCTCATATCCAAGTCTCATCTCAAGTATCCAGTTCTAGTTGTATTGATCGGGATACAACTCCAAGTGTCCGTTACCGTAGGACAGACTATCGATAGATGTTTTCTTCCCTGCAGGGGTGCACCAACTTACCCACAACGCTCGATTAACTCCGGCCGGACACACTTTCCAGGGTCATGCCCAGCCTCAGCCAAACCATACGCCGCAACCCGACCTAGGCTTAATAGAGAGGTCAGCACGCCGGACTAAACCTATGCCCCCAGGGGTCATGGGCCATCTCCTCGGGAACTCCTGCACGTTGCGAACGCGGCCGGTGAGCAGACCTAGCTACCTCCTTTAAAAAGGCAGGTGCTTACCAGTCCAACCCGAGGAGAAGCCAGTTAAGATTCTTGAGTTTGCCAGCCGAGTCACCCGCAGCAAGCTTATTAAGTTTTGCAAAGTTCAATGGAACCACCATACCGAGGATGAAGCCACCTGGGAACGAGAGGATGATCTTCGCAAAGACCACCCGCACCTATTTTTCTAGCCAACCCGAATCTCGAGGACGAGATTCATCTTAAGTGGGGTAGGTTTGTAACATCCCAAATTTACAATTTGGAATGTTATACATAGGTCATACATGCACATCATTTTTCATTGCATTTCTGTTCTGCAATCCTCGAAATCCTAAGCAACTCAAGGACCCTCGGAGAGAGTTGGGGATTTTCCGGTTTTCGTATTTGATTCCTATCAAATAGTGAAATGAGGATTTTTGATTTTAATTATTTTTCTTTCCGAAAAATATTTCATATTAAAAATATATGAGAGGAGATAATATGACTTCTCCAAAACAATTGAAATATTGGAGGAAAAATGTTAAAATCATTTATTTGTTTTTATTTGATTTTATTTGCATTAGAAAAATTGCACGTTTTCAAAATTGCATGTTAGGGCCAAGAAAATGTTCATCTCGTTCTAAATATTTTATTTAGGCGGTGAAAATTTGTTTTGGCATTTTAGATTTTATTTTTTCTAGGATTTTATTTACATCGGTGATATTATTTAAAAAATCTACCCGTGCCGATCGGGCAAGGCCCAGGCTGAGCAAAGCCGACACCCAGCCGCCGCCGCCTCCCAGCGTCGCAGACCGCCGCCTACCGGACTCAAGTCCGAGCGGACTCCCGCCGCCGCCGTTGCCTTGCCCCTTCCCCAAGCCGCCACCCACTCTTTATAACCCCCGCCACCCTCCTCGCCACCCGACCCACCTCGAGCCGTCGCCGCCGCTTGTCGCGCCTCGCCCGCCATTGACCAGCCGTCGCCGCCGCCTTCCGTTGCCGCCCGCCACCCCCATACAGGACCCCACCGAACGCCACCGAGCCCGCCGAGTCCCCGGGGCCGAGCCGAGGTAGCCGCCCCGGTTTTCTAAAGAAAACCATTCGGTTTTTTAAAAGAAAAACCCTAGTTTCATTTTTTTTCCGGTTTTTCTGTTTAGCGGACGTTCGTCCGTACGTTCGTTTTAACGAACGGTTGTTCGCCCATTAGTTATAGCTAACGAACGCTCGTTCGTTAGTCTGTTCGTCAGTTTTCTTTTTATCGGATTTATCCGTGATTATTTTCGATCAAGATTTCTGGTCCGATCTTAGTTTATGTCTATCTTTTCGCTCGTTAGTCGGAATCAGGCGATTCAAGCGCCTAGATCTTCGTCTCGAGACCCTCTTTCTGTTTAATCAACTTAAACAAGATTTTGATATTGTAAAATTTGACCCTAGTTCAGATTAGTAAACGGATCTTGTTTCTTTCGCCGTTTGAGTTTCGTCGCTCCGTTTGATTTGGTTCTTTTTGCGAACCGGAGTTCTTAAGTTGAACTTTCTGGTCAACCTCTTTTATTGGAGTTTCGTTTGTGCATCTTTGCTTATTGCTTATGTATGTTATTGTTTGTTTGCGACAGAATTCCCGGAGTGTGAAGCGTGTTACTACGAGTCTCTAGGACTCGCAGATCGTCAACAAGGCATGTAAAACATTGATCATATTCTTTTCATACCCAGTTTTTTTATGCATTAGTTCAATACTCAAACATTGCATGATTAAGGATGTCATTAACTTGTGGGTTGGGAAGTAGTTGTTGAGGTAGAACCTATTGCCCTGTTACTATCAAACCCTTGGGAGTTACTTCTACGCGTTGCTTATATTGCTATGCTATGCTCGTAGACGTGGTTTGGGTTTGAGTGAATCCATGACAGATGTGAGATTGTTAATTAATGGTTCAACTTAAGGTGGCAACTTAAATTAATATCTGGGTGGATTGAGGCACCTGGGGAACCCAGTGTTGTCTGTATTTTTTTGGAAATCCCGGGGTACCCGTGTGATCTTCCTATGGACCGCCACCCAGGCTTAAAGGGAACTGAGATGATTCATGCTAGAAACTTCCGTGTGCAGCCACAAGCTATTATGGGCTCTAGCATAGTTAAGTAAGTTACGTGAAGCTCTTGAAGAGGTAGATCAGCAGGTAGTGGGTTCTGTAGGTTTGGTATGGTCTACCCAGAGTAGGGAGTTAACGTTTCAGAAAGACCGTGTCTCGGTCATCCGTTTCTCAAACACCGTGCAGCGTGAGAAAATCCAACGGAAGCGATCGAGTTTTGTGGGGAAAAGTGCGCAAACCTCTGCAGAGTTTACAATCTAATCATGGTTAGCCGTGTCCCCGGTTATGGACAATCTTGAGTATCTAGTGCTTGGGTTATCACATGTATCTCATCACTCTTAATTAATATTGTTGGGTTAGTTAACTACTTTAATTGGGATTGAGTTGGGGTTATACCTTCTCAATGTTGTTTCAACCACCATGATAGTTAAATTAAAATTTATTCCTTTGTTGTAGGAAAAAATTGGCTTTTATAAAACTATAACCATAGAGCTTTCCATCGCCAAATATGCATGTAGTGATAGTATTATCCTGTTCTTGCTCTCTTGTGTTATATTGCCGGCATATTCCATGTCTTGACCCGTTTCGGGCTGCAACGTATTATGTTGCAGACTTTTGAACGAGGAGTAAGGTTCGTTAGGTCGTTGCCGTGCAGCTCAGCTATGCCGTTGGAGTTGATGGACTCACTTTGTCTTCCAAGCCTTCCGCTGATATCGCATTAGATGGCCTTAAGCCATATTATTGTAGTAAGTTCTCTTTTGAGACATTTGATGTAATAAGTGTGTGATTGCTACTCTGTTATAAATCCTTCGAGTACTGTGTGTGTCAGCATTACTGATCCAGGGATGACACTAAAGCACAGAGACTTGACCATTTGAGGTCGGGTCGCTACAATCGTGGAACTATCCACGGAGTCTTAGATAATTTTTAAAAGGCTTTATTTTCAGTTTGAATTTAAATGAGCCACTAAGTGTTGTTTGCTCAATTCAAAAATAGATAAGGGAAAATTTGAAGTTTCAAATGATGATGGTCCCAACATGAATATTGATCAGGGGAATTTATACTAATATTCAAACATTTTAGTTTTTATATTTGAAAACTTTTATTGTTTGACTTTGTTTTAGATTTCAAATTTCAACCAGTTTCGAACCAGCTCGAGTTTAAGAACAGTAATCGTGGTGACATGGCACCATTAGAAGGGGATTACTATAGCTTAATTATCCGGGCGTCACAATTCTCCTCCACTACAAGAAATCTCGTCCCGAGATTTAAGGGGTGGAGTAAGGGGGAAAGACTCGGGAAGGACGGAGCTCAACACAAGATAGGTACCTGGGGGCTATCTCAATGAACATGGCATAGAGGCATCTCTCGAGTTGAAATTCAAGAAAGTCATCAAGAGCAAGGCTAGAAGGTGCAATAAGAAGCTTCAAGCGGATGGACTATCGTTCGATGTCTGAAATAGAGTATGAAAGGGGTTAAGAGCATCGAGAATAAGTATTGCATCTGATAGCAGACCAGATCACAATAAGGTGGCTCGTGAATTACATACGAAGCCAAGCGTGAGGATCAATTTTGGAAGACAGGGATGTACAGGAGAGTCAGGTTTCGATCTTGTGGAACTGTGGGTTATGGGCCCACCATGTGAGTTAAAAGTAGAAAGGGCGCTGACATCTTGCACTGTCATGATAGTAAGGCAGGTCAGAGGGTATCCTGTCAGTTATGTTGGCAACAACGTTGGTACCAAGGGCGAGGGACGAAGAGAACCATTTTCCTGCTCGTTGAAAAGAGGTGGACCAATAGGAAAAGTTCTCGTCCATCGGTGGTTACCGGAATGTCAACATAAATAATAACAAGGTCTTACTGATAAATTGTACACCGAGGTGTTTACATAAGCAGGGAACTATTACTGCTTAGATCATATAGATCACAAGAAAGGTTAAACAAAACAATGGAAAGGAAAATGTGGTTATTGGTTTAACCAGACTAATGGAAAGGAAACGGTGCTTATACAAAAGTATTAGAGTATATGCTTCCCAAGAACAAACAGAGCATGATATACATGACAGGACATCAAGTACTTATCCATTTAGTTAATGGGGCAAGGAGAATCATGATGTTTACCCATACAGTGGTGTTTGGATAATTGATCAAGAAACATTTAGCATTGCGCCTCCAATGTTTTTAATGATGTTCGGAGTAACACAGTCATGCTTCGGGATAGCATCGACATGGTCAGTAGGTAAAGGTCAGATTTCAGAAACACAAGGATCCAACAGGAACTGCTAGAACATCTCGTGCAATTCTATCAGGAAAAGATGACGATATGGCCGATGGGTTCAGCAACAATCCATCGACATGTCAAAAAGATGTATTTCCAAAATTTGTATGAACAAGTTTGTGTTGGGGAGAAGATAAGAATGTTGTCGATGATAACATAAATCATCGAGGGGCAAGGATGGTATTGCTCATCACGAATTCGATTGATATACTGGAAGAGCTCGGGATGTTGATGATGAGCACAACACAATTGTCGAGAGATTTTAGGAAGATGTAATCGATCGGCGATGACATCAAGTCAAAGGAATGATGAGTGAAAGGTTATTGGAACCACGGGTACGACACAAACTCGAAATCAAGCTTGTTGTTCAAGGCGAAATGATATGACGAGGAAGATCGACGTAGGCTTAGCTCATCGTCGAAAATTCTATTCCGGGAAGAAGGACCAGGTAGCACAGTTAAAATTTAGCAGGATAATTATATAGCCGATCAGGCTAGGAATGTCTTGAAGGATTATTAAACTCGTAAGCAATGAAGTTTACTTAGAGTTATTGAATTAGAGTGCATAATTGATTCACTTATCGGTGTTCTCGATTGATAAACAACCCAGAACCTGTGAAGTGATAATGATAGGAAAGGTAGTGCTTCATCAAAAGTTCATAAGATGTAGTGCAATGGCATGATATCCTCAAGATACCAGGGGTAATACCCGAAGGAATATCAAAATAGAGGTTGAGGAGATGCATTGATCTGTAGAAGACAAGTGCTTTAACTTGTCCGAGAAATGGAACCAAATGGGAACAATCATGGTCAGAGCCACGGTTGCAAAGGACTCAACATAGATACAAGATGAGCTTGTACCAAATAAATATTTATTTTTACGAGCAGCTTCCATGATAAGTTCTACATTGGGGTCCATGGGCATGAACACAAAGGTTCAAGGTCGACTCCCACTTCTTCAATGCATAACCTTTAATTCACTCCTCATTTTCGAAGAAATTGTAGTGCAGAAGATTTATCTGGCGAAGTACCAGAAGAGTAAAACTGGTGAGAACTCTCAAGTTCACACGGATTATGGAAGGCATAAGTTCAACCCATCGGGGCATTTTTACAAATCTATACAACCATCAACCAAGCAAAAGATACGAGTTCAAAAGCAGAGTATCAAAGTCAAAGCAGATGATACAATTCACCGAAGGTATTATGTATCAGGGAAAAACTCACAAGATTTTCGTTGTGAAGGACACTGTCGGATAACAACCCAGCAATGGATCTGGCGATTCACGACAAAGTTGATGTGATTATCGGTAATCAATCAAATGAAGAAGGGGATGCAAAGGCATCGGCTTATAGAAACGTCTGGATGATTCAATGCTTGGGTACAAAGGAATTATGATTTCAAGACGAAGGATCAGAAGCAGAGGCTCTGATCAAAAGATGAATAAGTTGAATAGACTTAGAGGTGCACCCGATCAAATCTGGATTGGGCAAGAATCAACTCATATCTGGAACAATGTCTGGGCCAGAAAGAAAATTTCCAAGGATTAATTGATGATTGTGAGTATTCGCACACATGTTATACCCATAGGAACAGAATGACAATCACAAAGAATTTTAAAGAATATTGCTAGACATATGGAATTAATCCTAATGCAAGCAGGCAAGGAGAATCAAGAGCAATAGGCTGCAGAGGATTTTTGAAAGATCAGATAGCATTTTCAGGTATTTTGGAAAGCATATGAACAACTGGGGATGAACGAACCCCAGTTAAGTGAATTATCTGCAGTTCGAAAGGAAGCTGCAAAGCAGAAGGCACAAAAGATTCTCGGAACAACGAAGAGTACTAGTGGTATCTTGTAATAACGGGAAAAACTAGGGATGAAGGTACAAGCGGCAAGGATGTTATTCAGGGGATTATCGGTGGTCAGGAACTGCAAGGCAGTTGGCACAGGGTCTCGAGAAACATCGAGGAGTATATGCAGAATCTTCTGGCGAAGCAAGTGATCATCGGTAATGTCGGGGCTCTCTGGGAGGAAGTTGGTACGAGAATCTAATGTCAGAGTTAGTAAAATGTTTAAACCGAATAGACGAGAGATTAGAGTCCGAGAGTATAAACGAGGAATAAAAGATCCTAATAGCACCCAATGGCGACGTGGGCCCGTAAGCCACACAACCAAGTTAGTAAAATAGTTTTGAACGACTAGACTCAACTTCGGCCAAGGAGTTGGAAAGGGGGATCCTACAGGCAGTCGGCTCTGGTACCAACTTGTGACGCCCTCGATTCAATCGTACACTAATCATACACGCAAATGTGTACGATCAAGATCAAGGACTCACGGGAAGATATCACAACACAACTCTAGACACAAAATAAAACAATACAAGCTTTATATTACAAGCCAGGGGCCTCGAGGGCTCGAATACATAAGCTCGAAAACACAAGAGTCAGCGGAAGCAACAATATCTAAGTACAGACATGAGTTAGACAAGTTTGCCTTAAGAAGGCTAGCACAAAAGCAACAACGATCGAAAAGGCAAGGCCTCCTGCCTGGGAGCCTCCTAACTACTCCTAGTCGTTGGCGGTCTCCATGTAGTAGCAGGCATCGGCGGTGGCATCTGGCTCCTGGGCTCCGACATCTGGTTGCATCAACCGAAAAGAAGAAGAAAGGGGGAAAAGGGGGAGCAAAGCAACTGTGAGTACTCATCCAAAGTACTCGCAAGCAAGGATCTACACTACATATGCATCAGTATCAATGAAAAGGGTAGTATATGTGGACTGAACTGCAGAATGCCAGAAGAGAAGGGGAAGGCCTAGCCTATCGAAGACTAGCATCTTCTGGAAACCACCATCTTGCAGCAACAGGAGGGAGTAGAGTAGCATAAAGTAAAGTAGTAGAAGTGTTATCAACCTCGACCAGAGATCCTTTCTCGACTCCCTGCGAGAAAACAATCCCAGATCCATACTATCCAGTTATCACCTCATATCCAAGTCTCATCTCAAGTATCCAGTTCTAGTTGTATCGATCGAGATACAACTTCAAGTGTCCGTTACCGTAGGACAGGCTATCGATAGATGTTTTCTTCCCTGCAGGGGTGCACCAACTTACCCACCACGCTCGATTAATTCCGGCCGGACACACTTTCCTGGGTCATGCCTGGCCTTGGCCAAACAATACGCCGCAACCCGACCTAGTCTTAATAGAGAGGCTAGCACGCCAGACTTAACCTATGCCCCCAGGGGTCATGGGCCATCTCCCCAGGAACTCCTGCACGTTGCGAAGGCGGCCGGTGAGCAGACCTAGCTACCTCCTTTAAAAAGGCAGGTGCTTACCAATCCAACCCGGCGCGTCGCTCAGTCGCTGACGTCTATTAAGCTTCCGCTGATGCATACGACGTAGAACGCCCATACTATGCCCACATGATGGTTATTGCTATCAGGCCAGAGGCCCCTCGGATCAAATATCCAAATTGTAGTGGATTAGGAACGCGCGGTAACAAGCAGAGACTCACGAAAGATGTGACCCCGTTGCCCCGTCTCGAGGACTCGCGACAAGGGCTAGGAATGCCCAGCCACGCCTCGTAATTATCTCGTGGGCACCCTCCAGGTCAACCCGACTCCACATCACTCGCAATTAAGCCCGCGCGGGTACCCTTCAGAGCCGACCCGTCTTTAGTAACATGGTTCAGTATAAAGTCATAGTAACCATAGTAACTGTGTGTCTAACACCAAGGGGAAAACCTGAGGAATCACCCTTGACGGACTCCACTCGATGTAATCATCAATGTGAACGTAAGAGGAACCACCCTCAAAGTTCACACTTGAGGGGTTGTACGACAGAGTCGTATCGGAAGTGGTTAAGTCGGAATCACCCTCGATGACCACGACCGAATAGCTACACCAAAGGGTAACATCAGAAGTGCTGATGAGGTCTCACCCCCGGCACTCGATAGTAACCCAGTAGTGTCGAGCAACTAAGGGGAAAGTGATGTGCGGTGTCGGGGCCTTCGATGATGAAGCAGGGGCAACAAGGACAAGGTGGGGGTCACTGATGTATCACTAACCAACCTATACTAAGCAGTTTAGGATAAGCAGGTAGGTAACACAGAGCAGGTTACACAAGCAGGCTATGCATCAGAATAGGAGCAAACAATAACAGTAGCAAAATCTAATGCAAGCATGAGAGAATGGAATGGGCGATATCGGGATGATCAAAGGGGGGGCTTGCCTGGTTGCTTTGGCAAGGAGGGGTCGCCATCGACGTAGTCGATCACAGGGGCAACATCGGTCTCGGGGTCTATCAGAGAGAAGAGGGGGGAGAAACAGTAAATACATAGCAAGCAAGTGCATAACAGGACAACAGGCAGAGCTAGACGTGTTCGAACGCGGTGCTACACGATACCGGTGAAGGGGGAATAACATCCAGGAAATTTTTCCCGAAGTTAGGCACTTCCAGGCAGATGAAATAAAGGGGAAAGGTTGCAGGTTTGCTATCCTAGGGATGTGTGGCGGACGAACGGGCCGCGTGTCCGGATTCGTCTCGTCGTTTTGAGCAATTTTCATGTATAAAACTTTTTCATCCGAGTTACGAATTATTTTATATGATTTTTCAACGTTTTAAAGATATTTTGAAAATTCCTGGATTTAAAATTAATTCGAAAATAAAGACTAAATTGCTATGTGCACACACAAAGTGTACACAACAGAGCAGTACAGAGGCTGACAGGGTGGGCCTAGTTGACTGGGTCAACTGCCCAGTCAACTATTGATTAGTTGACTGGTCAACAAAGTCAAGGGGGCCCACATGTCATTGCCACATTAATTAACTAGTGTCTAGATTAAAAAAAGAGGCCATGTTCCATTGTTTTATTAAACTAAACTAGCACTAGGGTTAGAACTAAACTAATCCTATTCTAAGTAAACCCCACACACACTCACGCACATAGATCTAGCACACACCACCCACGGCCTTGGCCATGGCCGTGGCCGTAACCACCAGCAGCAGCAGCCGGCGATTGCAGGCGGCAGTAGCAGCAGTAAAGCAACACTAGCAGCAGCAGCACGAAGCAGCAGAGCAAAGGAGCAATGGCGGGCAGCAAGCGGCAGAAGAACAAGCAGCAGCGCAGCGAGGGAGCGAGAAAGCAAATGAAGCGAGTAGCCACAGCGGTTGGTGAGCAACCGCGACGAGGATGTATCTTGGTAGCGTGCACAGCAGCGGCGATAACAGCCTTCAGAGCAGCGAAGAGTACACACATACGTCGTGTCACAGCGTCTGTAGCGAGCTCGGACGAGCTCGGGGACGGAGGCTACCGCAACGAATCGAGGGGGCAAGCAGGGGGAATGGAGGAGGAGCTCACGTAGAGCTCGTGGGCGCGATCGACGAAGGCCGGGGTAGACCGGAGCCGTGGCAAATGTCGTCGGACGTCGGCGATGTATCGATGAAGATGTGACCGATGCCGAGCGTACTGGGCGTCCTAGCTCGAGCCCTTCGGCGAGGGCGAAGAAGACGGTGATGGCAGAGCTCCTTGACGTCTTCTTAGGCGCTGGGGTGGACGGTGGCCGCGGTGACGACGACGACCATGACGACCACGACCCGGGCGAGCTCTAAATCTGAACAGAGAGGCGCGAGGGGGGGTGAACTGGACGGCTAGGGTTTCTCCACTCGGTCGGGGAGGTCCTTATGCATCTCCAAGGGGCTCCGGATGGTCGATACGGCAACATCCGTGGCGTGGACGGCCGTGTGCACGGCCACGCCAGGGCGCTGCCTCCTCCTGTACAGTAGGAAGAAGGAGAAGGCCGTGGTGGGCTTGGGCCGAATGCACTGTAGCTACATAGAGCCCACCCACGCAGTAGCTTATTAGGCCTTTTCCCTTTTATATTTATTGTTTTATATTTTGCTCATTGTTTTGTATTTCGCTTTAGATCCAAATAAAATTTTGTTACATAGGAAACTTGTCTCATAAATACTTTGCAATATAGTGGAACTATCCACGGAGTCTTAGATAATGTTTGAAAGGCTTTATTTTCAGTTTGAATTTAAATGAGCCACTAAGTGTTGTTTGCTCAATTCAAAAATAGATAAGGGCAATTTTGAAGTTTCAAATGATGCTGGTCCCAACATGAATATTGATCAGGGGAATTTATACTAATATTCGAACATTTTAGTTTTTATATTTGAAAACCTTTATTGCTTGACTTTGTTTTAGATTTGAAATTTCAACCGGTTTCGAACCAGTGCGAGTTTAAGAACAGTAATCATGGTGACATGGCACCATTAGAAGGGGATTACTATAGCTTAATTATCCGGGCATCACATGTGCCCATAGATTTTATTGTGCTTGATATAGATTGCAATCCTACATGCCCTATTATTCTTGGTAGACCTTCCTTAGAACGATTGGTGCAATTATTGATATGAAAGAAGGAAACATTAGATTTCAATTTCCATTAAGGAAGGGCATGGAATACTTTCCAAGAAAGAAAATTAAGTTTCCATACTTATGGATTGAATACCAAAGATGACAATACCTAGATCTACGTATTATGCCTAGCTAGGGGCGTTAAACAATAGCGCTTGTTGGGAGGCAACCCAATTTTATTTTTTGTTTTTTCTGTTTTTGCTTCTGTTCTTGAATAAATATGTAATATTACTTCGGTAATAATTTTGTTTTAGTGTTTTAATTAGTGTTTGTGCCAAGTAAAGCCTTTGGGATGATCTATGGTGATAGTTGATTTGATTTTGCCGAAAAACAAAAACTTTTGCGTCCAGTAGCAAAATTTTAAAAATTCACAGAAGCGACGAAAATTCTGATTTTTTACATAAGATTGATATACAAATTGCCTACATTTTCTTAAAGTTTCAGAATTTTTTGAGTTACAGAAGTATGAGTAATATTCATATCTTTGCAAACTGTTCTGTTTTTGATAGATTCTGTTTTCTATGCATTGTTCTCTTATTTTGATGAATCTATGGGTAGTATCAGGGGGTATGAACCATGGTGAAGTTGGACTACAGTAGATATAATGCTATATGAATTTAGAATGAGTTCACAACAGTACCTAAAGTGGTGGTTTACTTTTATTATACTAACGGAGTTTACGAGTTTTGTTGTTGAGTTTTGTGTTGTGAAGTTTTCAAGTTTTGGGTATAATTTTGATGGACTACGAAATAAGGAGTGGCAAGATCCTAAGCTTGGGGATGCCCAAGGCACCCCAAGGTAATATTCAAGGACAACCAAGCATCTAAGCTTGGGGATGCCCTGGATGGCATCCCCTCTTTTGTCTTCGATCCATTGGTAAATTACTTGAGGCTATATTTTTATTCACTACATGATATGTGTTTTGCTTGGAGCGTCTTGTAATATATGAGTTTTTGCTTTATTTGCTTTTTAGTTTGCCACAATCATCCTTGCTGTACACACCTTTTTAGAGGGACACACATTAATCATGAACTTATTAGAATACTCTATGTGCTTCACTTATATCTTTTGAGCTAGGCTGTTGCTCTAGTACTTCACTTATATCTTTTTAGAGCACGGCGGTGGTTTTATTTTGAAGAAATTTATGAACTCACATGCTTCACTTATATTATTTTGAGAGTCTTACAAATAGTATGGCAATTTGCTTAGGTTATGAATTTAGTCCTAATATAATGGGTATTCAAGAGGGATATAATAAAAACTTTCATGAAGATTATTGAATATATGAGAAGTTTGGTTCCTTGCATTTGATTAGAGATATGAAAATGGTGTTATTAGAGTCATGCTAGTGAGTAATTGTGGATTAGTAGAAATACTTGTGTTAAGGTTTGTGATTCCCGAAGCATGCACGTATGGTCTCTCGTTATGCGATGAAATTGGAGCATGATTTATTATTGACTGTCTTCCTTAGAGTGGCGGTCGAGGACGAGCGATGGTATTTTCCTACCAATATATCCCCCTAGGAGCAAGCATATGAAGGAAATATGCCCTAGAGGCAATAATAAAGTTGTTATTTATATTTCCTTATATCATGACAAATGTTTATTATTCATGCTAGAATTGTATTAACCGGAAACTTAGTACATGTGTGAATACATAGACAAACAGGGTGTCACTAGTATGCCTCTACTTGACTAGCTCGTTGAATCAAAGATGGTTAAGTTTCCTAGCCATAGACATGAGTTGTCATTTGATTAACAGGATCACATCATTAGAGAATGATGTGATTGACTTGACCCATTCCGTTAGCTTAGCATTCGATCGCTTAGTATATTGTTATTGCTTTGTTCATGACTTATACATGTTCCTATGACTATGAGATTATGCAACTCCCGAATACTGGAGGAACACTTTGTGTGCTACCAAACGTCACAACGTAACTGGGTGATTATAAAGGTGCTCTACAGGTGTCTCCGATGGTACTTGTTATGTTGACATAGATCGAGATTAGTATTTGTCACTCCGATTGTCTACACATAGAGTAAAGAGACGATCAAATCTCCGGCAAGTCTCATATTGTACACATAGAGGTAACGAGATTTGATTGGTAAATTACTTGACGGAACGAGTAAACAGACTTGCCGGTAACGAGATTGAACTAGGTATTGAGATACCGACGATCAAATCTCAGGAAAGTAACGTACCGATGACAAAGGGAACAACGTATGTTGTTATGCGGTTTGACTGATAAAGATCTTCGTAGAATATGTGGGAGCCAATATGAGCATCCAGGTTCCGCTATTGGTTATTGACCAGAGACGTGTCTCGGTCATGTCTGCATAGTTCTCGAACCCGTATGGTCCGCACGCTTAACGTTTGGTGACGATCGGTATTATGAGTTTATGTGTTTTGATGAACCGAAGGTAGTTCGGAGTCCCGGATATGATTACGGACATGACGAGGAGTCTCGAAATGGTCGATACATAAAGATCGATATATTGGATGACTATGTTTGGACTTCGGAAGGGTTCCGGGCAAGTTCGGACAAATACCGGAGTACCGGGGGGTTACCAGAACCCCCCGGGGAGTGTAATGGGCCTATTGGGCCTTAGTGGAGAAGAGGAGGGGCGGCCAGGGCTGGCCGCGCGCCCCCTCCCCCTCTAGTCTGAATTGGACAAGGAGGGGGGCCCCTTTCCTTCCCCCTCTCTCCTCCTTCTCTCTCTCCAACTCCTACTCTTGGAAGGGTTGGAGTCCTACTCCCGGTGGGAGTAGGACTCCCCTTGGGGTGCGCCTAGGAGGGCCGGCCCCTCCCCCTCCTCCACTCCTTTATATACGGGGGAGGGGGCACCCCATAGACACACAAGTTGATCAGTTGATATTTTAGCCGTGTGCGGTGCCCCCTCCACCATAATCCACCTCAGTCATATCGTAGCGGTGCTTAGGCGAAGCCCTGCGTCGGTAGCATCATCATCACCGTTATCACGCCGTCGTGCTGACGGAACTCTCCCTCAAAGCTCTATTGGATCGCGAGTTCAAGGGACGTCATCGAGCTGAATGTGTGCTGAACTCGGAGGTGCCGTGCGTTCGGTACTTGGATCGGTCGGATCATGAAGACGTACGACTATGATACGTCTCGAATGTATCTATAATTTTTGATTGTTCCATGCTATATTATATTCTGTTTTGGATGTTTATTGGGCTTTATTATACACTTTTATATTATTTTTGGGACTAACCTATTAACCGGAGGCCCAGCCCAAATTGCTGTTTTTTTGCCTATTTGAGTGTTTCGAAGGAAAAGGATATCAAACGGAGTGCAAATGGAATGAAACCTTTGGGAACGTGATTTTCGGAACAAACGTGATCCAGAGGACTTGGAGTCTACGTAAAGTAATCAAAGAGGAGAGCACGAGGAAGGGGGGCGTGCCTACCCCCCAGGCGCTCCCTCCACCCTCGTGGGGCCCACATTGCTCCACCGATGTACTTCTTCCTCCTATATATACCTATGTACCCCCAAACGATCATATACGGAGCCAAAACCCTATTTCCACCGCCGCAACCTTCTCTACCCGTGAGATCCCATCTTGGGGCCTTTCCCGGTGCTCCACCGGAGGGGGCATTGATCATGGAGGGCTTCTACATCAACACCTTAGCCTCTCCGATGATGTGTGAGTAGTTTACCTCAGACCTTCGGGTCCATAGTTATTAGCTAGATGGCTTCTTCTCTCTCTTTGTATCTCAATACAAAGTTCTCCTCGATCTTCTTGGAGATCTATTCAATGTAATCTTCTTTTGCGGTGTGTTTGTCGAGATTCGATGAATAGTGGGTTTATGATCAAGATTATCTATGAACAATATTTGAATCTCCTCTGAATTCTTTTATGTATGATTAGTTATCTTTGCAAGTCTCTTCGAATTATCCGTTTGGTTTGGCCTACTAGATTGATCTTTCTTGCAATGGGAGAAGTGCTTAGCTTTGGGTTCAATCTTACGGTGTTTCGATCCCAAAGGATGATGGGGAAACGACACGTATTGTATTGTTGCCATCGAGGATAAAAAGATGGGGTTTATATCATATTGCATGAGTTTATCCCTCTACATCATGTCATCTTTCTTAAAGCATTATTCTGTTCTTATGAACTTAATACTCTAGATGCATGCTGGATAGCGGTCGATGTGTGGAGTAATAGTAGTAGATGCAGAATCGTTTCGGTCTACTTGTCTCGGACGTGCTGCCTATATACATGATCATACCTAGATATTCTCATAACTATGCTCAATTCTATCAATTGCTCGACTGTAATTCGTTTACCCACCATAATACTTATGCTCTTGAGAGAAGCCACTAGTGAAACCTATGGCCCCCGGGTCTATTTTCCATCATATTAATCTTCCAACACTTAGCTATTTCTGTTGCCGTTCATTTTTCTTTCTTTTACTTTTTACTCTTTATCATAAAAATACCAAAAATATTATCGTATCATATCTATCAGATCACACTCTCGTTAGTGACCGTGAAGGGATTGACAACCCCTTTATCGTGTTGGTTGCGAGGTTCTTATTTGATTGTGTAGGTGCGTGGGACTCGAGCGTGGTCTCCTACTGGATTGATACCTTGGTTCTCAAAAACTGAGGGAAATACTTACACTACTTTACTACATCACCCTTTCCTCTTCAAGGGAAAACCAACGCAGTGCTTAAGAGGTAGCAGACTACATCAACCGCGTTGTCATAACGCTTTCGCTTTCGGTCTACGAGGGTACATGTACAACAATCTCCCCTCTCATTGCTATGCATCACCATGATCTTGCGTGTGCGTAGGATTTTTTTTTGAAATTACTACGTTCCCCAACAGTGGTATCAGAGCCAGGTTTATGTGTAGATGTTATATGCACGAGTAGAACACAAGTCATACTGCTTACTGATACGTCTCCAACGTATCTATAATTTATGAAGTATTCATGCTATTATATTATCTGTTTTGGATGTTTATGGGCTTTATTAAACACTTTTATATTATTTTTGGGACTAACCTATTAACCAGAGGCCCAGCCCAAATTGTTGTTTTCTTGCCTATTTCAGTGTTTCGAAGAAAAGGAATATCAAACGGAGTCCAAATGGAATGAAACCTTCAGGAGAGTTATTTTTGGAACGGAAGCAATCCAGGAGACTTGGAGTAGACGTTAGGGAAGCTTCGAGGTGGCAGGGAGGCGCGCCTGCCCCCCTGGGCGCGCCCCCACCCTCATGGGCCCCTCGTGGCTCCCCTGACCGACTTCTTTCGCCTATATATATCCATATACCCTAAAAACATCGGGGAACAGAATAGATCGGGGCTTCCACCGCCGCAAGCCTCTGTAGCCACCAAAAACCAATCGGGACCCTGTTCCGGCACCCTGCCGGAGGGGGATCCCTCACCAGTAGCCATCCTCATCATCCCGGTGCTCTCCATGATGAGGAGGGAGTAGTTCACCCTCGGGGCTGAGGGTATGTACCAGTAGCTATGTGTTTGATCTCTCTCTCTCTCTCTCTCTCTCTCTCTCTCTCGTGTTCTTGATTTGACACGATCTTGATGTATCGCGAGCTTTGCTATTATAGTTGGATCTTATGATGTTTCTCCCCCTCTACTCTCTTGTAATGGATTGAGTTGTCCCTTCGAAGTTATCTTATCGGATTGAGTCTTTAAGGATTTGAGAACACTTGATGTATGTCTTCCATGTGCTTATATGTGGTGACAATGGGATATCACGTGATCACTTGATGTATGTTTTGGTGATCAACTTGCGGGTTCCGTAACATTGTGAACTTATGCATAGGGGTTGGCACACGTTTTCGTCTTGACTCTCCTGTAGAAACTTTGGGGCACTCTTTGAAGTACTTTGTGTTGGTTGAATAGATGAATCTGAGATTGTGTGATGCATATCGTAAAATCATACCCACGGATACTCGAGGTGACATTGGAGTATCTAGGTGACATTAGGGTTTTGGTTGATTTGTATCTTAAGGTGTTATTCTAGTACGAACTCTGTGATAGATCGAACGGAAAGAATAGCTTCGTGTTATTTTACTGCGGACTCTTGAATAGATCGATCAGAAAGGATAACTTTGAGGTGGTTTTGTACCCTACAATAATCTCTTCGTTTGTTCTCCGCTATTAGTGACTTTGGAGTGACTCTTTGTTGCATGTTGAGGGATAGTTATAGGATCCAGTTATGTTATTATTGTTGAGAGAACTCGCACTAGTGAAAGTATGAACCCTAGGCCTTGTTTCCTAGCATTGGGATACCGTTTATGCTCACTTTTATCGCTTGCTACCTTGCTGTTTTTATATTTTCAGTTTACAAAAACCTATAACTACCATCCATATTGGACTTGTATCACCATCTCTTCGCTGAACTAGTGCACTTATACAATTTACCATTGTATTGGGTGTGTTGGGGACACAAGAGACTCTTTGTTATTTGGTTGCAGGGTTGTTTGAGAGAGACCATCTTCATCCTACGCCTCCCAATGATTGATAAACCTTAGGTCATCCACTTGAGGGAAATTTGCTACTGTCCTACAAACCTCTGCACTTGGAGGCCCAACAACGTCTACAAGAAGAAGGTTGCATAGTATACATCACTTACCAGCATATCACACATTGATTCGGCGGTATTGTTGGATGAAGCGGCCCGGACCGACATTACGCGTATGCTTACGCGAGACTGGTTCTACCGACGTGCTTAGCACACAGGTGGCTGGCGGGTGTCAGTTATTCCAACTTTAGTTGAATCGAATGTGGCTACGCCCGGTCCTTGTGAAGGTTAAAACAACACATACTTGGCGAAATATCGTTGTGGTTTTGATGCGTACGTAAGAACGGTTCTTGCTCAACCCGTAGCAGCTGTCGTGGTTCTAAGTCTGACAGTAGAATGGGGGGTAGGTATGGAGAGGCAAGATCCTAGCTATGGATTAGTTGTATACGCAAGAAATTTACGAGTTCAGGCCCTTCTCGGAGGAAGTAACAGCCCTACGTCTCGGAGCCCGGGGGCGGTCGACTGAATAATATGTGTATGTGTTACAGGGGTGCGAACTCTTCTACCTGTGGAGGGGGGTGGATTATATAGAGTGCGCCAGGACCCCAGCCAGCCCACGTAGCAGAGGGTTTAAGGTACGTTAAGGCTAGGCGTTACCGGTAACGCCTTACATAAAGTATCATTATGATCATAAAGACTATTTAACTACTGCACCGCCCGACACCGAGTGGCTCTTGGACTCCTGGTGGTCGAGTGGGTCTTCATGGTCAAGTGTCTTTGAATCTGTCGAGTGGAAACCTACCAGGTCGACTGTAAGGCCGCTTCTTTCACGATTGTCCTTGTGGAGGGTACCTTTGGGTAGGTCTATGACCCTACCCCAGGTACATGACTTCATCATTAGCCCCCGAATGGATCGAGGTTTGAGTGAGGAAGGAGTTGATAATCTTTCCGACCTGTTCTTCGTGTTGCGAGTGTGTCTTACTCGGATCAACGACCTTTTAGTGATGGCATCAACTTCTCTTTCATCGCCTTTGATCCATTCTTCACATTTGTCGAGTGAACTTTGTGAACTTGAGGATTTCGAGCGACGGATCGGAGGAAATCTGCTATTTGACAGGTTGCTCCATGTTAGCGGATTTCATGAGATCTGAATTTTGGGAAGCGCCAAGCGGAGAAAACTGCAGCTTTTCGGATGGGATAAGACGATGACGCCTCGATCTTCGCGCCGCCTTTTTCGCCACATATCGTGTGCACGCCTGTTGCGGGATTTGACGGGATTGCCTAGGCCTACCGGTCAGCCACTCGTAAGCGGCCCCATATAAAGCATCAGACGGGGTATTTTGAACAGTGCGACCTCAATCTTCCCCTCCCTCCGCCTCCAAACCTTCTCGCTGTGCTCTTAGCCTACTCAAGATCTGCAGCTCATACTGCTTCGCGGCGACCATGGTGAAGGAGAAGACCGCAGCCTTGGAACGGGTGAAGAAGGCGGCGGCGAAGGATAAGGGGAGAGCGCCCAGTCGGGGCGGATCTTCTTCGCGGTCCAAACTGCCGCAAGGTTGGGTCCAGGGAGACTGGCTCCGCTCGACCATCACCGAGAAGGACCTCACCGATCTGGCCAATGAAGGACTGATCCCCCATGGGTCGGCGAGGCTTCCAGGAACGGAATGGCAACCGCAGCCTGAAGAGGGTGAGTGCGTTCTCCTAGCCACTCACGTAGATCGGGGATTTTCTCTGCCGTCGAATCCTTTTTCCGGGGGTTTCTGAACTTTTTTGGAGCGCAACTCCATCATTTCACTCCCAACTCCATTGTCTACCTTGCTGCTTTCATTTTGCTATGCGAAAACTTCTTGGGCTGTCGGCCGCACTGGGCCTCTTCAAGCACATATTCACTTGTCGCTCTCAGACGGTGAAGAAAACGAACCCGAATGACGAGAGAACCCAAGTAATCCAGATGTGTGGGGGACTCGGGGTCCAGATGAGGGGGAAGAGCGCTTTTCCGGCTATGACTCTCCCCGACTCGGTTAGAGGGTGGCAGTCGACCTGGTTCTACTGCCAAGACCAGCCGACGCCGGGGCAGTCGACTGGACTCCCTCCTTTCTCCACGAGTCGAGTGAACAAGCCATCTTCCCTGAAGGTGCTACTAGAGGAGAAGTCCCAAGTAAAATTGTTGATGGAACGCGTAGTCCAACTCATTCGCGATGGGGTGACCAGCATGGATCTCCTGGAGGTTTTCCTCCGATGTCGTATTCAGCCACTCCAATACCGAGGCCATCCGATGTGGATGTACTCCGGTACGGATGATACCACCCGGGTCCATCCAGAGGAGGTCGATGACGCCACGCTGGAGAAGTGGATGACTGCCATCACAGGAAACAAAGATAACCCTCGCGGAGCTAGGAGGATTCCCCCACTCGACCAGACTTATGAAGTGGACAAGGTATAACCACTTATCTCCGACTGTGATTCGGCTGCCTTCATTCTGTTTAGATGCCAATTCATCGACTGACCTTTGCCTTGTTTTGTTATCTTCTAGGTAACCACTGAGATGTACTCGATGCCCAACGGGGCGCAGGAACCAGTCGAAGAAGAAGAAGGAAGCGGAGGTGAAAGCCAGGAAGAATGGGAGTCCAACGGTGAGGAGGATGAGGGGGACGACAACTCTGATGAAGAGGAGGAGGAGGAGGAAGAGGAGGAAGACGTCGATCCTCCTCGCTTGGAAGGAAGGTCCAAGTTGACGCATGACCCGGCGGCCGGGCGCGGTAAAGCTGTTGCGTCCACTAGGCAGTCGACGAAGCGACCTCGGACAACTTCCCCTGCGCCGACTGAGAAACCGCCGAAGCAACCTCGAGCAACGTCGTCAAAGCCGGCAAAGGCCCTGCCCAAAATGCGGATGGTCATTCCCACCATCTCCGGGTAACCAGCAGAACTTGTGTTTCCCTATTCAACATGAGTGTACTTTTGGTCGACTTGATGGTGATCAGCCGATTTTGAAATCTGCAGGTGCTACCTCCGAGACCTCAGCCAAGCACGAAGATCAGGAAATGGAAGATGCCGCCACCTCCAAACTTGGTATGATCTCTGTAGTTTCGCTTTTAGTCGACTGGATTTCCATGTTTACTTTTGAATCTTTCTTGTAGTTCCGCCTCATGTCATTGATCTCCGCCGATGATGAGGAAGCACCATTGAGGAAGAGGAAAACAAGAGGTGCTCTGGCAAGGCTGCTCGGTTGTGACGATACGAGGCGTTGGTTTCGAGGGAGGCAACCCCACTCGGTATCTGTGTCTTTTGTTGTACCGCCGACAAGTGCCCGACCCGCTTCGCCGACCGCTGATCCACCATCGCTTTTGCTATACACCACGCCCCGGAAGACCAAGTGAGTGCTGCTAAGGAGGCTATCATGTGCAGGGATCATGATGGAGCAAGTGAAGGCGGTCGAGAGGCTAGCCAGCGGCCTATGATGCTAGTTCAACTCTCGAGCAATGTCCAAGTAAGTCGATCGTTGCTTGCTCTGTTAGGATATGCTACCCAAACCGCTTCTTCTCGGAGATTTCCATATCTGTACACCCACCGGATGGGTGTGTCGATTGAGTTTTGTGGGGCATGCTGAGTGCACCCACGGGTGTAGTCCCGAGACTATGGTCGATCGTGCGATCGACTATAGTCTTTATATGTGAACTTCTTCATTCGACTTGGACGGACCAAGTCGAATGGAACCAGAAACCAGTGGGGCACGCTGAGTGCACCCACCGGGTGTAGTACCCGAGACTATGGTGGATTGCGCAAATCGACTATAGTCTAAAGAACTGTTTTTTTTACATGGTGACGGCGACACTTAACCATGGTTTTAGAATCATAACCTTTTTTCTCTTTTGGTCGATTGGTGAACCAAATTGGTAAAACCAGTGGGTATCGCTGAGTGCACCGCTGGGTGTAGTCCCGAGACTACTGTCGAATGCTTTGATTCGACTGTAGTCTTAGAAATGCTACGATTTTTCCTTAGTCACTCGGAAGTGATCTGTCTTTGATGTCTTTCGTTGGTTGACTCTTTGTAGAAATCTTGCGAGCTTGTGGCTCGCTATACTGAGTTATAGAACAAACAGATCCAGCTCAACCTCGACTTGAAGCTTGCTCAGGAGAATTTGCAGAAGGCGAAGGATGAAGCAAAAGGTATGACTGGTGAGAACTTTGACGACTGTCTTTGTTTTTCTGTTCATTCTCAACTCTGTTCTCATTGTTTCTTTGCAGATAAACTGGAAGAGACTTTGAAGAAGAAGGACCTTGACCTTGCAGAGGCACAGAAGGCGGCTTTGGAGAAAATGAAGCTCGCTGAAGAGAAGCTTGCCTCAGTCGACAAACTTGAAGATGAAAATGCCAAGCTGAAAGCCGCTCTTGACGCGGCCAACAAGGAAGTTAGTCGACTGAAGAACGACAAGATTGCTCTGTCTGACAAGGCTGGCCAACTGGCGGGGAAGCCAAATGACCTGGAGATTTATCTTGGAGGGCTCGCCAAGAATTTGTTTCTCATGCTTGAAGGTAATCTCTTTTACCCGACTGTCTTGCTATCACCGGCTCATCGCATGATTGTTATTTTGAGTCTGAGCTGTGTTTTCAGAATTCTGTCAAAACTTCGAAGAAGAAACCAGTCGAGTGGAGATCAGCCTGGACCCCATCAACTCTCCTGTGAAGGATGAAGCTGCCATGAATGTGTTCCAACTGGAGTCTCGCGTTACTAGCGTGGTGGATTATCTTGCTCGACTGAAAGCTGCGGTGTCGCGGATCGACTCGACTCTCTGGCCAGATCAGACACTCCAGAATGACCTTGAATCTTAATGACTCGATTGAATGAGATTCCAAGCCGAGTGCAAGAATGGAAAAAGTCTTACGCGGTGTGGTGCTGATGTTGCTCGTCTCGGTTCGCGGCCCACCGCAAGGAAGCGCAAGAGGACAAGCTGGCGTCCCTCAAAGTTGCCAACACCAGGAAGTATGACTTCCGATCTTCCATGGAGACCTTCATCGCTGCGGATACCCGTATTGCCGACGGAATCGACCTCGACCAGTTTGTTGCACCTTCCAGTCCTCCACCGGAGGAGTAAAAAACTTCTAAGTCCCACCTTAAATTTGCCTCGGAATGCCGAGTGGTTTTTGTAACCGACAAACTTTAACAGGCTTAACGCCTGAGCCCTTTTGGATCCGTAGGACGTTTATCTGAACTTAATCTATCCTTGAACATGCTTTATTTGCCTTCGAGAGAACTTTGCCCTTCATTCGGAATATATTTCATTGTTGTAGGTAGTATCCTTGAGGTGAAACTCCAGTCGACTTGTACTTCATCTATCTTGAAGGTAGAGATGGAGCATGATCATGACCGACCTCGTCGTCCTTAGTGGTTGGGATGGACCGCACGTTGTACTTGTGGCGAAGCTTCGACGGAGAAGGTAGCAATCGACCTGCACCTCGTCGTCCTTATGGATTGAGATGGATCGACGTTGTACTTGTGGCGAAGCTCAAGGAGAAGGTAGCAATCGACCTGCACCTCGTTGTCCTTATGGATTGAGATGAATTCCTTACTTAGGCGAGCACCTGGATCTGTAGCTAAGCCCCAGTGGGAGGTTTGCTCTCCACTCGGTAGGATTTTTATTACTTAGGCGAGCACTGGCTGCAGCTAAGCCTCCGAGTGGGAGGTTTGCTCTCCACTCGGTAGGATTTCTATTACTTAGGCGAGCACTGGCTGCAGCTAAGCCCCGAGTGGGAGGTTTGCTCTCCACTCGGTAGGATTTCTATTACTTAGGCGAGCACTGGGCTGCAGCTAAGCCCCAGAGTGGGAGGTTTGCTCTCCACTCGGTAGGATTTCTATTACTTAGGCGAGCACCGGGCTGCAGCTAAGCCCCCGAGTGGGAGGTTTGCTCTCCACTCGGTAGGATTTCTATTACTTAGGCAAGCACTGGGCTGCAGCTAAGCCCCCGAGTGGGAGGTTTGCTCTCCACTCGGTAGGTTTTTCATGGCGTAGCTTTGAAGGAGAAGATAGCAGTCGACCTGCACCTCGTCGTCCTTGCGAAACGTTCTTTATTTTGGATGTTTAGGCGAATCCTTGGGCTGTTGCTAAGCCCCCGAGTGAGAGGTTGACTCTCCACTTGGTAGGATCTAAATACTTAGGCGAGTACTTGGACTGCAGCTAAGCCCCCGAGTGGGAGGCCGGCTCACCACTCGGTAGGATTTTGAATACTTAGGCGAGTACTTGGACTGCAGCTAAGCCCCCGAGTTTGAGGCTGGCTCACCACTCGGTAGGATTTTGAATACTTAGGCGAGTACTTGGACTGCAGCTAAGCCCCCGAGTGGGAGGCTGGCTCACCACTCGGTAGGATTTTGAATACTTGGCAAGCGGATTCAAGCAGCTAAGCCCCGAGTGGGAGACCCACTCGCCACTGAAAGGATTTTTTACAAACTTAGGCGAACCGGATTCGCAGCTAAGCCACCCATCGGGGAAATTTCAACAAAAAGTAATAACAATCTTTGGGAAAATTATAACATTCTTGTCTTAGATAAACAAACTACAAAAGTACTTTTATTACATCTCAACCGAGTGAGTATTTAAGTATAAAAGGGCGGAGCAGCTCCGCATTCCAAGCTCGAGGCTCGCCGATCTGGCGATCAACGTTGTAGAGATGATACGCTCCGTTGTGGAGAACTCTTGTGACGATGAAGGGACCTTCCCAAGTGGGAGCGAGCTTGTGTGGTTTCTGTTGATCCACTCGGAGGACCAAATCTCCCTCTTGGAAGGCTCGACTCTTCACATTTCTGGCATGGAATCAACGCAAGTCTTGCTGATAGATAGTCGAGCGGATCAGGGCCATCTCCCTCTCCTCTTCCAAGAGGTTGACTGCATCTTGCCGGGCTTGTTCCGCTTCTTCTTCAGAGTATAGTTCGACTCGAGGCGCGTTGTGAAGCAGGTCACTCGGCAGAACTGCTTCAGCTCCATAGACCAGGAAGAATGGAGTTCTCCCAGTCGACCAATTAGGAGTGGTCCTCAATCCCCAGAGAACTGATGGAAGTTCGTCGACCCAAGCTCCTGCTGCGTGCTTGAGATCACGCATCAGCCGTGGTTTCAGCCCTTTGAGAATGAGGCAGTTTGCACGCCTCGCTTGTCCATTCGACCGAGGATGAGCAATCAAGCATAGTCGACCAGCGTGCCACGAGGCGCAAAAGGCTTTGAATTTGTCATTATCGAAGTTTGACCCATTGTCGGTGATGATGCTATGTGGAACTCCATATCTGAATATCAATTCTCTGATGAAACTGATAGCAGTGCATGCATCAAGGTTCTTGATGGGCTTGGCTTCGATCCACTTGGTGAACTTGTCGACTGCTACTAGCAAATGAGTGAAGCCGCTTCTGCCAGTTCTTAGCGGTCCAATCATGTCTAATCCCCAAACAGCGAAGGGCCAGACGAGTGAAATGGTCTTCAAGGCTGAGGCGGGCTTGTGCGACATGTTGGAATAGAACTGACACCCTTCACACTTGTCGACTATTTCTTTTGCCATTTCATTTGCTTTCGGCCAGTAAAATCCTGCTCGGTATGCTTTAGCCACGATGGTCCGAGAGGATGCATGATGGCCACAGGTCCCCGAGTGGATATCCTCAAGAATTATCTGACCTTCTTCTGGCGTGATATACTTCTGGCCGACTCCATCGTGCTTTCTCGTATAATTGTCCCTTGATCATTTGAAGGCCTTGGATCGACGGACGATCTGTCGAGCCTCTTCTTCATTCTCTGGGAGTTCTTCCCTTAGGATATATGCGATGTACGACACTGTCCAGTCGGGAGTGATGACCACAACTTCCATAATCAGGTCGACCACGGCTGGGACCTCAACTCCAGTCGGATCATTGGCACTCTTTTGCTGCGGGGCTTCTTCTGTGAAAGGATCCTCTTGCACTGATGGTGCATGAATGTGCTCCAAAAATACATTGCTGGGAATGGCTTCTCTCTTGGACCCTATCTACGCCAAATCATCCGCAGCTTGATTTTTCAGTCGGGGTATATGATGAAGCTCTAACCCCTCGAATTTCTTCTCCAGCTTTCTCACTGCATTATAAAGAATTCGTCATAGCTGGGCTTCGACATCCCACTCCTTCATCACTTGATTAACAGCCAGATCCGAGTCGCCGTAGACCATAAGGCGACGGACGCCGAGTGAAATGGCCATACGCAACCCATACAAGAGTGCTTCATATTCTGCTTCGTTGTTGGAAGAATCAAAGTGAATCTGGAGAACATATTTGAGCTTATCTCCTCGGGGGGAAACCAATACAACCCCCGCACTGAAACGCTCAAAGATCTTGGAACCATCAAAAACATAGTCCAAAGGTTCGAGTGAACTTGAGTCGGAAGCTGCTGTTCAGTCCACTCGGCGAGGAAGTCTGCTATTGCTTGGGACTTGATGGCTTTCTTTGCCTAAAATTTGATATCAAGGGGAAGGAGTTCAATTGCCCATTTAGCCACTCGACCAGTTGCATCTCTGTTATGAAGAATTTCCGACAATGGGCGTCGCTGACGACTGTAATGGAATGATCAGAGAAATAATGAGCAACCTTCTTTGTGGTCATGTAAATCCCATAAACAAGCTTCGATAGTGAGGGTATCTTTGCTTTGATGGGGTCAAGACTTCGTAAAGATAATAAACGGGCGTTGAACTTTGAAGGCTTTTCCTTCTTCTTCCCGCTTGACCGTAAGTACGGCATCGACGACTTGTCCAAAGGGCTGCAATGTAAAGCAACAAAGGCTCTTTGTCGATAGGAGCAGCAAGCACCGGTGGGTGGAGAGCGAGCTTTTAGCTCGCAAACGCTGCATCACTTCGAGTCCACTCGAACTTGTCGACTTCTTCATCATCGGTAAAGAGGCAATGCCTTTTCACCGAGGCGAGAGATGAATCGACTTAAAGCGGCCAAGCATCCAGTAAGCTTCTGGACATCGTGCACACGCACAGGGCGCTTCATTCGGAGTATAGTGCCAATCTTTTAGGGGTTAGCATCGATTCCTCGCTCAGAAACGAGAAAGTCGAGTAACTTTCCACTAGGAACTCCAAATGTGCACTTCGATGGGTTAAGCTTGATATCATACCTCCTGAGGTTGGCAAATGTTTCAGCAAGGTCAGTCAACAGGTCAAAACCCTTTCGTGACTTGACCACTATATCATCCATGTACGCTTCTACATTCTGACTGATTTGAGTGAGCAAACACTTCTGAATCATCCTCATGAATGTGGCTCCGCATTCTTGAGACCGAATGGCATGGTGACATAATGTAAGCACCGAATGGAGTGATGAACGCTGTTTTGATCTCATCGGGTCCATACAGACGGATCTGATGGTACCGGAATAGGCGTCTAAAAAGACAGCCTCTCACATCCCGCAGATTGAGTCGACTATTTGGTCAATGCGAGGAAGAGGGAAATGATCTTTCGGGCAGGCCCGATTGATATGCTTGAAACCGATGCACATGCGCAACGACTTGTCCTTCTTGGGGACCATGACGACATTGGCGAGCCACTGGAGTGGTAGATCTCTCGGATGAACTCTCCTGCTAAGAGCCGAGCCACGTCTTCACCAATGGCCTTTCTCTTATGGACGGCGGACCGTCAAAGATATTCTTTAACCAGTTTTACTTTTGGTTCGACTCGTAGGCGGTGCTCAGCCAGCCCCCTGGGAACACCCGGCATGTCAGCAGGCTTCCATGCAAAGATGTCCCAGTTCTCACGGAGGAACCGGATGAGCGCTTCTTCCTATTTTGAGTCGAGTGTTGTCGAGATGTTGGTCGGAGCAGCATTGGGATCATCGGGTGAATGTGAACCTGTTTCGCCTCACCGGTCGACCGAATGTTGACTCAGGCGGGCTTCTTAGCTCGCAACAAATCACTCTGGTCTGCAGTTTTCGATACTCTTGTAGCTCTACCATCGCCAACCGAGCATCGGCGATCTTAGAGCCTTTCCGAAGCACTCTTCCGCCTTCTTCCGATTGCCCGTAATAGTGATCACGCCTTTGGGACCAGGCATCTTCGTTTAAGATACACGTAACATGGTCGGGCCATGAAGCGTGCATATGCTGGTCTTCCCGAATAGCGTGATAAGCGCTCTGAAATCCACGACCTCAAAGGTCAACTTTTCTTTCCGGAAATGCTTCAATCACCAAAACTACATCAAGAGCAATTTGGCCGAGTGACTCAGCCTTCTTTCCGTGAATGACCGCGGAAGCTCATGTTATCGGTGCCGAGTCCGTACATCGGAATGCCCATCCCTTTCAACGCCTCTGCGTACAATATGTTCAAGCCACTACCACCATCCATCGTAACTTTGGTCACCGAGTGCCTTCGACGATGGTCGACCACCAACGCTTGCCTCCTGGGGTGGCAATGTGCGCCGGGTGATCGGACTGGTCGAATGTGATGGGGGTCAGGACCACTTCAGATAGTTGGGTGTCGCCGGTTTACCATGTTCACTTCCCGATTGATAACCTTCAATCGACTTTTGCTTTCGACGTCGGCCAAAAATCATCGTGGTGGAATTGACCGGGATATCCATCATCGCTGTCATCTTTGTCCTCGACTTTGTCCGCCTCCTTATCCTTGGGTTGTTTCCCTTGAACCGCTGAATCAAGAGTCGACATCGTCGAGTGGTGTGTTTCGGGTAAATGAGTTTACCTCTTCATCTTTCTTCGTGTGAATGTGACATGGCAAATCCAAGACGCCATTTCCATCCTGGTCTTTACCTTCTTGGGGTTCCAAGGACCCTTGGGTTTTCCTTGAACTTTCCCTGGGTCACAGCCAAGGCCTCTCCGGAGCAGCTGGCTCGGCTTTGCGCTTCGCTCCGATCGAATTTTCTCCACCGGCCTCATTTGCGGCCGATTTGTATTTACCACTCCGAGCCGATCCTCTTCTTCACCATTTGCATACTTGGTGGCAATCTCCATCATCCGACCGAGGGTCATATCTCCGGTTCGACCAATTTCAAACTCAACTCTCATTTTGACACCTTCTTTGAAGGCACAGATCGCCTGGTGATCGATACATTCTCAATTGTGTGGTGCAAAGTGATCCACCTCTGGATATAATCTCTCAAAGTTTCACTCGACTTTTGCACACACGATCGCAACTCCGTCAATCCCGCTGGTCGCTTGCAAGTCCCTTCAAATGTCTCCGACAAACACTCGGGCAAGATCTTCCCAAGTGTAAATATCTGCTGGTGCTAACTGATTCAACCACGCCCGGCTGAGCCCTCCAACATAAGAGGCAAATGCTTCATGGCCACCTCATCGCTGCCGCCGATCTGAACAGCCACGGTAATCTTCAAGCCAAGTGTCGCTTGGGTTCACCATGAACTTATCGACTCAGCCCAACCTGAAGTTGGGACGAATCACCGCGACTGATGGCTCGCTGAAACACTCGTCCCGAGACATGAACTCGCTGCTGGAGGGAACATCTCTATCATGGCCGTCTCGGTGAGCTCGTTCTGCCGACCAAACCTTGAACGATAATAGATCTCGATCAAAGCTCGGTTCTTCGGGTCGACCGAACTCTTCGCCCAACACCTTGGCCGGTGTTATGCCGCCCCGCTGCCGAGGGGCGATGATCCACCCCTTGGGGAGGAGGGCACGACGTCGATCATTGCGATCGAATCGGTGCTCATACTGCTCATGCTCTTGTATCGACATCACGCCGCCCCCACGTTCCTCACGCCGGGGCGATCTCGGACTATGGGCCGATCGACTGAATTCGCAGCGACGGATCGGTTGTGAATCCTGTTCCGCGATCGTGATACGACCGAAGTTTTGGTCTCCGCCGCCGGAGCAGATCTCGATTTGTAGCAAACCTCTACCGCCTCCGACTAGGAAGGCTGAATTGACTCTGCTATACGGGCGGCAGCTGCTAAATTCTGAATCGGAGTTCGATATACCTGAGTTGATGGCTGGAAGAGCTGACGCCGACTGGATTCTGGAACCTTTGGTCGCGTGCGCTCGTCGAGTACTCGTTGAAGGTTCTCCAGTCGAGTGCGCTCAGCCAGGTTGGCCAAGCGCGCATCCTCCAAGGCACGAGCCTCGGGGGTATCTTCGATGATAGGAGTGTGAAGCGCATCCATCTTCCGACGGCGAAGCTCCTCCCTCTGAAGCGAAGTGAGGGGCTCGAGCAGGTACTCTTCGTGGGCTTGCTCCGGATCGCTTCCACCATCACCTCCGCGGTGCGGGTGAACTGGGGACCGCATGGTCCATCGACCATCGTAACCTCTGCCGCTGGTCATCGCTATCGCATTCGGACGCAGTCTCTACGGAGCCAGTCGACAGGTCGAACAGGCCGTAGAGAGATTCGTCGGGCTCGATCGCCGCGACTTGGGGGGTGGCCGACTGGCGTGCCATCGCATGCCTCACCCACCGCTGAAGCCTCGAACGACCTGAACGCTTGCTCCGGCGGGAAACTGGGAGCGAGGACGGCACAGGAGCCGACCCATACTGGGTCGACGGTTGCCGCAGGAGGACGCCGCGGACACACGCGCGAAAGTGCGTCGCCCCGCGGACGGGGAGCGCGTCCACGTCGAGTGGAGCCTCCTGAAGCCAAGCGGAGTTGTCGGCGATGAACGTGAGCACACCGAGACGGATCTCGTGGCCGTCGACCAGAACTCCACCCGAAACCATGATGTAGGAGATCGAAAGAATCCCAACTTCTCCAACAAATCGCTAGAACACCTGCCCTAAGGTGGGCGCCAACCGTCGTGGTTCTAAGTCCGACAAGAGAATGGGGGTAGGTATGGAGAGGCAAGATCCTAGCTATGGAGTAGTTGTATACGCAAGAGATTTACGAGTTCAGCCCTTTCTGAGGAAGTAACAGCCCCACGCCCTCGGAGCCCGGGCGGTCGATGAATAATATGTGTATGTGTTGTGAGTGCGAACCCTTCACCGTGGAGGGGGTGGCTTATATAGAGTGCGCCAGACCCCAGCCAGCCCACGAAAGAGAGGGTTTAAGGTACGTTAAGGCTAGGCGCATCGTAACGCCTTACATAAAGTATCATTATGATCATAAAGACTATTTAACTACAGACCGTTTGGACACCGAGTGGCTCTTGGACTCCTGGTGGTCGAGTGGGTCTTCATGGTCGAGTGTCTTTGAATTTGTCGAGTGGAAACCTACCAGGTTGACTGGAAGGCCGCTTCTTTCGTGAGTGTCCTTGTGGAGGGTACCTTTGGGTAGGTCTATGACCCTACCCCAGGTACATGACTTCATCAGCAGGCACGTAAAACTTGCAACAACAAAGTAGAGGACGTCTAACTTGTTTTTGCAGGGCATGTTGTGATGTGATATGGTCAAGACATGATGCTAAAATTTATTGTATGAGATGATCATGTTTTGTAACCGAGTTATCGGCAACTGGCAGGAGCCATATGGTTGTCGCTTTATTGTATGAAATGCAATCGCCATGTAATAGCTTTACTTTATCACTAAGCGGTAGCAATAGTTGTAGAAGCAATAGTAGGCGAGATGACAACGATGCTACGATGGAGATCAAGGTGTCGCGCCGGTGACGATGGTGATCATGACGGTGCTTTTGGAGATGGAGATCAAAGGCACAAGATGATGATGGCCATATCATATCACTTATACTGATTGCATGTGACGTTTATCTTTTATGCATCTTATTTTGCTTAGATCGACGGTAGCATTATAAGATGATCTCTCACTAAATTTCAAGGTATAAGTGTTCTCCCTGAGTATGCACCATTGCGAAAGTTCGTCGTGCCGAGACACCACGTGATGATCGGGTGTGATAAGCTCTACGTTCACATACAGCGGGTGCAAGCCAGTTTTTTGCACTCGCAGAATACTCGGGTTAAACTTGACGAGCCTAGCATATGCAGATATGGCCTCGGAACACTGAGACCGAAAGGTCGAGCGTGAATCATATAGTAGATATGATCAACATAGTGATGTTCACCATTGAAAACTACTCCATCTCACATGATGATCGGACATGGTTTAGTTGATATGGATCACGTGATCACTTAGATGATTAGAGGGATGTCTATCTAAGTGGGAGTTCTTAAGTAATTCGATTAATTGAACTTTAATTTATCATGAACTTAGTACCTGATAGTATTTTGCATGTCTATGTTGTTGTAGATAGATGGCCCGTGTTGTTGTTCCATTGAATTTTAATGCGTTCCTTGAGAAAGCAAAGTTGAAAGATGATGGTAGCAATTACACGGGCTGGGTCCGTAACTTGAGGATTATCCTCATTGCTGCACAGAAGAATTACGTCCTGGAAGCACCGCTAGGTGCCAGGCCTGCTGCAGGAGCAACGCCAGATGTTATGAACGTCTGGCAAAGCAAAGCTGATGACTACTCGATAGTTCAGTGTGCCATGCTTTACGACTTAGAATCGGGACTTCAACGACGTTTTGAACGTCATGGAGCATATGAGATGTTCCAGGAGTTGAAGTTAATATTTCAAGCAAATGCCCGGATTGAGAGATATGAAGTCTCCAATAAGTTCTATAGCTGCAAGATGGAGGAGAATAGTTCTGTCAGTGAGCATATACTCAAAATCTCTGGGTATAACAATCACTTGATTCAACTGGGAGTTAATCTTCTGGATGATAGTGTCATTGACAGAATTCTTCAATCACCGCGACCAAGCTACAAGAGATTTGTGATGAACTATAATATGCAAGGGATGGATAAGACAATTCCCGAGCTCTTTGCGATGCTAAAGGCTGCGGAGGTAGAAATCAAGAAGGAGCATCAAGTGTTGATGGTCAACAAGACCACCAGTTTCAAGAAAAAGGGTAAAGGGAAGAAGGGGAACTTCAAGAAGAACGGCAAGCAAGTTGCTGCTCAAGTGAAGAAGCCCAAGTCTGGACCTAAGCCTGAGACTGAGTGCTTCTACTACAAAGGGACTGGTCACTGGAAGCAGAACTGCCCCAAGTATTTGGCGGATAAGAAGGATGGCAAGGTGAACAAAGGTATATGTTGTATACATGTTATTGATGTGTACCTTACTAATGCTCGCAGTAGTGCCTGGGTATTTGATACTGGTTCTGTTGCTAATATTTGCAACTCGAAACAGGGACTACGAATTAAGCGAAGATTGGCTAAGGACAAGGTGACAATGCGCGTTGATAACCCACAAGTATAGGGGACCAATTGTAGCCTCTTTCAATAAGTAAGAGTGTCAAACCCAACAAGGAGCTAAAGGTAGAACAAATATTCCCTCAAGTTCTATCGACCACCGATACAACTCTACGCACGCTTGACGTTCGCTTTACCTAGAACAAGTATGAAACTAGAAATACTTTGTAGGTGTTGTTGGATAGGTTTGCAAGAATACTAAAGAGCACGCAAATAAAAACTAGGGGCTGTTTAGTAAAGAAACAATAAAGTTAGTACAACGAGTGTGGAAAAGTGGTGGTAGGAGTTGTGAAATTGTCCCTAAACAATTGACTACTTTACTAGACCAATAGCAAGTTTTATGTGGGAGAGGCCACTGCTAGCATGTCATCCCTGACTTGGAATTCTATGCACTTATGATTGGAACTATTAGCAAGCATCCGCAACTACTAATGTTCATTAAGGTAAAACCCAACCATAGCATTAAGATATATTGGTCCCCCTTCAATCCCATATGCATCAATTTCTATGCTAGGTTGAAGCTTCATCACTCTTGCCCTCCAATACATAGTCCTATCAACATACAACTAACCCTATGGTGTGATCCACGCAGCCATATGATGGGCACCAAAGGACAGCAACATAACCACAAGCAAATTAAACCAATCATAGCAATTCATCAATCACCGATAGGACAACGAAAATCTACTCAGACATCATATGATGGCAACACATCATTGGATAATAATATGAAGCATAAAGCACCATGTTCAAGTAGAGGGTACATCGGGTTGCGGGAGAGTGGACCGCTGTAGATAGATGGGGGAAGGTGATGGAGATGTTGGTGAAGATGAGGGAGGTGTTGGTGAAGATTGCGGTGACGATGATGGCCCCCGGTGGCACTCCGGCCCCGCCGGAAGCGAGGGGGAGAGAGCCCCCCTCCTTCTTCTTCTTCCTTGACCTTATCCCTAGGTGGGAGAAGGGTTTCCCCTCTGATCCATGGTCTCCATGGCGTGGGAGGTGCGAGAGCCCCTCCGAGATTGGATCTGTCTCTCTGTCTCTCTTTGTTTCTGCGTTCTTAGATCTCTCCTTTCACCGTTTCTTTTATAAGCGGAGATCCGTAACTCCGACTGGGCTGAATTTTCGACACGATCTCTATCCGTAAATTAGCTTTCTTGCGGTGAAAGAAGGGCTCCAACCGCCTTAAGGGGTGGCCACGAGGGTCCAGGGCACGCCTGACCCCCTGGGGCGCCCCCCTGTCTCGTGGCCCCCTCGGGCATCGTATCACGTTGATTCTTCTTCCCAAAAATCATAAATATTCCAAAAAAATCTCCGTCAGTTTTTATCCCGTTTGGACTCCGTTTGATATGGGTTTTCTGCGAAACAAAAAACATGCAACAAACAGGAACTGGCACTGGGCACTGGATCAATATGTTAGTCCCAAAAATAGTATAAAATGTTTCCAAAAGTATATGAAAGTTGTATAATATTGGCATGGAACAATAAAAAATTATAGATACGACAAAGACGTATCAGCATCCCCAAGCTTAATTCCTGCTCGTCCTCAAGTAGGTAAATGATAAAAAATATAATTTTTATGTGGAATGCTACCTAGTATAATCTTGATCACATATCTAGTCATGGCATGAATATTAAGACACGAGTGATTGAAAGCAATATTCTATCATTTGACATTAATACAATAATACTTCAAGCATACTAATAAAGCAATCATGTCTTTTCAAAATAACATGGCCAAAGAAAGTTATCCCTACAAAATCATATAGTCTGGCTATGCTCCATCTTCACCACACAAAGTATTCAAATCATGCACAACCCCGGTTTCAACCAAGCAATTGTTTCATACTTTATTATTCTCAAACTTTTTCAACTTTCACGCAATACATGAGCGTGAGCCATGGACATAGCACTATAGGTGGAATAGAATATGATGGTGGAGGTTGTGTGGAGAAGACAAAAAAGGAGAAAGTCTCACATCGACGCGGCTAATCAACGGGCTATGGAGATGCCCATCAATTGATGTCAATGCGAGGAGTAGGGATTGCCATGCAACAGATGCACTAAGAGCTATAAGTGTATGAAAGCTCAAACTGGAAACTAAGTGGGTGTGCATCCAACTTGCTTGCTCATGAAGACCTCGTGCATTTGAGGAAGCCCATCATCGGAATATACAAGCCAAGTTCTATAATGAAAATTCCCACTAGTATATGAAAGTGAAAACTCAAGAGACTCTCTATATGAAGAACATGGTGCTACTTTCAAGCACAAGTGTGGTAAAAGGATAGTAGCATTGCCCCTTCTCTCTTTTTCTCTCATTTTGTTATTTTTTTTATTTTTATATTTTTTTGGTGGGCTTCTTTGGCCTCTTTTTTATTTGGGCTTCTTTGGCCTCTTTTATTTTTTGTAAAGTCCGGAGTCTCATCCCGACTTGTGGGGGAATCATAGTCTTCATCATCTTTCCTCACTTGGGCAATGCTCTAATAACGATGATCATCACACTTTTATTTACTTACAACTCAATATTACAACTCAATGTCTAGAACAAAGGTATGACTCTATATGAATGCCTCCGACAATGTACCAGGATGTGCAATGATCTAGCATAGCAAAGATATCAAAAAACGGACAAGCCATGAAAATATCATGCTAGCTATCTTACGATCATGCAAAGCAATATGACAATGAATGCTCGAGTCATGTATATGATGATGATGGAAGTTGCATGGCAATATATCTCGGAATGGCTATGGAAATGACATGATAGGTAGGTATGGTGGCTGTTTTGAGGAAGATATAAGGAGGCTTATGTGTGACAGAGCGTATTATATCACGGGGTTTGGATGCACTGACGAAGTTTGCACCAACTCCCAAGGTGAGAAAGGGCAATGCACGGTACCAAAGAGGCTAGCAATGATGGAAGGGTGAGAGTGCGTATAATCCATGGACTCAACATTAGTCATAAAGAACTCACATACTTATTGAAAAAATTTAGAAGCTATCGAAACCAAGTATTAGACGCATGCTCCTAGGGGAAGGGTTGGTAAGAGTTAACCATCGCGCGATCCCGACCTCCACACAAAGGATGACAATCAAAAAATGAATCATGCTCCGACTTCATCACATAACGGTTCACCTTACGTGCATGCTTCAGGAATCACAAACCTCAACACAAGTATTTCTACTAATCCACAACTACCCACTAGCATGACTCTAATATCACCATCTTTATATCGCAAAACTATTGCAAGGAATTAAACATATCATATTCAGTGATCTACAAGTTTTATGTAGGATTTTATGACTAACCATGTGAATGACCAGTTCCTGTCATCTCTCTAAATAGATATAAGTGAAGCAAGAGAGTTTAATTCTTTCTACAAAAGATATGCCCACACTCTAACAAATATAAGTGAAGCAAAAGAGCATTCTACAAATGGCGGTTTTCTATGTGAAGAGAAACAGGCAATCCTAACTTCAAATGATATAAGTGAAGCACACGAAGCATTCTATAAAGCCATACTCAAAAGATATAAGTGAAGTGCAAAGAGCATTCTATAAATAAACCAAATACTATCTCACACCAGCATGGTGCTTAAAAGAAAAGTGAAAACTAAATGCAAAAGATGCTCCAAGATTTGCACATATCGCATGAACGAAACGAATCCAAAAACATACCGATACTTGTTGAAGAAAGATGGGATGCCTTCCATGGCATCCCCAAGCTTAGACGCTTGAGTCTCCTTGAATATTTACTTGGGGTGCCTTGGGCATCCCCAAGTTTGAGCTCTTGCCTCTCCTCCTTCTCCTCACATCGAGACCTCCTCGATCTCCGAACACTTCATCCACACAAAACTTCAACAGAAAGCTCGGTCAGATCCGTTAGTATAATAAAGAAAATCACTACTCTAGGTACTGTTTCAAACCAATTCATATTTTGTTTTTACATTGTAGCTACTGTAATATAACTTTTCCATGGCTTAATCCACTGATATAAATTGATAGTTTCATCAAAACAAGCAAACTATGCATAAAAAACAGAATCTGTCAAAAAATAGAACAGTCTGTAGCAATCTGAACATTCACCAAACTTCTGGTACCAAAAAAATTCTAACAAAATTAGGAAAAATAAAAAATTGTATAGAAAGACACTGCAAAAAGTTTCAGAACCATTTTACGTTCCAGTAAAAAATGTAAAATCACGCACTACAGACAAAGTTTCTGTCCTGCACCGCACAAACCAACAAGCATTGTAAACATCCTAAAGGCAAAACTTAGCACATTATTTTTATAATACAATGGAATTGTACAAGGGGATAATTATTTTTATTGGTTTCTGTAATTAAGATTCACAAAGTTTCCGTGAGCATGAACAAAGTTCAAGGAGCTCTCACTTCAACAATGCTTGTCTTTCTCACTTTCACCTTCCTTTTTGAAAAGTTTTAGGTTCCCCTCTTTATTTTTTTGTTTTTAAACTATATAAAAGCACTCAACAGAAATAAATGACTCTCTAAAACTTCCGGTTTGTCTCCCTGCCAGCGCTTTCTTTAAAGCTATTAAGCTAGGCATATAGTGCTCAAGTAATGGATCCACCCAGATCCCAAGGTATATCAAAGCCAATTTTAATTAACAATGATTTGCCATTTAGTAGTGAGCACAAAGCACATATATCAAGCAATGACGAAGTCTAACTCTCTTCCTATGCATCTGCATGTCATAAAAGAACAATTCATGCACACCTAGTAAAGGCCAATGCATAGTATAAGCAGTTTCTTGCAATTTTATCGTGTTGGAAACATAGAGAGGTGGAGATGTAGTTCCTCTCTCATAATAATTGCAAGTAGGAGCAGCAAGCACATGCATATTATACTCATCAAAATCATCATGTGTAGTAGTAAAAGGCAACCCATCAATATAATCCTTAATAAGCACAAACTTCTCCGATATAGTGTAGTCGGGAGAATTCAAAAAGATAATAGGACTATCATGTGTGGGTGCAATAGCAACAATTTCATGTTTAACATAAGGAACTATAGCAAGTTCATCTCCAAGCATAATTCATATTGGCATCTTGGCCACAAGCATAGCAAGCATCATCAAAAAGGGATATTTCAAGAGAATCAACAGGATCATAACCGTCATCATAGCAATCATCCTTCGGTAAGCACGAAGGGAAATTAAACAATCTATGAGTTGAAGAGTTACTCTCATTAGAAGGTGGGCACGGGTGATCAATCCGCTCTTCCTCCTTTTATTCTTTTCTCTCCTCCTCATCTTTTTCATCCAATTAGCTCACAGTTTCATCAATTTCTTCTTCCATAGACTCCTGCAAAATATTAGTCTCTTCTTGGACAGCAGAGACTTTCTCAATAAATGCATCAATATCGGCATTGTATTCATAATTCTCATAGCAATATTTAAGGATAGCTAAATTTTCAGGTCTATAAACAGCATCATAAAGATTTTCACACTCTTTAAATACAGATTCAATTTCATAAGCACCCATAAAAGCAACAAATTCTTCTATTTGTTCCACATCATAGTAATCATATATACCTCTAGCATAAGAAGCCAAGGTTTCATTATCAATAAATTTGCATGGAAAGGGAAGGTGTGGAGCCTTCATCCTAGAGCAAGAAGTATAATCATAACTCAAGCATACTTGCCGAGCATACCACTTCAACATATAAATTTGATCCCATAATAGTTTCCCTTTTTGAGTCAAGCGATAATCCCTAAAGTAGTACATAATATCTATCACATAACGAGCATCGAGGGTTTTAGGAGGTTCCCCATCTCCATGAGTAGCAAGTACACCTTTTTTTTTGGTATTTCGTGTTCCATATCCATAACTAAAGATAGAGAACAACAAAGAACAACAAATAAAAATTAATTAGTGATAAAGCAAACAAGCACACATGAGAATATTCACCCCACGCTATAACTCCCCGGCAACGGCGCCAGAAAAAGGTCTTGATAACCCACAAGTATAGGGGATCAATTGTAGCCTATTTCGATAAGTAAGACTGTCGAACCCAACGAGGAGCTAAAGGTAGAACAAATATTCCCTCAAGTTCTATCGACCACCGATACAACTCTACGCACGCTTGACGTTCGCTTTACCTGGAAAAAGCATGAAACTAGAAATACTTTGTAGGTGTTGTTGGATAGGTTTGCAAGAATACTAAAGAGCGCGTAAATAAAAACTAGGGGCTGTTTAGGTAAAGAAGCAATAAAGCTAGTATAGAGAGTGTGGAAAAGTGGTGGTAGGAGTTGTGAAATTGTCCCTAAGCAATTGACTACTTTACTAGACCGATAGCAAGTTTTATGTTGGAGAGGCCACTGCTAGAATGTCATCCCTGACTTGGAATTCTATGCACTTATGATTGGAACTATTAGCAAGCGTCCGCAACTACTAACGTTCATTAAGGTAAAACTCAACCATAGCATTAAGATATATTGGTCCCCCTTCAATCCCGTATGCATCAATTTCTATGCTAGGTTGAAGCTTCTGTCACTCTTGCCCTCCAATACATAGTCCTATCAACATACAACTAACTGTATGGTGTGATCCACGCATGCGGTCATATGATGGGCACCAAAGGACAACAACATAACCACAAGAAAATTAAACCAATCATAGCAATTCATCAATCACCGATAGGACAACGAAAATCTACTCAGACATCATAGGATGGCAACACATCATTGGATAATAATATGAAGCATAAAGCACCATGTTCAAGTAGAGGGTACAGCGGGTTGCGGGAGAGTGGACCGCTGTAGATAGATGGGGGAAGGTGATGGAGATGTTGGTGAAGATGATGGAGGTGTTGGTGAAGATTGCGGTGACGATGATGGCCCCCGGTGGCACTCAGGCGCCACCGGAAGTGAGGGGGCGAGAGCCGCCCTCCTTCTTCTTCTTCCTTGACCTTATCCCTAGGTGGGAGAAGGGTTTCCCCTCTGTTCCATGGTCTCCATGGCGTGGGAGGGGTGAGAGCCCCTCCGAGATTGGATCAATCTCTCTGTCTCTCTCTGTTTCCGCGTTCTCAGATCTGGCCTTTCACCGTTTCTTTTATAAACGGAGATCCATGGACACGATCTCTATCCGTAAATTAGCTTTCTTGCAGCGAAAGAAGGGCTCCAACCGCCTTACGGGTGTCCACGAGGGTCCAGGGCGCGCCTGACCCCCTGGGGCGCCCCCCCTGCCTCGTGGCCCCCTTGGGCATCATATCGCGTTGATTCTTCTTCCCAAAAATCATAAATATTCCAAAAAAAATCTCTGTCAGTTTTTATCCCATTTGGACTCCGTTTGTTATGGGTTTTCTGCGAAACAAGAAACATGCAACAAACAGGAACTGGCACTGGGCACTGGATCAATATGTTAGTCCCAAAAATAGTATAAAAAGTTGCCAAAGGTATATGAAAGTTGTATAATATTGACATGGAACAATCAAAAGTTATAGATACGATGGAGACGTATCACGCGTGGGAAATGGTTCCAAAGTCGATGTGATCGCGGTCGGCATGCTACCTATACATCTACCTTCGGGATTAGTTTTAGACTTGAATAATTGTTATTTGGTGCCAGTGTTGAGCATGAACATTATATCTGGATCTTGTTTGATGCGAGACGGTTATTCATTTAAATCGGAGAATAATGGTTGTTCTATTTATATGAGTAATATCTTTTATGGTCATGCACCCTTGAAGAGTGGTCTATTCTTTTTGAATCTCGATAGTAGTGATACACATATTCATATTATTGAAGCCAAAAGATGCAGAGGTGATAATGATAGTGCAACTTATTTGTGGCACTGCCGTTTAGGTCATATTGGTGTAAAGCGCATGAAGAAACTCCATTCTGATGGACTTTTGGAATCATGAAGCGAGCAACAGATTTGTTGGAAATCATACATACTGATGTATGGGGTCCAATGAATGTTGAGGCTCGCGGCGGATATCGTTATTTTCTCACCTTCACAGATGATTTGAGCAGATATGGGTATATCTACTTAATGAAACATAAGTCTGAAACATTTGAAAAGTTCAAAGAATTTCAGAGTGAAGTGGAAAATCATCGTAACAAGAAAATAAAGTTTCTATGATCTGATCATGGAGGAGAATATTTGAGTTATGAGTTTGGTCTTCATTTGAAACAATGCGGAATAGTTTCGCAACTCACGCCACCCGGAACACCACAGCGTAATGGTGTGTCCGAATATCGTAATCGTACTTTATAGATATGGTGCGATCTATGATGTCTCTTACTGATTTACTGCTATCGTTTTGGGGTTATGCTTTAGAGACGGCTGCATTCACGTTAAATAGGGCACCATCTAAATCCGTTGAGATGACACCTTATGAACTATGGTTTGGCAAGAAACCAAAGTTGTCGTTTCTTAAAGTTTGGGGCTGCGATGCTTATGTGAAAAAGCTTCAACCTGATAAGCTCGAACCCAAATCGGAGAAATGTGTCTTCATAGGATACCCAAAGGAGACTGTTGGGTACACCTTCTATCACTGATCCGAAGGCAAGACATTCGTTGCTCTAGATAAGGAGTTTCTCTCAAAAGAAGTGAGTTGGAGGAAAGTAGAACTTGATGAGGTAACTGTACCTGCTCCCTTATTGGAAAGTAGTTCATCACAGAAATCTGTTCCTGTGACTCCTACACCAATCAGTGAGGAAGCTAATGATGATGATCATGTAACTTCAGATCAAGTTACTACCGAACCTCGTAGGTCAACGAGAGTAAGATCCGCACCAGAGTGGTACGGCAATCCTGTTCTGGAGGTCATGTTACTTGACCATGACGAACCTACGAACTATGAGGAAGCGATGATGAGCCCATATTCCGCAAAATGGCTAGAGTCCATGAAATCTGAGATGGGATCCATGTATGAGAACAAAGTGTGGACTTTGCTTGACTTGCCCGATGATCGGCAAGCCATCGAGAATAAATGGATCTTCAAGAAGAAGACTGACCTTGACGGTAATATTACTGTCTACAAAGCTCGACTTGTTGTGAAAGGTTTTTGACAAGTTCAAGGAGTTGACTACGATTAGACCTTCTCACCCATAGCGATGCTTAAGTCCATCCGAATCATGTTAGCAATTGCCGCATTTTATGATTATGAAATTTGGCAAATGGATGTAAAGACTACATTCGTGAATGGATTTCTGGAAGAAGAGTTGTATATGATGCAACCTGAAGGTTTTATCGACCCAAATGATGCTATGTGCAAGCTCCAGCGATCCATCTATGGACTGGTGCAAGCATCTCGGAGTTGGAATAAACATTTTGATAGTGTGATCAAAGCATATGGTTTTATACAGACTTTTGGAGAAGCCTGTATTTACAAGAAAGTGAGTGGGAGCTCTGTAGCATTTCTAATAATATATGTGGATGACATATTGTTGATGGGAAATGATATAGAATTTCTGGATAGCATAAAGTGATACTTGAATAAGAGTTTTTCAATGAAAGACCTCGGTGAAGCTGCTTATATATTGGGCATCAAGATCTATAGAGATAGATCAAGATGCTTAATTGGACTTTCATACCTTGATAAAGTTTTGAAGAAGTTCAAAATGGATCAAGCAAAGAAAGGGTTCTTGCCTGTATTACAAGGTGTGAAGTTGAGCCAGACTCAATTCCCGACCACTGCAGAAGATAGAGAAAACGAAAGATGTTCCCTATGCTTCAGCCATAGGCTCTATCATGTATGCAATGTTGTGTACCAGACCTGATGTGTTCCTTGCTATTAGCTTAGCAGGGAGGTACCAAAGTAATGCTGGAGTGGATCACTGGACATCGGTCAAGAACGTCCTGAAATACCTGAAAAGGACTAAGGATATGTTTCTCGTTTATGGAGGTGACAAAGAGCTCGTCGTAAATGGTTACGTGGATGCAAGCTTTGACACTGATCCAGATGACTCTAAGTCACAAACCGGATACGTATTTATATTGAAAGGTGGAGCTGTCAGTTGGTGCAGTTCTAAGCAAAGCGTCGTGGTGGGATCTACGTGTGAAGCAGAGTACATAGCTGCTTCGGAAGCAGCAAATGAAGGAGTCTGGATGAAGGAGTTCATATCCGATCTAGGTGTCATACCTAGTGCATCGGGTCCAATGAAAATCTTTTGTGACAATACTGGTGCAATTGCCTTGGCAAAGGAATCCAGATTTCACAAGAGAACCAAGCACATCAAGAGACGCTTCAATTCCATTCGCGACCAAGTCAAGGAGGTAGACATAGAGATTTGCAAGATACATACGGATCTAAATATTGCAGACCCGTTGACTAAGCCTCTCTCACGAGCAAAACATGATCAGCACCAAGACTCCATGGGTGTTAGAATCATTACTGTGTAATCTAGATTATTGACTCTAGTGCAAGTGGGAGACTGAAGGAAATATGCCCTAGAGGCAATAATAAAGTTGTTATTTATATTTCCTTATATCATGATAATTGTTTATTATTCATTCTAGAATTGTATTAACCGGAAACTTAGTACATGTGTGAATACATAGACAAACAGAGTGTCACTAGTATGCCTCTACCTGACTAGCTCGTTGAATCAAAGATGGTTAAGTTTCCTAGCCATAGACATGAGTTGTCATTTGATTAACGGGATCACATCATTAGAGAATGATGTGATTGACTTGACCCATTCCGTTAGCTTAGCATTCGATCGTTTAGTATATTGCTATTGCTTTCTTCATGACTTATACATGTTCCTATGACTATGAGATTATGCAACTCCCGAATACCGGAGGAGCACTTTGTGTGCTACAAACGTCACAACGTAACTGGGTGATTATAAAGGTGCTCTACAGGTGTCTCCGATGGTACTTGTTGAGTTGGCATAGATCGAGATTAGTATTTGTCACTCCGATTGTCGGAGAGGTATCTCTGGGCCCTATCGATAATGCACATCACTATAAGCCTTGCAAGCAATGCAACTAATGAGTTAGTTGCGGGATGATGTATTACGGAACGAGTAAAGAGACTTGCTGGTAACGAGATTGAACTAGGTATTGAGATACCGACGATCGAATCTCTCAATACCTAGTTCAATCTCGGGCAAGTAACATACCGATGACAAAGGGAGCAACATATGTTGTTATGTGGTTTGACCGATAAAGATCTTCGTAGAATATGTGGGAGCCAATATGAGCATCCAGGTTCCGCTATTGGTTATTGACCAGAGACGTGTCTCGGTCATGTCTACATAGTTCTCGAACCTGTAGGGTCCGCACGCTAAACGTTCGGTGACGATCGGTATTATGAGTTTAGTTGTTTTGATGAACCGAAGGTAGTTCGGAGTCCCGGATATGATCACTGACATGACGAGGAGTCTCGAAATGGTTGAGACATAAAGATCGATATATTGGATGAATATGTTTGGACTTCAGAAGTGTTCCGTGCAAGTTCGGATAAATACCGGAGTACCGGGGGGGGGGGGGGTTACCGGAACCCCCCGGGGAGTGTAATGGGCCTATTGGGCCTTAGTGGAGAAGAGGAGGGGCAGCCAGGGCACGCCGCGTGCCCCCTCCCCCTCTAATCCGAATTGGACAAGGAGGGGGGGGGGCGCCCCCCTTTCTTTCCCCCTCTCTCCTCCTTCCCTCTCTCCTACTCCTACCCTTGGGGCGCGCCTAGGAGGGCCGGCCCCTCCCCCTCCTCCACTCCTTTATATACGGGGGAGGGGGGCACCCCATAGACACACAAGTTGATCAGTTGATCTTTTAGCCGTGTGCGGTGCTCCCCTCCACCATAATCCACCTCGGTCATATCGTAGCGGTGCTTAGGCGAAGCCCTGCGTCGGTAGCGTCACCATCACCGTTATCATGCCGTCGTGCTGACGAAACTCTCCCTCGAAGCTCTGCTGGATCGTGAGTTCGGGGGACATCATCGAGCTGAACGTGTGCTGAACTCAAAGGTGCCATACGTTCGGTACTTGGATCGGTCGGATCATGTGGCACCCCGGCTCAGAGAAACCGGAACGCCCCGTATTCCAGCCCAGAGATTGAGGAGAAGTCTCTGGAATACAACACTGCTTGACATTGAACAAATCAGCTCTTATTACAAGAATAATAATTACATGGGTCTGATGTTACAAAGAAGCACATCAGCATGGCGACACTACGCCTGCGATACTATACTTGCTCTATGCTAGCAGCGAAACAACTCGTAACAGCGGAATACTTCTAGCAGCGGAACAATGACGAAGGTGGTGAACTCCACTCTGCAGGGACTCTGGCTGGGACATGATCTAGCTCGCATGAACGGAAACCACGACAAGCAATCAAGCAATCACGGCATCACCTGCAATCTGGCATGACACGCCAGGTTAGTACATTGAATGTACTTGCAAGCTCACAACAACCATAAGCATCAAGGCAAGACAATAACATAGCATCAATCAGGTTAATTAAAGTAACGGCTACCATGATGAAGCAACTACTAAGCATGGTATGAAACTGATACAATACTGATAAATAACCATCTCAGATCTCCATAACCATCTCCCTCTTGGCTAACCGGCCAAGCAATATACCATCTCGATCACCTCGTGATCAAAACCAAACGGTGATCTTTCCGGGGATCACTACCATGATCAACACTTGGCCTCATACGGTGATCTTTCCGGCGATCACTACCATGACCAACACTTGGTCTCCAACATCATCATCAACATCCCGCCAATCTGTACTACTCAAAATATCAATATATATATATATATATATATATATATATATATATATATATATATATATATATATATATCACCTATAAGTCATTCCGTCATGTGAGTGTTGATCGAAGCGGTGGGACCTAGTACGAACCAAAGCCCATGAACGAGGACGCGACTATCGATAGATTTAATTACACACTCTGCAGAGGTAGCGCACTTTACCCACACCACAGAACCCATGGCCTCGTACTCCCATTCGGGTGGACCAACGGCGTTCCGACAAAACCGATCTACTGCCATGACACTCTCCCGGCCACTCCGACTCACTCCCCTTAGGGCTAGTCCTGGGTGGCCCAGTGTCTACCAAATACACAACGAACACCGTCGTGGTCAAAACAGAAACGTTCCAAACGGGGACAAAAAGGTGCCTAACAACTACGGGCACACAAGGTTATGTCCGCCTACCTAATCAGGGTAGCGCGCGCCCATAACCTTCCCTCGTTGGAGGCACCGGCGAGAGGCACGACAATAGACCGCATTAGGGCCTTTCACATAAAGGCAAATGTGGTTGCACTGGAAAAGCCCGGTTCGGTGGCACCTGACCAACTTAATGACGGAATTTATCCCCAAAAATATAACTGTGATAACTGATACTCCGATATCAACTACCAAACTATAATCCAAGTCATAGCAATATCCAACAAATAATCCAAGCATAATATCATCATCTCAAAATACTCCAAGGGTAGCACAACACTACTGTCATGATGAATCTGAAAACAATAATCCTACTACTCCAATAACAAGAATAAAGCTATTCGGCTAAGATCCACATGTAAACATCATCTCCGAAAATAATATTCCAAGCAACAGAACATCAACTAGCATCATGAAAATAATCATACTAACCACTAATAACCCAAAGGCAGCATGATATCCAAAGCAAATACTCCAAGATATCATATCCAAAACCACCATGAAACTAATCATAAAAGCCACTAATAATCCAAAGGCAACATGGTATCCAAAGTAATACTTCAAAATAATATGAGATACCATCATGAAAAATAATCATAATAGCCACTGCTACCTCTTGAGCACTGTGTTGGATTTCCTTGAAGAGGAAAGGATGATGCAGCAAAGTAGCGTAAGTATTTCCCTCGGTTTTTGAGAACCAAGGTATCAATCCTGTAGGAGGCTATGTGCGAGTCCCTCGTACCTACACAAAGCAAATAACTCCTCGCAACCAACGCGAATTGGGGTTGTCAATCCCTTCGCGGTCACTTACGAGAGTGAGACCTGATAGATATGATAGATAATATTTTTGGTATTTTTGGTATAAAGATGCAAAGTAAAATAAAAAGCAAAGCAATAATAAAGTGATGGAAGATTAATATGATGAGAATAGACCCGGGGGCCATAGGTTTCACTAGTGGCTTCTCTCAAGAGCATAAGTATTTTACGGTGGGTGATTACTGTTGAGCAATTGATAGAATTGAGCTTAGTTATGAGAGTATCTAGGTATGATCATGTATATGGGCATCACGTCCGAGAAAAGTAGACTGACTCCTGCCTACATCTACTACTATTACTCCACTCATCGACCGCTATCCAGCATGCATATAGAGTATTAAGTTCAAGAAAACAGAGTAACGCCTTAAGCAAGATGACATGATGTAGAGGATAAATTCATGCAATATGATAAAACCCCATCTTGTTATCCTCGATGGCAACAATACAATACGTGCCTTGCTGCCCCTACTTCCTCTGGGAAAGGACACCGCAAGATTGAACCCAAAGCTAAGCACTTCTCCCGTTGCAAGAAAAACCAATCTAGTAGGCCAAACCAAACTGATAATTCAAAGAGACTTGCAAAGATAACCAATCATACATAAAAGAATTCAGAGAAGATTCAAATATTGTTCATAGATAATCTTGATCATAAACCCACAATTCATCGGTCTCAACAAACACACCGCATAAAGAAGATTACATCGAATAGATCTCCACGAGAGAGGGGGAGAACATTGTATTGAGATCCAAAAAGAGAGAAGAAGCCATCTAGCTACTAACTATGGACCCGAAGGTCTGAAGTAAACTACTCACACTTCATCGGAGGGGCTATGGTGATGATGTAGAAGCCCTCCGTGGTGGATTCCCTTCGGTGAGCTCGGAACAGGCCCCAAGATGGGATCTCGTGGGTACGAGAAGGTTGCGGCGGTGGAATTAGGTTTTGGCTCAGATTCTGCTCGCTTTGGGGTAATGAGGTATATATAGGAGGAAGAAGTATGTCGGTGGAGCTTCATGGGGCCCACGAGGGTGGGGGGCGTGCCCTAGGGGGTAGGCGCGCCCCCTACCTCGTGGCTTTCTTGACGTAGGGTCGAAGTCTCCTGGGTCATATTCGGTGAGAAAATCACGTTCCCGAAGGTTTCATTCCGTTTGGACTCCGTTTGATATTCCGTTTCTTCGAAACACTAAAATAGGCAAAAAAAATAGCAATTCTGGGTTGGGCCTCCGGTTAATAGGTTATTCCCAAAAGTAACATAAAAGTGGAAAATAAAGCCCAATATGGTCCAAAACAGTAGATAATATAGCATGGAGCAATTAAAAATTATAGATACGTTGGAGACGTATCAGCCACTAAGAATCCAAAGGCACATGTCATCCACATATATAATCATCAAAATATTAATCCTAGAACTCCAAGCAAATAGCATGGCAATAACAAGATCAAAATAATACTCTGATAAATGCCATGAACAAATCACAAGTAGCTAACACAATATTTTAAACAAGTTTAAATAAAGAAACCATGTCACTGCATTGCAATCATGCAAATGGAGGGTGTGGCTTGCCTGGGGTTGGAAGAAATCACCGGGAGAAAGTGCGAGAAACTCGCGGAAAGGATCGCCGGAAAACATACTCTCTCTGAGGGGGCTGAATAAGGGTGACGGTGTCCTGCACTAGGGGGTACTCACCACGTCGTCTTCCGGTTAGTTAGATTGGGCCGAGGACCCCATGGCCGCATACTCATGGGCCAGTTCGGACAACCCCTGCCGCATACAAGGAAGACTCCACAAGACTTGGTGCCCAAGACAAGGACTCTCCTAAACCCTAGGCCTCCGGTGTCTTATATAAACCGAGGCCAGGCTAGTCAATATACAATCTTATATTCATTACTACAATCTCGTGGTAGATACATGTACTCTGTACTACACCCATATGAATACAATCAAAAGCAGCATGTAGGGTATTATCTCATCAAGAGAGCCCGAAGCTGGGTAAAACCCCGTGTCCATGTTACCATCGCTCCAAGACGCCTAGCTTAGGACCCCTACTACGAGATACGCCGGATATTGAACCGACATTGGTGCTTTCATTGAGAGCCTGCTTGGCGATCGCTGCAGATCGATGGATGATCAGGTGATATTTTTTCAGTCGAATTCGTATCAAATAAATCTTCTTTGTAAATTGTATCTATGGCCCGGCGCTATTTTACTGGTTGCAGATTGCTTTTGTTTTGAGGGCGGCCGGTGATCCGCACTGTGCGCAGTCCGGCGGAAGTGATCTGAGGAGTTTATTAGATGACCTTGGCAGCCATCACGTACGCGTGCATGGAGTGGAAATTGGACGCCGCCCAGCCTTTTTCTTGTTTCGCGTGGGATCAAGAGAGTAGTCCGAGAATCAATCTCCACATCAATTGAATATTGATTCATCTGCGTACACGCGGCTTGAGAAAAGATCCTTCTCCTCGTCGGATTATTGTCCTGGAGAAAACAACACATCAGGGATCTCTTACTTCCCCTTCACGTGATCAGAGTACCAACTCATCACGGAGGTGAACCTGGCTTAATTGATTCGGCTCGCGTACAAGAAGTTGTCGATCCTACATCGATCTTCAACTGCTACATGATGCATAAAAAATCTGCTGTTTGGACACAGGATAATCTCAGGTTTTATTTTTCATAACTATTAGTTAATCACGCGACATTATTATACACAGAATATTTTTTGTCGGCCCGTACTACATCATTTTGGCAGAGAAATTCCACCGATGTTTGTACCTGGCATCAGTCCGGCCAACCTCTCCCTGTCACCTAGGCAGGCCGACCTTCGCCGACATCGCCGTGCCACGACGCCAACGCGTCATCGAGCTAGCCTCAGCACTCAGGCCATATTTACCAAGATTTTTTCGCATAAATTAATTATGCACCTTTTTTTTCATTTTTTTGGTTTGCACTATTTTACCTGTGCAGGCAATTGACTTAGATCGGGCCGCACTATCCCCTCGGCGTGGTGTCCTCGTCGCCCAGCTCCATCGACCGAATTGTGTCGTCGCATTGGAGCGCTGCCCTGTGTTGGCAACCCCGCATTGTCGCTTCATCAACCTACTCGGCCGGAGATTCCAGTGTCACTGCGCAACCTGCTCTATCACCTCCGCTAGACTGGGGGCTTCACCTCTTCGGAGTGCCGAGCTCTTCGCTTGGCCACATCGGGCTTGGGGGCTTCACCTATCCGGAGTGCCGAGCTCTTTGCTCGGCCACATCGGGCTTGGGGGCTTCACCTCTTCGGAGTGCTGAGCTCTTCGCTCAGCCACATCGGTCTTGGGAGCTGAGACCTTGTCCCGCACCAAGCTCGGACCGCGTCATCAATACCGAACACATTAACCAGCTAAGTTGCCTTCATGCTCACAATTTTAAATTTTTAACTTGTGTTCGGTTTGACCAAGCATTATACTTTTTTGGAAAAAAGTTGCTTGTAAAAAAATTTCCTTGTCAAAACTTTGTTTGTGACACACAAATTCAAATACCCCGTTTACTTGGGAGCTTCCTTTGTGAAGCCTTTCCTCTTGCAAATGATTACACTTGTACGGCTTCATTCCTTGTTCGTGTATTACGCCACAATATGCACCATGTTGACTTAAGCGATTTGCAAGCTGGGTTGCCTCGCTCCTGTGTTTACCCCTACGTTCCCGATTGTTCGGCTAGGGAGAAAAGGGAGCACCTCTACGATTGTCACGATCAGGTCATCTAAGCCGGACCTCAGACTGGGTGAAGCCAAAAGCTAACGCTCTTATTGTTTTCAATGGTTGCACACAACGGAACTCATGAGTACAAAAAATCTATTGCACAAGTCTCATAGCAACAATGAGCACTGAAGAAAGGTATCGGTGGGGGTACTATTTTCTTCGAAGATGCTTCTTACACTTTGTCAAGAATATAGCATAAGTTCCCCGAGCGCTTTATCTGTTATAGCCTTATGGCCTGATTGCTGGTTATTGGAAACACCGCCGATATTCTCGGCGGTGGAGTACATAGCACTTTTGGTCCTTGACCGAAGAGGGAGAAGCCGACGGTCGGTTAAGACGCGTTTAAAGTTCGGGTGAACATAGATATGATATAAGTACTTCGGTACATACAATCATTCTTTTAGCCAAGTCACTTGGGGGCTCTTAAGTTTATTTGAGCCGTTTTATAGTAAGTGTTTTTCTTCTCAGTCGTTGCAAAGTTTTTATTATTATTATTGTTATTATTTATCACTCCTTTCTCGACGCAAGTGTGTGGTCAATAGCCGGATAGCCTAATTTATCTCTCAAAGCCGCTAGAGTTTAGTTTGCTAAACTGGCCTAATGAGAAGTACTCCGCCTTCGGGATAGGAGGTTGAAGCCGTAGGCCGACCCGCTTGAAGTCTTGAGATAGGATGTGTCATGTTAAAGCACGACAAAAGCACTTTTTTTTCTCTAAAGTCCAATTTTCGGATTGGCACCGAACACTTGATCTAGTTCGGACGTCCAGTTTTTACTGACTTTTTTGGTTTTCCAAGCCTATGGCACTTCTAAACTATTTTGCGTGTTTCCAGCATAAGTCTCGCAGATTACGCGCGGACACCTTGAGATTCGCAAAACATTCTCGGATATTGCTATATATGCATTGGTTTCGAATTGTGTCTTCGGTCAATAGTTGGATTGCCTGGCTCCTGTGCTTGCCGCCTACGTTCTGCTTTATTCGGCTTGGTGTGCAAAAGGAGAACCACTGCGATTGTGCTTCTAGCTCGCATGGTTAAGCACCTCAGTGAAGAAAGCCGAAAACTGACTGTGACAATAAGCGTAAACTGGTCAGCGGTCCGATGACTGTGTTAAATGACGGGCCGTTCATAACATTGGCCGAAGTGTTTACGGCTTGACCTAGGCTGTCGCTGAACACTAACCGGGGGCTAGTAATTGGCCTCCCAACTTTAAGCTCCTATGACTAATTGAAAGTTATAAAGCCCGCATATCTAATTGCCTCGTTTCCGCTAACACAACCACCTTCGGGCACCGAGACGTCGGCTAAGGGTTGTCTTGTTATTGCAAAAACACCTTGCGTAGTATCTACAAAGGGGTAGAAGCCGATGATGGGCCACTTTCAACTGATCAACGGTCGCAATGGAGTCAAAATAAACATATCATAGGCGGTTGTATTTAATATACGAGGGTTGCCTTCCGCAATCATCATTATAAAGCCATCAATTTGACTTAAAGATTTTGGCCAAGCTGGGTTTCCTGGCTCCTGTGCTTACCCCTATGTTCCCGATTGTTCGGCTAGGCGGTAAAGGGAGCACCTCTGTGATCGTTACTGCCGGGTCATCCGAGTTAGTACCTCAGACTGGGTGAAGCCGAAAGCTAGCAATCTTAAAGTATCACATTGGTCGGCAACGACGGAAGTGAATTTTTTGGGTTCATTAATACCATAGAATTTGGGAACTTTCCCCGAACTAAATCTTTTTCTCCTGCATTGATCGGAGGTGAGGTTTCATGATCATGGTTGGCATGACAACCCAAAGGAAGGAACCGATAGCGGGACTATTTTCTTTGGAAGATGTTTCTTACATTAAACAGTAATACAACATATCTCTCTGCGTACCTTTGTTTATAAAACCGTATGGCCGGATTGCCTTGTTTGTCGTAAATCTTTGCCCTTGTAAAGGCTTTATAAAGTAGGACAAACACTCCTCGGCTACTGGCCAAGGAGGTGGAAGCCGATGGTTGGTCAACAAAGTTTTGTACAATGTGATCCGAGCATTGATGATGAAAAGTATTTGATATATAGAATCATTACACATAATATGTGATTTTACTCTGGATATTGATCCTTAATTCGGCCACCCGTGCCCACATTAAGGCTCAGGGGCTGCTGGGCTTCGTGCTCATTATTTACAAATATTAAAGGGGCACATCGATCCCTTGATCTGGTGTTGCCACCCGACCAGTGTCTTGGGGGCTACTGCATTGGTAATCCAATGCAGAAAATTTAAAGTGCAATATAGTTCTCGAGGAGATTATTATCCTCAGGTTGGTCGGCCGCACCCAACCTGAGTCTCGAGGACTTTGCACACTGCGTTTCTATTCCTAAGTATGCTGCCGAGCTGGGAATTGATCCTTAGGCTGATTTTATGAATCGACCTGAGTCTCAGGGGCTACTAAGGTCAGCGGTTTGATTTTTTTCCTTAGGTGCATCCCGGATATTAGGCCAACACGCACCTTGAGGGCTACTGGCTAAACATCTCAGCAGAGATTACATTGCATAATTTGGAATTTAATTCATAAAAATCAGCCCATGGCCGAGGTGGTGCACCACATCGGATACAGTCCGGTATTGGTGCTCGACTACAATAGACACCCCGGAAGCAGTCCGGCATAAAGCTCGGACGCCAGTGGCTGGCTCCGTAGAGGGCATTTCCGGCATTAAGCTCGGCTAAACTCCTTCAACCTTTTTGAACCAAGGTGGTCTATGACACCTCGAATATAGTCCGGCGTTGGAGCTTGGACATAGTCTGGCGTTGGAGCTTGGACATATTCCGGCATTGGAGCTCGGATACATTCCGGCGTTGGAGCTCGGAAGCGGTCCGACGTTGGTGCTTGGCTGCTAAAGGTACCTCGAGTGCAGTCCGGCGTTGGAGCTCGGACGCAAGAGGACATTGCCGCTCGGGAATAACTTCAAACCCGAGGTGGGCATGAAAATAACAAGGCAGTGATAAAAGTCGGAAACTTAAAGGGGCTCCTCGGATACCCGATGTGTAAACTCTTCGGATGCACTTTAGCGATCCTCAAGATCGAAGATGGGAAGATTTATTGAACCAGTTTTCAAGACCGATGACCGAAGATGAAGAACAGTTTGCAAGAATCGAGGAGCGTCCCCAACTTGAAGACCGGTTCAGGGGGCTACCGACGGTGTCCTACACTAGGGGGTACTGACCACGTCGTCTCCCGATCAGTTAGATTGGGCCGAGGACCCCATGGCCGCATACTCATGGGCCAGTTCGGACAACCCTTGCCGCATACAAGGAAGACTCCACAAGACTTGGTGCCCAAGACAAGGACTCTCCTAAACCCTAGGCCTCCGGTGTCTTGTATAAACCAAGGCCAGGCTAGTCAATAGACAATCTTATATTCATTACTACAATCTCGTGGTAGATACATGTACTCTGTACTACACCCATATGAATACAATAAAAAGTAGCATGTAGGCTATTATCTCATCAAGAGAGCCCGAAGCTGGGTAAAACCCCGTGTCCATGTTACCATCGCTCCAAGACGCCTAGCTTAGGACCCCTACTACGAGATACGCCGGATATTGAACCGACAAAGGGCAAGGGAAAAATGATCATTTTCAGAATGTCGAAGCATGGTGAAAATGATTCCATCAGAACGGGCTCGACGAAACGAAGAAGTGGGCGTTGGATTCACCTCATTTGGAGTTGGGAGTAAAAAGTTATAAGCGCTTGAAATCCAGGGACCAATCTGTAAAATAAACTCTACAAACAGGCCCCTGAGCTGAAAAACAGAAAGCACATTTAGTTGAATACGCCTTCCAGCAGAGAAAACATATTTCTAGCCGTAGTTAAGCGGACGCTTTTCCGGAAGGATAACACACTTCTAACCGAACTAAGACCAAAATACACTTTCCCTTAATGAAAACGCATTTCAGCAAATGTGTTTCCACTTATCCAGCTAGGCGAACGCGGGGCCGGCTCGTGTGACGCTGACGTGCGGGTCCCACGCGGGTGGGGCCCGTCACTTATCCACACTGGACCAGGCGGGGTCAACGCCGTGTGGTTGACCGGCGGGGTCGAGGCGACGCGGGGCCCGCCTGGCCTGGTCAGCGCCTTCAACCTCGCGCTCTTCTGTGATGCAGAGGACAGCCGCGCGCGCCGGCAACGGGCCAGGCGGCTCCGGCCACCTCTGGCCGAGGAAAGACCGCCGGCGGGATCGGGGAAAGGCGCCGCATCCATCTGGCTGGGTCACGAGTGCCGGGGAGGGGTGGAGGACGAGATAGCCGCGGTGGCAGAGAGCAACGACAGTGGCAAAGGTTGGGGGCGCGCAGCCTGGGGCACTCCAGCGAGAGGGTGGGGTGGCGGAGAGGTTCACCGGAGCACGGGGAAGATTCTGGTGGCTACAGAAAGGAGGGGGAGGGCTCGACTCGCTCGGATTTAGGCTGGAGGGAGCGGCGGCCATGGCGGCCATGGGAGGGACAGAGAGCTCTTTGAGCTCGGGCGAGTGGTTGGGGAGGGAGCTGGAGATGAGGTGAGGTGCATTGTGAGCTCGAGAGGCCTTGGGGGTGGCTGATATAACCGAGGGGGGGGGGAGCCGTGCTGGAGCCACCGCGGACGCGTGTCCGGCGCTGTGGACGCGTGCCCACGCGCATGAGCTCGGAGTTAGGCGACGAGGAGGAGCAGTGGAGGCTCTCACGAGGCAGAGGAGGCCAAGGGGGCGTAGGGAGGATGACGACGGCGACGAACAGAGCCAAACCGCCACTGTGCTCTCGTGGGCGTTCGGCGACGAGCGTCGGTGAGGAAGCGGACGGAGGGGGAGAGGGGTCCAGGGTGCGACGATGAGAGGAAGACAATGGACACGGTCACGCGCGCTAAGGCGACGAGAGGAGGAGGTGCCGAAGCATAAACATCCACTGGGCGTGGTCACTGCACACATAGCGAGTGCACAGTGATGCCATTAACGTGGTCACCGCGTGCACTGGCATGTAGCGGGGGAGAGAGGCTTGAACATGTTGTCTAGTGGTAAGATCATCCAGGGTAGGTTTCAACTCCGGTGGTATATTGGTTAAAAGTGATCTGGTTAACTGGTAAGAACCCTCTGAAGTTTACTGCAGTAAACTTGGATGAGCACTAGTGATCAATAGGAAGGGTTTTGGATCCAATGGAGTTGTCTGCGAGGTTGAGGTAAAGAAGGACTTTCATCCTGGTAAATTTGAGAAGGTTTGGACCAGGATAAATCATAGTTGCTTTGCAACTGACCAAAATGGTCCAGAAACTTGATCAAGAAGGTGAACTCGCATGGTGCATCAAATTGAGCTCAAATTGGGCAAGGCAGAGTCATTTGGTCCTATGAAGAGGCTCAAAAAGTCTCATACCAATTGGCCAAGCCAAACTGGTACTTGCTTCACAAACATCTCCTCTGGACAGAAACTTGGAAAAATTCTAGAGAAATAATGGCTTGATGAACCATGCCCAAAATGGGTGGAGGTAGGTTATATGGATAATAGAAGGCCTAGAAAAATTGGCAGCCATAATGGAGCAAGATAAAATATACTTTCTTCACAAACTGAAATTTTGGGCAGAATCAAAGAATTGAAGATGAGCTCACATGGAGGCATGACATGAGCTCTACTTTGGTGGAGGGCTATGATATGATGATATGACGGATCATGCAAAATTGAAACTCATTTGGATATTCCTAGCTTGCACCTCCTTCACAAAGCTTCTTTCTGGATAGAAACTTTGGAAAATCATAATTAAATAATTACAAGGCAAATGAGGTTTCATTTTGGCATGTGGCAATTATATGGACAGGAAAATGTGTCCAAGGAGTTTGAGGTCAATTGGGAAAAGGAAAATAGCACTTGCTTCACAATGTGCCATTTAGGGCAGAATAGGAAATGAATTATTTGAGCATGACGATAAACATGACAAATGAAATATTTTGCCATATTTGAGAAATATATGACCCAAACAATTTATGAGAATTATTTGGGAATTTTAGGAGTGATGGAAATAAAGGTTGCTTCACAACCTAGGGCAGACAGGGTTATTCCTTTAATAGAAAAAGGAATATTCCTGAGAAAAAGAAATTAGGGTTTGGTCAATCAGTGGAGTGACATGATCTTGGCAAGGTTTTGCGAATGATGAGCCACTTGGGAGGGCAAATGAGGATGATTTCCCAGGTGACAAGGCCACAGAACCACTCCTAAAAGAAAAACAGAGCAAAAACCAAATAAATTAAAAGAAAAAGGAAAGGGCCAAAATCCAGGCTGTTACAAACCTCCCCCCCTTAAGGAAATCTCGTCCTCGAGATTTGGTTGCTCAGGGAACAAGTATGACTTGAGGATACCATTTCCAACTCGGATATCCTTTTTCCTTCATTGTTCCCCCAAGAAGTTCATATGATTCTCTTACCTTGCCCTGGGGTGCCTTGCTTTACCTTTCCCCTAATTCTGACGAGTTTTTGCTCATATACCACTTCCTTTTGCTGACATGAATTTTCTCATATCTGCGGTGATGTCCGATGGATCTGATCATAAATTTCCTTTTGGTCATGAAAACCTTTTTATTTCTGTCATGGGGTTGCTTCAAATAAATGCAAGCCTTCTGGGTTCAATAAATACTTAGAATTAATCATGGCCATCTTCTGACGGGTCTGACTGCTCATAGGTGCACTGATTTATCTTGATTTATTTCCTTTGGCTCGAGCATGTGGCATACACCAGAGATTTGACTGCCTTCTGTCATGAGCAATATAACGGTGCATGGAGCTATAGCCATGCCATACCTCAAATATTTATATCTTGAGACTTTGCGTGACAGGGGCTGACGGACAAATGCTTTTCCTGACAGACTGGCCGTGTACTTGATTCCGTCGGCGAGTATAGCAGGTCTGAGCTGATTATTCAGCTTTTGACTTTCTCATTTTGTTGGTATACCCATTTTTGGTAATACACTGTGATATGTTTTAACACTGCTGCTGAGGTCAATCATACAAGAAGGTGACAAGAGTTCATGAAATCCCCTTGTAGGTGCAGAATATTGGCCTTGGTGGCCATTGTCAAGACTGTATTCTGCGATGTCATATTCAGATCTTGTCGATCCTTGCATTACACAAGGTGTGTATCTCTGCTTATCTTCATTTGTATGACTTATGAGGTTGTTGGGTCCGTACCGTTCTTAGGTATATCTGCTGGATCAGTGCCATATCCCGTATAAGTGACCGATCTAACCCAGGATACATGCGTACCATATGTATCATAATCATATGCAACTGAATACCATATTATTGCGGCAGGCATATGTTTTGACTGAATTGTTCCTCTGACAAAATTATTGCAAATTTGATCCTTGAGATGTACTGCCATATACTGCCAACTCATCATATAATCTCTGAGAACGGTGCATAGTGTGGTACTGACGCGGACTGGGTGGCTTACGAGGGAAGCCATCCGAGTAGCTTGCTGAGGAAGACTCTTAGATTCTGCTCGAGGCTTTTGTCTGGGTAGCGTGCAGAAGAAATCTCGATAGCTTACAGACGAAGCTTGGTCGGATTATTGTGCTGGAGAAACTTGAGTTCCGTACTTGAGAAGCTTCTCCTCGGTTTTTCTTGTTGAGAAAAATTCATTTCTGTCTGTCAGAAGCTTTTACCAAGGTATCTCTATGAGAAAGACCGGGTACCGTGGGCCGGAAATTGTTCACATATCATGCTAAGGAAAAATTTGAGGAGCCTTGCCTCATAAATTTCTTCCGATAGCGTGTGGATTTATGCTGGGTTTCTTATATCCAAAACTTCATACTGATATGCAGACTGAAATCCATGCACACGTCCATAATATTTTGTGGCTGATTATTTGCATGAGAAAATTTGTTTGGCTGTCTTCCTTGAGCATATCACATTCCGACTTTCTCTTGGAGTCTAACATATTTCAAGTACCATTTATTGCTGAGCCAAAACTTTGCCTATGATCCATACTTTTGACTAAAAAATATACCGTTGGTCTTGCATCTGACTTGTCTTTCTGCTGGTTGGATCATTACTGCTGTAGAATTGATGCGGATAATCAATCCAAGACACAATTGGCATTCTGAGAAGATATTACTTATATCATGCGGTTGACTGAGAAGGCCATAATGTTTAGCTGAGCTTCTTCCAAATATTTGAAATACTTATTACTTCTTCGAGTCCGGTGTCAGTTGATGAGCAACTCTTTATAGGGGAAAAATAATGTAACACCGGGGCCCAAAAAGAAAGAAGCAAAACAAAACTCAACTAAACAAAAACACACAACAACAATCAATTCACACACAATCAATATCACATATTACTGCTAGTCACGCAATATGCATGCCTACTTAAGCACACAAATCTCGCGGGATCTCTGACTCTATGATCTAGCATGCTGTGACGTTGTGCAGGAGGACGAATCAATGTGTGGAAGAATTGGTGTAAACAGTGGTACACCAAGTGCTAGCTTAGCCAGGTAGCAACCTGGACTAGCTCGGAGGTGAGGACGCCCTCAGTAATCACGTAGCGGGACACGAAGGTCGCAACCACATTATTATCAAACGGACAAAAAAAGATCCGTACTCGTCCAAGAAATAGGATAGCGGGAAAAAAACTGAGGCTGCTGACATTGCCCTTTCTTGATAACTACGATCATTAAGGGTTGCCAAAATGACAAGAAAAAGGACGATCCGTGATAGAAGCATGTCTACCACCGAAACAAAAGGTGGGGCTGAAGGAAATAATTTGGCGCGATATGTGAGCACCATTTTTGCACAGTGTCGGGATCACTTGGCATCACTCTGCTGGGACAGAGATGACACCAAACACTGAAGAACGAAAAAGAAAACTGGAGAAATGCAATGGCTGAGCTGTAGTGGATCCGAACCGATGCCATCTACACTCACCAGATTAAACCGTAGTAACAAAATAAGGCTATATGCATGCTATGCAGCAACCAAATGCAGCAACCAAATGCAATAAACACGACCACCTCTAAACAACCGATTTCTACCACTCGCGCTGACTAGGGCGTCCTACAGCCAGACCTGCTCTGATGCCAAGCCTGTGGCACCCCGGCTCAGAGAAAGCAAAACGCCCCATATTCCAGCCCAGAGATCGAGGAGAAGTCTCTGGAATACGACACTGCTTGACATAGAACGAATCAGCTCTTATTGCAAGAATAATAATTACACGGGTCTAATGTTACAAAGATGCACATCAGCACAGCGACACTACGCCTGTGATACTATACTTGCTCTATGCTAGCAGCAAAACAACTCGTAACAGCGGAATACTTCTAGCAGCGGAACAACGACGAAGGTGGTGAACTCCACTCTGCAGGGACTCTGGCTGGGACACGATCTAGCTCGCATGAACGGAAACCACGACAAGCAATCAAGCAATCACGACATCACCTGCAATCTGGCATGACACGCCAGGTCAGTACATTGAATGTACTTGCAAGCTCACAACAACCATAAGCATCAAGGCAAGACAATAACATAGCATCAATCAGGTTAATTAAAGTAACGGCTACCATGATGAAGCAACTACTAAGCATGGTATGAAACTGATACAATACTGATAAATAACCATCTCAGATCTCCATAACCATCTCCCTCTTGGCTAACCGGCCAAGAAATATACCATCTCGATCACCTCGTGATCAAAACCAAACGGTGATCTTTCCGGCGATCACTACCATGACCAACACTTGGCCTCAAACGGTGATCTTTCCGGCGATCACTACCATGACCAACACTTGGTCTCCGACATCATCATCAACATCCTGCCAATCTGTATTGCTCAAAATATCAACATATATATATATATATATATATATATATATATATATATATATATATATATATCACCTATAAGTCATTCCGTCATGTGAGTGTTGATCGAACGGTGGGACCTAGTACGAACCCATGCCCATGACCGAGGACGCGGCTATCGATAGATTTAATTACACACTCTGCAGAGGTAGCGCACTTTACCCACACCACAGAACCCATGGCCTCGTACTCCCATTCGGGTGGACCAACGATGTTCCGACAAAACCGATCTACTGCCATGACACTCTCCCGGCCACTCTGACTCACTTCCCTTAGGGCTAGTCCTGGGTGGCCCCGTGTCTACCAAAGACACAACGACCATCGTCGTGGTCAAAACATAAATGTCCCAAATAGGGACAAAAAGGCGCCTAACAACTACGGGCACACAAGGTTATGTCCGGCTACCTGATCAGGGTAGCACGCGCCCATAACCTTCCCTCATTGGAGGCACCGGCGAGAGGCACGTCAATAGACTACATTAGGGCCTTTCCCATAAAGGCAAATGTGGTTGCACTGGAAAAGCCCGGTTCGGTGGCACCTGACCAACTTAATGACGGAATTTATCCCCAAAAATATAACTGTGATAACTGATACTCCGATATCAACTACCAAACTATAATCCAAGTCATAGCAATATCCAACAAATAATCCAAGCATAATATCATCATCTCAAAATACTCCAAGGGTAGCACAACACTACTGTCATGATGAATCTGAAAACAATAATCCTACTACTCCAATAACAAGGATAAAGCTATTCGGTAAGATCCACATGTAAACATCATCTCCGAAAATAATACTCCAAGCAACATAACATCAACTAGCATCATGAAAATAATCATACTAACCACCAATAACCCAAAGGCAGCATGATATCCAAAGCAAATACTCCAAGATATCATATCCAAAACCACCTTGAAACTAATCGTAAAAGCCACTAATAATCCAAAGGCAACATGGTATCCAAAGTAATACTTCAAAATAATACGAGATACCATCATGAAAAATAATCATAATAGCCACTAAGAATCCAAAGGCACATGTCATCCACATAATCATCAAAATATTAATCCTAGAACTCCAAGCAAATAGCATGGCAATAACAAGATCAAAATAATACTCTGATAAATGCCATGAACAAATCACAAGTAGCTAACACAATATTTTAAACAAGTTTAAATAAAGAAACCATGTCACTGCATTGCAATCATGCAAATGGAGGGTGTGGCTTGCCTGGGTTTGGAAGAAATCACCGGGAGAAAGTGAGAGAAACTCACGGAAAGGATCGCCGGAAAACGTACTCTCTCGGAGGGGGCTGAATAAGGGCAGGGGCAAAATGGTCATTTTCAGAATGTTAAAACATGGTGAAAATGATTCCATCAGAACGGGCTAGACGAAACGAAGAAGTGGGCGTTGGATTCACCTCATTTGGAGTTGGGAGTAAAAAGGTATAAGCGCTTGAAATCCAGGGACCAATCTGTAAAATAAACTCTACAAACAGGCCCCTGAGCTGAAAAACAGAAAGCACATTTAGTTGAATACGCCTTCCAGCGGAGAAAACGTATTTCTAGCCGTAGTTAAGCGGAAATACGCTTTTCCGGAAGGAAAACGTACTTCTAACCGAACTAAGAACTAAATACACTTTCCCTTAATGAAAACACATTTCAGCAAATGTGTTTCCACTTATCCAGCTAGGCAAACACGGGGCCGACTTGTGTGATGCCGACGCGTGGGTCCCACGTGGGTGGGGCCCGTCACTTATCCACGCTGGACCGGGCGGGGTCAACGCCGTGCGGCTGACGGGCGGGGTCGAGGTGATGCGGGGCCCGCCTGGCCTGGTCAGCGCCTTCAACCTCGCGCTCACCCGCGATGCAGAGGACAGCCGCGCGTGCCGGCGACAGGCCGAGCGGCTCTGGCCACCTTTGGCCGGGGAAAGACCGCCGACGGGATTGGGGAAAGGCCCCGCATCCATCTGGCTGGGTCACGAGTGCCGGGGAGGGGTGGAGCACGAGATAGCCGCGGTGGAAGAGAGCAACGGTGGCGGCAAAGGTTGGGGGCGCGCAGCCTGGGGCACTCCGGCGAGAGGGTGGGGTGGCGGAGAGGTTCAACGGAGCACGGGGAAGATTCTGGTGGCTATAGAAAGGAGGGGGAGGGCTCGACTCGCTCGGATTTAGGCTGGAGGGGGCGGCGGCCATGGCGGCCATGGGAGGGACAGAGAGCTCTAGGAGCTCGGCCGAGTGGTTGGGGAGGGAGCTGGAGATGAGGTGAGGTGGATTGTGAGCTCGATAGGCCTTGGGGGTGGCTTATATAGCCGAGGCGAGGGGGAGCCGTGCTGGCGCCACCGCGGACGCGTGTCCGGCGCCGTGGACGCGTGCCCACACGCATGAGCTCGGAGTTAGGTGACGAGGAGGAGCAGTGGAGGCTCTCACGGGGCAGAGGAGGCCAAGGGGGCGCAGGGAGGATGACGACGGCGACGAACAGAGCTAAACCACCACTGTGCTCTCGTGGGCGTTCGGCGACGAGCGTCTGTGAGGAAGCGGACGGAGGGGGAGAGGGGTCCAGGGTGCGACGATGAGAGGAAGACAATGGACACGGTCACGCGCGCTAAGGCGACAAGAGGAGGAGGTGCCGAAGCACAAACAACCACTGGGCATGGTCACTGCACACATAGCGCGTGCATAGTGATGCCATTAACGTGGTCACCACGTGCACTGGCATGTAGCGGGGGAGAGAGGCTTGAACATGTTGTCTAGTGGTAAGATCATCCAGGGTAGGTTTCAACTCCGGTGGTAGCTTGGTTAAAAGTGATCTGGTTAACTGGTAAGAACCCTCTGAAGTTTACTGCAGTAAACTTGGGTGAGCACTAGTGATCAACATGAAGGGTTTTGGATCCAATGGAGTTGTCTGCGAGGTTGAGGTAAAGAAGGACTTTCATCCTGGTAAATTTGAGAAGGTTTGGACCAAGATAAATCATAGTTGCTTTGCAACTGACCAAAATGGTCTAGAAACTTGATCAAGAAGGTGAACTCACATGGTGCATCAAATTGAGCTCAAATTGGGCAAGGCAGAGTCATTTGGTCCTATGAAGAGGCTCAAAAAGTATCATACCAATTGGCCAAGCCAAACTGGTACTTGCTTCACAAACATCTCCTCTGGACAGAAACTTGCAAAACTTCTAGAGGAAAAATGGCTTGATGAACCATGCCCAAAATGGGTGGAGGTAGGTTATATGGATAGTAGAAGGCCTAGAAAAATTGGCAGCCATAATGGAGCAAGATAAAATATACTTGCTTCACAAACTGAAATTTTGGGCAGAATCAAAGAATTGAAGATGAGCTCACATGGAGGCATGACATGATCTCTACCCTGGTGGAGGGCTATGATATGATGATATGAGGGATCATGCAAAATGGCAACTCATTTGGATATGCCTAGCTTGCACCTCCTTCACAATGCTTCTTTCTGGATAGAAACTTTGGAAAATCATAATTAAATAATTACTAGGCAAATGAGGTTTCATTTTGGCATGTGGCAACGATATGGACAGGAAAAGGTGTCCAAGGAGTTTGAGGTCAATTGGGAAAAGGAAAATAGCACTTGCTTCACAATGTGCCATTTAGGGCAGAATAGGAAATGAATTATTTGAGCATGAGGATAAACACGACAAATGAAATATTTTGCCATATTTGAGAAATATATGACCCAAACAATTTATTAGAATTATTTGGGAATTTTAGGAGTGATGGAAATAAAGGTTGCTTCACAACCTAGGGCAGACAGGGTTATTCCTTTAATAGAAAAAGGAATATTCCTGAGAAAAAGAAATTAGGGTTTGGTCAAGCAGTGGAGTGACATGATCTTGGCAAGGTTTTGAGAATGGTGAACCACTTGGGAGGGGAAATGAGGATGATTTCCTAGGTGACAAGGCCACAGAACCACTCCAAAAAGAAAAACAGAGCAAAAACCAAATAAATTAAAAGAAAAAGAAAAGGGCCAAAATCCAGGCTGTTACAGATCATGAAGACGTACGACTACATCAACCGCGTTGTCATAACGCTTCCGCTTTTGGTCTACAAGGGTACGTGGAAAACACTCTCCCCTCTCGTTGCTATGCATCACCATGATCTTGCGTGTGCGTAGGAATTTTTTTGAAATTACTATGTTGCCCAACAGCTTATTAGTACTTTGTTTTGAGGCCTAATAAACTTTTGCAATAAGTATGTGAGGTCTTTATGACTAATGTAGAGTCCATTGATTATATGCACTCTCACCCTTCAATCATTGCTAGCCTCTTCAGTACCGTGCATTGCCCTTTCTCACCTTGAGAGTTGGTGAAAACTTCGCCGGTGCATCCAAACCCCGTGATATGAATATGATACACTCTTTCACACACAAGCCACCTTATATCTTCCTCAAAACAGCCACCATACCTAACTATTATGGCATTTCCATAGCCATTCCCAGATATATTACCATGCAACTTCCACCATTTTGTTTATTATGACACATACCATCATTGTCATATTGCTTTGCATGATCATATAGTTGGCATAGTATTTGTTGCTTGGCCACTGTTCATTTTTATACATGTCATGCTAGATCATTGCACATCCCGGTACACCACCAGAGGCATTCATATAGAGTCATATCATTGTTCTAGTATCGAGTTGTAATTCTTGAGTTGTAAGTAAATAAAAGTGTGATGATCAGCATTATTAGAACATTGTCCCATGTGGAAAGGATGATGGAGACTATGATTCCCCACAAGTTGGGATGAGGCTTCGAACAAAAAATTAAAAAAAGAAAAAGAAGAAGAAAAAAAGAGGCCAAAGAGCCCAAAAGAAAAAAAGAAAAAATGAGAGAAAAAGAGAGAAGGGACAATGTTACCATCCTTTTTCCACACTTGTGCTTCAAAGTAGCACCATGTTCTTCATAAGAGAGTCTCCTATGTTGTCTGATACGTCTCCAACATATCTATAATTTGTGATTGTTCCATGCTATTATATTATCCATCTTGGATGTTTTATATGCATCTATATGATGTTTTATATGATTTTTGGGACTAACCTATTAACCTAGAGCCCAGTGCTAGTTTCTGTTTTTTTCCTTGTTTTTGAGTTTTACAGAAAAGGAATGCCAAACGGAGTCCAATTGACGTGCCAATTTTTGTGGATTTTTTATGGACCAAAAGAAGCCCTCGGAGTAAAAGATTTGGGCCAGAAGAGTCCCGAGCCATCCACGAGGGTGGAGGGCGCACCCTACCCCCCTGGGCGCGCCCTATCTCATGGACGACTCGGAGACCCCCCCCCTGATGTGAGACCGACGCCATAAATTCCTATAAATACAGAAACCCCTAGAAAGAAACCTAGATCGGGAGTTCCTCCGCCACAAGCCTCTATAGCCACCAAAAACCAATTGGGACCCTGTTCCGGCCCCCTGCCGGAGGGGGGAATCCCTCACCGGCGGCCATCTTCATCATCCCGGCGCTCTCCATGACGAGGAGGGAGTAGTTCACCCTCGGGGCTGAGGGTATGTACCAGTAGCTATGTGTTTGATCTCTCTCTCTCTCTCTCTCTCTCTCTCTCTCTCTCTCTCTCTCTCTCTCTCTCTCTCCTCTCGTGTTCTTGATTCAACACGATCTTGATGTATCGCGAGCTTTTCTATTATAGTTGGATCTTATGATGTTTCTCGCCTTCCACTCTCTTGTAATGGAGTGAGTTTTCCCTTTGAAGTTATCTTATCGGATTGAGTCTTTAAGGATTTGAGAACACTTAATGTATGTCTTGCATGTGCTTATCTGTGGTGACAATGGGATATTCACGTGATCTACTTGATGTATGTTTTGGTGATCAACTTGCGGGCTCAGTGACCTTGTGAACTTATGCATAGGGGTTGGCACACGTTTTCGTCTTGACTCTCCGGTAGAAACTTTGGGGCACTCTTTGAAGTACTTTGTGTTGGTTTGAATAGATGAATCTGAGATTGTGTGATGCATATCGTATAATCATACCCACGGATACTTGAGGTGACATTGGAGTATCTAGGTGACATTAGGGTTTTGGTTGATTTGTATCTTAAGGTGTTATTCTAGCACGGACTCTAGGATAGATCGAATGGAAAGAATAGCTTCGTGTTTTTTTACTACGGACTCTTGAATAGATCGATCAGAAAGAATAACTTTGAGGTGGTTTCGTACCCTACAATAATCTCTTTGTTTGTTCTCCTCTATTAGTGACTTTGGAGTGACTCTTTGTTGCATGTTGAGGGATAGTTATATGATCCAATTATGTTATTATTGTTGAAAGAACTTGCACTAGTGAAAGTATGAACCCTAGGCCTTGTTTCGAAGCATTGCAATACCATTTGTGCTCACTTTTATCATTAGTTACCTTGCTGTTTTTATATTTTCAGATTACAAAAACCTATATCTACCATCCATATTGCACTTGTATCACCATCTCTTCGCCGAACTAGTGCACCTATATAATTTACCATTGTATTGGGTGTGTTGGGGACACAAGAGACTCTTTGTTATTTGGTTGCAGTGTTGTTTGAGAGAGACCATCTTCATCCTACGCCTCCCATGGATTGATAAACCTTAGGTCATCCACCTGAGGGAAATTTACTATTGTCCTACAAACCTCTACACTTGGAGGCCCAACAACGTCTACAAGAAGAAGGTTGCGTAGTAGACATCAAGCTCTTTTCTGGCGCCGTTGCCGGGGAGGCTAGGTAAGCGGCACTAACACCCCGTCAACTAAGCTCTTTTCTAGCAACATTGCCTGGGAGGTGAGTGCTTGAAGGTATATCTTTAGATCTTGCAATTGAATATTTTAGTTTCTTATTTTATCACTAGTTTAGTCTATAAAAGAAAACTACAAAAAAATGGAATTGAGGTTGCCTCATATGCTTCATCTTTTTAATATCTTTCGTGAAAATGATGGAAAGGAAAATTGTGCCCAAGTGCTAGAAGAAGAATGCATTAAAATGTTTGGCACTAAATCTTTGAATGATGAGCATGATTTCAATGTTATTGGTATGAATTCCTTGAATATCCATGATGCTAATGATATGCAAAGCCACAAGCTTGGGTATGCTATGTTTGATGAAGATGATATTTTTTGTCCCCCAAGTTTTGATGAGAAAATTTATTTTGATGATAGCATGCCTCCTATTTATGATGATTGTATTGATGAAAGTGGGTTTGGAAGAGTTTCAACTTTAGGAAGTAATGATCCTACTATTTTGGAGGGTGTTGAGTCTTATTGTGATAATTATGAAAGTGGATTTGGAGAGGTCATGACTTTATTTAGTGATGAATCCACTATTTCAGAAGAGGTTCCAATTGATTATCAGAACGAAGTTGCTATCTATGATGATTATTGTGATGACATGTATGCTATAAATATTAATGATAACCATGAAACTTGTCATCGTGATTTTAATTTTCTATTGGATTATGCCTCACATGATAGTTATTTTGTTGAGTTTGCTCCCACTACTATTCATGAGAAGAAATTTGCTTATGTGGAGAGTAATAAAATTTATATGCTTGGGGATCATGAAAACAATGCTTTATGTGATGGTTATATTGTTGAATTCATTCATGATGCTACTGAAAATTATTATGAGGGAAGAACATATGCTTGTAGGAATTGCAATAATATCAAGTTTCCTCTCTATGTGTTGAAAATATTGAAGCTATGCTTGTTTTGCTTTCCTATGCTAGTTGATTATTGCCATAAGTTGTTTGCTCACAAAATCCCTATGCATAGGAAATTGGTTAGGTTTAAATGTGCTAGTCATATTCTTCATGATGCTCTGTTTATGTTTCAATTCTTATCTTTTATGTGAGCATCATTGAAATCATTATGCCTAGCTAAAAAGGCATTGAAGAAAAGCGCTTGTTGGGAGACAACCCAATATTTACCCCTACTGTTTTTGTGTGTCCACATGATTAAGCTACTGTATTAATCATGTTTTATAGCTTTTGTTTCAATAAAGTTCCAAGTAGAACCTTTGGGAAGACTTGGGTGAAAGTTAATGTGATCTTGCTGTAAAAAATAGAAACTTTGCGCTCACGAGATTAGCTGTCATTTTTTTTACAGAAGAGTGATTTTGAGTTGATTATTTTTGCATAATATTAATAGACAAATTCCTAATTTTCACCAATTTATTTCAGAATTTTTGGAGTTACAGAAGTATTCGAGAGTTACAGATTACTACAGACTGTTCTGTTTTTGACAGATTCTGTTTCCTATGTGTTGTTTGCTTATTTTGATGAATCTATGAGTAGTATCGGAGGGTATGAACCATAGAGAAGTTGTAATACAGTATATATTAAACCAATATAAATAAAGAATGAGTTCACAACAGTACCAAAAGTGGTGATTTATTTTCTTATACTAACGGAGCTTACGAGTTTTCTGTTAAGTTTTGTGTTGCGAAGTTCTCAAGTTTTGGGTAAAGATTCGATGGACTATGGAATAAGGAGTGGCAAGAGCCTAAGCTTGGGGATGCCCAAGGCATCCCAAGGTAATATTCAAGGAGAACCAAGAGCCTAAGCTTGGGGATGCCCCGGATGGCATCCCCTCTTTCGTCTTCATTCATCGTTAACCTTACTTGGAGCTATATTTTTATTCACCACATGATATGTGGTTTGCTTGGAGCGTCATTTTGTTTTATTTTGTTTTGCTTTATGTTTGAATAATGTCCCAAGATCTGAAATTATTAAATGTTAGAGAGTCTTCACATAGTTGCACAATTATTCGACTACTCATTGATCTTCACTTTTTTTTTGGAGTAGTTTGTCGTTTGCTCTAGTGCTTCACTTATATCTTTTAAGAGCACGACGGTGGTTTTATTTTGAAGAAATAGATGAACTCTCATACTTCACTTATATTATTTTGAGAGTCTTTAGAACAACATGTTAATTTACTGGTTATGAATTTAGTCCTAATATGATAGGCATCCCAGAGGGATATAATAAAAACTTTCATATAAAGTGCATTGAATACTATGAGAAGTTTGATTCTTTATGATTGTTTTGAGATATGAAGATGGTGATATTAGATTAATGCTAGTATAGTAGTTGTGAATTTGAGAGATACTTGTGTTAAAGTTTGTGATTCCCGTAGCATGCACATGTGGTGAACCGTTATGTAACGAAGTTGGAGCATGAGATATTTTTTGATTGTCTTCCTTATGAGCGGCGGTTGGGGACGAGCGATGGTCTTTTACTACCAATCTATCCCCTAGGAGCATGCGCGCAGTACTTCATTTCGATAACTAATAGTTGCAATAAGTATGTGAGTTCTTTATGGCTAATGTTGAGTCCATGGATTATACGCACTCTCACCCTTCCAACATTGCTAGCCTCTCTAGTACCGCGCAACTTTCGCCGGTACCATAAACCCACCATTTACCTTCCTCAAAATAGCCACCATACCTACCTATTATGGCATTTCCATAGCCATTCCGAGATATATTGCCATGCAACTTTCCACCGTTCCGTTTATTATGACACGCTTCATCATTGTCATATTGCTTTGCATGATCATGTAGTTGACATCGTATTTGTGGCAAAGCCACCTTCATAATTCTTTCATACATGTCACTCTTGAATCATTGCACATCCCAGTACACCGCCGGAGGCATTCATATAGAGTCATATATTTGTTCTAGTATCGAGTTGTAATATTGAGTTGTAAGTAAATAAAAGTGTGATGATCATCATTATTAGAGCATTGCCCCAGTGAGGAAAGGATGATGGAGACTATGATTCCCCCATAAGTCAGGATGAGACTCCGGACTTTGCAAAAAAAAGAGGCCAAAGAAGCCCAATTAAAAAAAAGAGGCCAAAGAAGCCCACCAAAAAAAAGAAAAAAAATTAGAGAAAAAGAGAGAAGGGCAAATGCTACTATCCTTTTACCACACTTGTGCTTCAGAATAGCACCATGTTCTTCATATAGAGAGTCTCTTGAGCTATCACTTTCATATACTAGTGGGAATTTTCATTATAGAACTTGGCTTGTATATTCCGATGATGGGCTTCCTCAAATGCCTGAGGTCTTCATGAGAAAGCAAGTTGGATGCACACCCACTTAGTTTCCAGTTTGAGCCTTCATACACTAATAGCTCTTAGTGCATCCGTTGCATGGCAATCCCTACTCCTCACATTGATATCTATTGATGGGCATCTCCATAGCCCGTTGATACGCCTAGTTGATGTGAACTATCTTCTCCTTTTTGTCTTCTCCACAACCACCATTCTATTCCACCTATAGTGCTATGTCCATGGCTCACGCTCATGTATTGCGTGAAGATTGAAAAAGTTTGAGAACATCAAAAGTATGAAACAATTGCTTGGCTTGTCATCGGGGTTGTGCATGATTAAAATATGTTGTGTGATGTAGATGGAGCATAGCCAGACTATATGATTTTGTAGGGATGACTTTATTTGGCCATGTTATTTTGAGAAGACATGATTGCTTTGTTAGTATGCTTGAAGTATTATTATTTTTATGTCAATATTAAACTTTTGTCTTGAATCTTTCGGATCTGAACATTCATGCCACAATAAAGAAACTTATATTGATAATTATGTTAGGTAGCATTCCACATCAAAAATTCTATTTTTATCATTTACCTACTCGAGGACGAGCAGGAATTAAGCTTGGGGATGCTTGATACGTCTCCAACGTATCTATAATTTTTGATTGTTCCATGCTATTATATTATCCATCTTGGATGTTTTATATGCATTTATATGATGTTTTATATGATTTTTGGGACTAACCTATTAACCTAGAGCCCAGTGCCAGTTTCTGTTTTTCCTTGTTTTTAAGTTTTACAGAAAAGGAATACCAAACGGAATCCAATTGACGTGCCAATTTTTTATGGATTTTTTATGGACCAAAAGAAGCCCTCGGAGTAGAAGAGTTGGGCCAGAAGAGTCCCGAGCCATCGACGAGGGTGGAGGGCGCGCCCTACCCCTTGGGCGCGCCCCCTATCTCGTGGACGACTCGGAGACCCCCCCTGACGTGAGACCGACGCCCCAAATTCCTATAAATACATAAACCCCCAGAAAGAAACCTAGATCGGGAGTTCTGCCGCCGCAAGCCTCTGTAGCCACCAAAAACCAATTGGGACCGTGTTTCAGCACCCTGCCGGAGGGGGGAATCCCTCACCGGTGGCCATCTTCATCATCCCGGCGCTCTCCATGACAAGGAGGGAGTAGTTCACCCTTAGGGCTGAGGGTATGTACTAATAGCTATGTGTTTGATCTCTCTCTCTCTCTCTCTCTCTCTCGTGTTCTTGATTCGACACGATCTTGATGTATCGCGAGCTTTGCTATTATAGTTGGATCTTATGATGTTTCTCCCCCTCTACTCTCTTGTAATGGATTGAGTTTTCCCTTTGAAGTTATTTTATCGGATTGAGTCTTTAAGGACTTGAGAACACTTGATGTATGTCTTGCATGTGCTTATCTGTGGTGACAATGGGGTATTCACGTGATCTACTTGATGTATGTTTTGGTGATCAACTTGCGGGTTCAATGACCTTGTGAACTTATGCATAGGTGTTGGCACATGTTTTCATCCCGACTCTCCAATAGAAACTTTGGGGCACTGCTTAGCATAGAACAAACCAGCTCTTTAATGCAAGCTATATTGGGTACAAGGGGATTACACTGGCACGGCGACACTATGCCTGCCACGGTTGCTCTATGTAAACAGCAGAACAACTAGATGCAGCGGACTGACTACTGGCAGCGGAATGACTACTGGCAGCGGAACAACGACGACGGTGATGAACTACACTCCGTAGGGACTCTGGCTGGAACGCTTATCCTAGAGCGCAAACAAGGGATCCACGGCAAACAAGCAATCATAGCTGGCATGACCTGCAAACTGGCATGACACGCCAGGTCAGTACATGGAATGTACTTGCAAGCTCACAACAACCAAAGCAGTCAAGACAAACAATAGCATGGCAATTTCAGGTTAACCAGGTTTAACATGATACTATCAGATCAATCATAGCATGAACAAGATGATACAGCTAGAACAATACGAGCATGGCATAAACATATGAACATGATGAGACTAGCATGCAACATGATGAAACTATCATGCACCAACTTACTCTGATCGGGTTATCTCGTAACCATCACCTGCACAAATTTACCATCACGGACATCACACGATCATCTCAGGATCCAATCAATCTTGGTATTAACAATACCTTAGTAAGCATTTATGACCACAAGGAGCTTGACCTTTACCCTTGACTCTCGCATAAAATCCCAAATATCCAACAAGTTGGTACTCACGACACCACGGTGACCCTCTCACAATCACATAAATATCAACCAACTTCTTTCATCATCGAACCAGGGTTGTTATTAAGCACATCATTATTATTAATGTTGACCCATAGTGTGACCGACACGAACTGGGCCCTTATCCGCGGGCGCGGCTATCGATAGATTTAACACACGCACTCTCCAGAGGTTAGCACACTGTACCCACACCACGGAACCCTGGCCTCGCACTCCCATTCGGGTGGAACAAAGTGTTCCGACAAAACCGTCCTACTGCCAAGACACCCTCCCGGTCACTCCGACCAACTCCCCTTTGGGCTCAGTCCTGGGTGGCCCCGTGCCTACCAAAGGCACCAACGGCCACCGTCGTGGCAAAATGGTCCCAGACGGGGACAAGGATCCATACTCAACAATGGGCACACAAGGCTTATGCCGTCCTACCTGATCAGGGTAGCGCTCACACATAACCTTCCCTTGCGGGAGGCACCGGTGAGAGGCATGACAATAGACCTAGTTAGGAACCCCCATAGGGTAAGCATGGTTGCACTGGTCAGATCGATATGGTCGGACCATAACTCAGCCAACAGTTGTTCAAGTTCAATTTAATCTGGTTAAACTTGAATGCAATATGCTGAGCCATGATAAAATAACATGATGCAACTACAATGCATGAACATGATATCAAAATAAGCATGGAGGTGCAACATAATCAATGAGCATAACAACAACATTTAATCATTTATCCAGATGAGCATGGCATACTAACGAGCACGAATATCACAACTAGAACACTACTCATAGCATAACATGACCACTAGCATCAACAACAAATACCATGCAATAACATAACGATAAAACTACCATGCAAGTATTTAATCAACTGGATGCAAAGGAACAGACATAACGGTACTCGGAACAGACGATACTCAGGCACCGAAGACCATCACCAACATGTACTACTACCAATCATTTCCAATATTAAAGTAATACTAGCATGAAGAACATAATAACAGAGTTCAAGAAAACATAGCATCACGGTATACACCGATCCATAAGCATAGCTGAAGTAACGACAGCAGTAGAAAAACAATCATACAGTTACTAAAGATTCAAGTTGGAAACCAATGCTTCTGCATGGCTATCATGCAAGTGGTGGTTGTGGCTTGCCTGGGGATGGAGAAGGCTCCAGGAAGAAGCGCGGAATGATCGCGGAAAGAATCGTCGGAAAGGGTACTCTCTTGGAGGGGGCTGATTAGGGGCAAGGGAAAAATGGTCATTTTCATAATTCTTACACATGGTGAAAATGATACCAACAGTTTGGGCTCGAAGAGACGAAGACGTGGGCGTTGGATTTACCTCATTCGGAGTTACAGTTGCGGAGATATGAGGGTTGGAACATCAGGGACTTTTGTAAAAATAATATTCATAGCCGGGTCCCTGAGTGGATAAGACAGAGGCGCAAAATTAGAAATACGCTTTCTGACTAAGAAAACGTATTCCGGGCAGAAGCACAGAGGAACACGCTTTCAGTAAACGAAGACATACTTTGAGCTGAAGAAGAGGGAAAATGCGCTTTCGATTTGGGGAAAGCGTATTTCTCGAAATGCGCGACCACTTATCCACGTCAGCGCCCGGGGTCAACCCCTCGTCTGGCTGACGGGTGGGCCTCGCGGAAGGTGGGGCCCGCCTGGCCGGCCTTCTTCTTCCTCCCGCCTGGACGCATCGGGCCGAGCAGGGGAGCGCACCCCAACGACACTCGCCGGCGATCCCGGCCACCATACGGGGCGCGCGACCTACCGACGAGCTCAGCGTGACGAGGCGGATCCAGTCAGCAAGGACACAGACGCTGAGGAGGACCGGAGCGTCTAGGGCATGGACTCCGGCGGAGATGGCCTCGGGTGGGGTTGGGCATCGCGGCCAGGGGCTACCAGAGGAGGAGGGAAAAGTCGGGGAGGCTCTAGGGGTGTGGTGGAGGTCTCTGGTGGTGGAAGAAGTGAGGGAGGGGTTCGGGCTCGCTCGAATTTGAGCAGAGGCCGTTGGCGGCCGAGGCGGCCATGGGGGTCGAGGAGAGGCCCTAGAGCGCAGGCTAGTGGTTAGGCGGGGTCCTAGGAGCGGTGTGAGGTCGCTAGTTAGGTAGAGGCACCTCGGGGTGGGCTTATATAGCCGGGGCAGCGAGGGAGTGAGGTGGCACGCGCGCGGCTACGTGTCTGCGCTCTGACGACGGGCATGCACAGCCAAGGGTCACAAGGAGGGGCGGCAGGACGATGAGGCGAGACGGGGACGAGCGTGAGGGGTCACGGAGACGAGCGGAGCTTGGGGACAAGGGAGGAAGAAGCCAACAGAGGAGAAGACGACGGTCGGCTATAGCGCGCGCACTGTTCGGCGAGGGGGACGGCTCATCGGAGAAGAAGACGGAGGGGGCAAGGGCTCCAGAGGGACGGCGACTGCTCGGGGAAGGCTCTAGACATAGCTAGGCAAGGGGGGGGACAAGCGTGCAGCAAGGGAGAAGAAGACAGAGGTGCTAGAGCGCGAGAAGCGCCATGCCAAAATGGTGGTCACCACAGTGACCGGCAAGGAGGGGACGCGAGAGGCTGCAGCGAGCTGTCTATTGACTAGTCCCCGCATAATAGAGGCCGAGGGTGATGATGGATCACGCAGAAATGCCAAGGAGAAGAGTGTGGCATAGTCTGAAGTTTGCTGTATCCGTTTTGGAAGAGCACTCGTGATCGACAGGAACTTGATTGGGTCAAATGGTGATGTCTAGCATATTTAGATAGGGAAAGACTACGATCCTGGAAAGTTTGAGGATATTTGGACCAAGATAAATCATAGTTGCTTCACAACTGCATATTTGGTCTAGAATCTAGATCATGATGGTGCACTCAAATGGAGAAGCCACTTGAGTTGAAATTTGGCAAGGCGGGGTTATTTGGCCATATGAAGATGCTGCAAAAGGTTTCATACCAATTGGATAAACCAAAATGGTACTTCCTTCACAAACATTTCCACCGACCAGAAACTTGCAAAAATTCTAGAGGAGAATTGGCTAGATGGAATATGCCCAAATTGGGTGGAGATAGGTTAGATGGATAAGAGAAGGCCTGGGAAAATTTACAGCCATAATGGAGCAAGATAAAATATACTTGCTTCACTAACTAAAAATTTGGACATAAACAAAGATTTGAAGCTGTGCTCACATGGATGCATTGCATGAGCTCAACTTTGGTGGAGGGCTATGATATGATGATATTGAGGCCATGCACAAATTTCAACTCATTTGTATATGTGTCGAACCCAACGAGGAGCAGAAGGAAATGATAAGCGGTTTTCAGCAAGGTATTCTCTGCAAGCACTGAAATAAGTGGTAAAAGATAGTTTTGTCATAGGATAATTTGTAACGAGCAACAAGTAACAAAAATAAATAAAGTGCAGCAAGGTGGCCCAATCCTTTTTGTAGCAAAGGACAAGCCTGGACAAACTCTTATATAGAGAAAAGCGCTCCCGAGGACACATGGGAATATCGTCAAGCTAGTTTTCATCACGTTCATATGATTCGCTTTCGGTACTTTGATAATTTGATATGTGGGTGGACCGGTGCTTGGGTGCTGTTCTTACTTGAACAAGCATCCTACTTATGATTAACCTCTATTGCAAGCATGCGCAACTAAAACAAAAGTATTAAGGTAAACCTAACCATAGCATGAAACATATGGATCCAAATCAGCCCCTTACGAAGCAACGCATAAACTAGGGTTTAAGCTTCTGTCACTCTAGCAACCCATCATCTACTTATTACTTCCCAATGCCTTCCTCTAGGCCCAAATAATGGTGAAGTGTTATGTAGTCGATGTTCACATAACACCACTAGAGGCTAGACATCATACATCTCATCAAAATATCGAATGAATACCAAATTCACATGACTACTAATAGCAAGACTTCTCCCATGTCCTCAGGAACAAACGTAACTACTCACAAAGCATATTCATGTTCATAATCAGAGGGGTATTAATATGCATAAAGGATCTGAACATATGATCTTCCACCAAATAAACCAACTAGCATTAACTACAAGGAGTAATCAACACTACTAGCAACCTACTAGTATCAATCCCGGACTTGGAGGCAAGAATTGGATACAAGAGATGAACTAGGGTTTTGAGAGGAGATGGTGCTGGTGAAGATGTTGATGGAGATTGCCCTCTCCCGATGAGAGGAGCGTTGGTGATGATGATGGCGATGATTTCCCCCTCCCGGAGGGAAGTTTCCCTGGAAGAACAGCTCTGCCGAAGCCCTAGATTGGTTCCGCCTCGTGGCGGCGGAGTCTCATCCCGAAAGGTTGCTTATGATTTTTTCCTTGACGAAAGACCTCACATAGCAGAAGATGGCCATCAGAGAGCCAACAGGGGGCCCACGAGGCAGGGGGCGCGCCCTGGGGGGTAGAGCGCGCCCCCACCCTCATGGCCAGGTGGGTCCCCCTCTGGTGTACTTCTTCCGCTCAATATTTTTATTATTTCAAAAAATGACTTTCGTGGAGTTTCAGGACTTTTGGAGTTGTGCAGAATAGGTCTCTAATATTTGCTCCTTTTCTAGCCCAGAATTCCATCTGCCGGCATTCTCCCTCCTTATGTAAACCTTGTAAAATAAGAGAGAATAAGCATAAGTATTGTGACATAACGTGTAATAACAGCCCATAATGCAATAAATATTGATATAAAAGCATGATGCAAAATGGACGTATCAACTCCCCCAAGCTTAGACCTCGCTTGTCCTCAAGCGAAAGCCGATAACGATAAATATGTCCACATGTTTAGAGGTAGAGGTGTCGATAAAATAAAATACGGACATGAGGGCATCATGATTATTTTCATAACAGCAACATAGATGAATATTATCATATGATTACTTATGCTCAAGTAATAATCCATTCACAATGCTAAAGTATGAATCAGAAACTTTATTGAGAACTAACAAACTATAATCTCAGTCATTGAAGCAATTGCAATTTATCATAACATCAGAAAGAGCCTATGTCAGAGCTTTATAGCAAGTCCACATACTCAACTATCAGTTAGTCTTTCATAATTGCTAACACTCACGCAATACTTGTGGTTACGGAGTTTTAATCGGACAAAGAGAAAGATAGGGGCTTATAGTTTTGCCTCCCAACCTTTTACCTCAAGGGTAATGTCAGCAATAATAACTCATGCTCCCCTGTATCCAATTAGATATATCTATCAGGATCCTTCCAACATACTGTGCTTGCCAAAGGATAAAATGTAAAAAGGAAAGGTGAAGATCACCATGACTCTTGCATAAGGTAGAAGATAATAATAAAAGATAGGCCCTTCGCAGAGGGAAGCAGAGGTTGCCATGCGCTTTTATGGTTGGATGCACAAAATCTTAATGCGAAAGAATGTCACTTTATATTGCTCCTTGTGATGTGAACCTTTATTATGTAGTCCGTCGCTTTTATTTCTTCCACATCACAAGATCGTATAAAGTTTATTTTCTCCCACAGTAGTAAGTCATACATATTTAGAGAGCAATTTTTATTGCTTGCACCGATGACAACTTACTTGAAGGATCTTACTCAATCCATAGGTAGGTATGGTGGATTCTCATGGCAAAACTGGTTTAAGGGTTTTCGGAAGAACAAGTAGTATCTCTACTTGGTGCTGAGAATTTGGCTAGCATGAGGGGGAAAGGCAAGCTCAACATGTTGGATGGTCCATGACAACATACTTTATCTCGGATATAAGAAAACATAACCCATTATGTTGTCTTCCTTGTCCAACATCAACTCTTTTAGCATGTCATATTTTAATGAGTGCTCCCAATCATAAAAGATGTCCATGATAATATATTTATATGTGAAACCCCTCTTTCCTTATTACTTCCTATTAATTGCAACGATGACCAAAGCTATGTTTGTCAACTCTCAACAATTTTTAATCATCATACTCTTTCTATGTGAAGTAATTACTCTTTGTAAGATCAATATGATCTCTTTGTTTCTTTTATTCTTTTTCTCTTTTATTTTATTCACTCAAGATCATGGCAAAAATAATGAAGCTCTTGACTCAACCCTAATTTTTATTATATAGCTCACGGACTCGATTACATAGAGAGATCATAAAGCAAAAACTCAAAACTAGATCATGCCAGAAACTTTATTCTACTAGATCAAGATACTACTAAAAGGATCGAACTAAGAAAAACGGTAAAGAAAGGAGTGTGATGGTGATACGATACCGGGGCACCTCCCCCAAGCTTGGCAGTTGACAAGGGGAGTGCCCATACCCATGTGATTGTGTCTCCTTTTTTGGTGATGGTGAAGAAGGTGGAAGTGTTGTTGATGATTTAGCCTTCTTCCTTAATTTGCGCTTAAGAACAGAATTTTGATCCCTCAAGTCACTAATCTCCTGTTCCAGGCTTAATATCTTTTTGCATAATTCCTGCTTGTTTTCCTGCAAGAGACGAAAAGGGATAAACTCGATCTTAAGTTTCTTTGCTCTATTAGGGAGGCTTGACTTTTTGAACTCCACATGCATGTCCCCAGGTTGAGGTAGTGGGACTTCATCTTCATCCGAGCTCGTCTCCTCCTTTCTCTTGGGTTCATAGTCTTCTTCTTCTTCCGTGGTCCAACCATAGTGCTCCATATCTCCATAGACCTTAGGATTTGCAAGGTAATCATCCACATAACTTTCTCCTTCAGAATCCTGGGATGACATGTTGCTCTAACCTGCAGCAGAACAGCCCGAAAAGAAAACATAGAATATTTGCGTGATACGAGAGTCAAAACCTTAGGGAAAATATATAATGATTTTTTACTGACCAAAATACGTATCGTGCAAGAAAATGGAGTCCAGAAGGCACACGAGGTGCCCACAAGGTAGGGGGGCGCGCCCAGGGGGTAGGGCACGCCCTCCACCCTCGTGGAGCCCTCGTGTCCTTCCCGGACTGCTTCTTATTTTTCTATTTTTCTAAATATTCCAAAACAGAGAAATATTGCCTTAAAAACTGTTTTGGAGTCGGTTTACTTACCGTACCACATACCTATTCCTTTTTGGAGTCTGAAACATTCCGGAAAGTGTCCCTTATGTATTCCTCCGGGGTTACAGTTTCAATTATATTAGTTTCAACATTTATGGGATTACCTGAGATATAATGTTTAATTCTTTGACCGTTCACCACCTGCGGATTTGTGCCTTCGAAGTTGTTGATTTTTATGGCACTGGAACGATAGACCTCCTCGATAATGTAGGGGTCTTCCCATTTAGAGAGAAGTTTTCCTGCAAAAAATCTTAAATGAGAGTTGTATAGCAATACACAATCACCTACATTAAACTCACGCTTTTGTATCCTTTTTTCATGCCATCTTTTAACCTTTTCTTTAAACAACTTGGCATTTTCATAAGCTTGGGTTCTCCATTCATCAAGTGAGCTAATATCAAATAACCTCTTCTCACCGGCAAGTTTGAAATCATAATTGAGCTCTTTAATAGCCCAATAAGCCTTATGTTCTAGTTCGAGAGGTAAGTGACATGCTTTTCCGTAAACCATTTTATACGGAGACATACCCATAGGATTTTTATATGCAGTTCTATAAGCCCATAATGCATCATCAAGTTTCTTGGACCAATTCTTTCTAGACCTATTGACATTCTTTTGCAAAATTAATTTTAGCTCTCTATTGCTCAATTCTACTTGACCACTAGACTGCGTGTAACATCCCAAATTTTGGAATGTTAATATAATTAATTGAATTGTTTGTTTGTTTGCTTGAGTGAATTAAACTTGAGTGAAATTTGAAACTTTTTAAAAAAACTTTTGAATGAGAGGGAATAAAATGACTTTCCCCTTCTCCGGTAAATTCAAATTCATCCTATTAAAATGAATGAGAGAAGATGACATGACTTCTTCAACTATAAAGAATTTGAACGGAGTTTTGCAATTTAATTCTTTCAAATATTTGCACTTGCTTCTCTATTTTCTTCCCGAGAAATACCCGAAAATAAATTCTTGCAAGCAAGAAAGAGCGGAGGAAAATGACCCTCCAAAATCAGGGCATTTTGAAAATATTTGAGCCAAGAAAACCAAAGTTTTATTTAAAAAATTATTTGCAAAAAGAAATAAAGCCTTTAGGGATTTTCTGAAAACATTTTTTTAAGTTTTTATTTTGGCCGTGGAATAATGCTCATCATCTACATTTTATTTTTCTGATAATTTTAGTATATAAAAACTCTTTATTTGAATTGATTTGATTTCCTTTTATTGTTTTAGTTTCCTAATTTTAAAAATAGGAATGGAATCGTTTTATTAGGAAAAACTTGCTGGCCCATTAAGCACTTTCCTATTCTAGCCCAACAAGAGATCATCTCCTTCCTCTGTTTCCTCTCACGTTCTGAAGCTTTCCATATCCATGGAGACAGAAACTCCACCTTCCCGATCTCCCTCGTCTTTCCATCCCAGCGCCTCCGAGACCGCCTATAAAACCCCTCCCTCTCCTCGTTCCATTTTCCCATCACCACGCCCCTCCTGCCCGTAGCCTTCTCGCCACCGTCCTCCTTTTCCTGCCTAGAAACGCTCACCAGGAGCTCTCCTGGAACCTCCCCATCGCCCAGCGCCACCTCCCCAAGCGCCGACCCCTCCTCCGCCACCCCCACCTCTTGGCGACCTCGCCCCTCGCCGAGCAGCCCTCCACATCGCCGTCTCCTTCCTGCCATCTCTGCCTCACGTACATGTAACTCCGTTTTCGTTTTCAGATTTATTTCCGTAACAGATTTAGTTCCGTTCTTGTTTAGCTTATAACTTTTGATCTAGAAGTCCAATGATGCTGATTCTTTTTGCGTTAGATCACAATTTTCTTGTAGTTTCCAAAAATATATAATTTGTATATGTTTGGATTTATAAAAATTGAGTTAGATCAGATTTGAATTAAAGCTTGTTTTGCTTATTCCGGGAGTTTAAAAATAGATTTTTATTTGATTCTTTTTTCTACTGATCACTAGTGATCATATTTACCAGTGGTAAAAACTTCAAAATTGTTTGAGTATTTTAGCTTATTGTTTCATGTAAAACAAATTCTGTTTTAGTTCTATTCGAATTATAGCTACTTCTTTTCTATAGTTGTTTTTAAATTATTTTATTTTATATTTCAGAAAGTTTATGTTTGGTTTCTATTAGTTAAACAGTAGGTGTTCAACAAGTTTTATATTTATTTTTATTTTGTTATCGTGAAATCAATTCAAGTTCGCTAATAACTTGCAATGGATTTCTCTACTGTTTTAACTCCCAATTGAAAATACTTTCAAAATAGCTTTATGAAAAAAATACTTTATTTTTTGTCTTAACTAAATTTATATTTTATTCTCTGTTATTTTAGTGTTTTATTTTCCGTTAGACAAAACTATTTTTGTGAATGTTGTAGAAGAAGACTCCCTAGTTTTATTTGAAGTTCCTTCGGATTCTTATTCGCTCTCTCTTTTGTTTTGATTGTTAGTGTGAGTGCTTATGTGAATGATATGTTTGTTATATAGATTTCATCAGAGAGTGACGAGTAGTCTATCAAGTTATTTCTTGAGAACGATAATTCTTCTTCGTCAACATCACCAGGCAAGTTCACTTTGATCATTGCTTTCATACCTATGTTTTTATTGCATTTAGTGGCATCCTTGCAACCACCCCTCAGTAGTGTTATTGAATCCTTGTAGTTGAGTAGTATGCATGAGGTAGGAACCCATCACCCTGTTACCAAGCCCGGGACGTTATTTATTTTAATGCTACGCTATAGTAGGCGGGGTTTGGTATGAGTGCTCGGAGTGGTGTGAGAATGAAGGATTTCGCCAATGGCGACAACTCCATGATGGCACCTGCAAGGACTGCATCTTCAAGGCCTCAAGACTTCAAGGCTCGAGACAAGAATTCAATACACACTCTTGGGTGAAGGATGGTTGACGGCACCTGGAGAAACCAGTGGTTGGCGGGATACATGGAGAAGCGCCATGACATCTTGCGGAAAGCTTCACCCGGACTCAAAGAGACGGAAGAATACTTCATGCCGGAAGCTTACTGTGCAACCGCAAGTCATTATGGGCTCTGGCTTGGTTGACCTTAGTTGTGACTCTGGCTGGGACGGTACTAGCAGATGTAGAACTACGGTAGGATGGGTTGAGTACGGACGGTGGTCGAGGAACTCTTTGGAAGACCATGTTTGGTCATCTTGTTCTCAAACACTCTGAAGTGCGAGAGCGTAAAGAGAGGATCGAATCTTGCGGGTAAAGTGTACAAACCTCTGCAGAGGGTTATAACCTAATCGATTAGCCGTGTCCCGATTACGGACAATCTGAGCATCTGGACTGGATCTATCTCGAACTCTCAACACTGGACTGATAACTTAATTGTGGGCAACCTATGATGATTTTGGGCTATGAGACATCGGTTGGCGGAACCATGTCATGATAGAAAACTCCATAGTACAGACTTCACTTTTGCCTTTGATGTAGGTAAAATAAAACCAGCTTTTACATAAACAAAATTCAGAATCTGAGCCACAAAGCCATATTGCATATAGTATAGTTTTATCATCCGTTCTTTTTATTGTGATCTTGCGGTACATTCAATGTCTTGACCTACACGGCTGCAACGTATCATGTTGCAGATATTTCTCGACAGTAAGAATTACGATACAGAGTTACGGTCTACACTCAACTTTGCCGATGGCGTTGATGGGACTCCACACCCGTTTGATTGTTTCCGCTGAGTATTATGAGGTATATATCATTTTACGTTATTTATACATGTGATTGCACTTTGATATATACATTGATGTACTGTGTGTGCCAGCATACTGATCCAGGGTTGGCACAGTAACACAGAGGCTTGACCGTCTGAGGTCGGGTCGCTACACTGCGGGTGATAAGGAGATGCAATTCTATGATTAACATCATATTTAGAAAGCATTTTTTGGAAAGCACCATGAATAAAGTGTGAACCACCATCAGTCATTAAGTATCTAGGGACTCCAAACCTCGGAAAAATAACTTCTTTAAGCATTTTAATAGAAGTGTTATGATCAGCACTACTAGTTGGAATAGCTTCTACCCACTTAGTAACGTAATCAACAACAACTAAAATATGTGTATATCCATTAGAGGCAGGAAAATGTCCCATATAATCAAAGCCCAAAACATCAAATGGTTCAATAACAAGTGAATAATTCATAGGCATTTCTTGACGTCTACTAATATTACCAATTCTTTGACATTCATCACAAGATAAGACAAACTTACGGGCATCCTTGAAGAGAGTAGGCCAATAAAAACCAGATTGCAATACCTTATGTGCAGTTCTATATCCAGCGTGGTGTCCTCCATAAGCTTCGGAGTGACACTTGCGTAGGATCTATTCATGTTCATGCTCAGGTACACAACGTCTAATAACACCATCTACTCCTTCTTTATAAAGATGTGGGTCATCCCAAAAGTAATGTCTTAAATCATAGAAAAACTTTTTCTTTTGCTGGTATGTGAAACTAGGAGGTATAAATTTAGCAACGATGTAATTAGCATAATCAGCATACCAAGGAGTACTACGAGAAGTACTTATGACATTTAATTGGTCATCAAGAAAGCTATCATCAATAGGTAGTGGATCATCAAGAACATTTTCTAACCTAGACAAGTTGTCTGCAACGGGGTTCTCAGCTCCTTTTCTATCAACAATATGCAAATCAAATTCTTGTAGCAAGAGAACCCATCTAATAAGTCTAGGTTTAGCATCTTTCTTCTCCATAAGATATTTAATAGCAGCATGATCAGTGTGAATAGTTACTTTAGAATCAACGATATAAGATCTGAACTTATCACAAGCAAATACAACTGCTAAGAATTCCTTTTCAGTAGTAGCATAATTTCTTTGAGCATTGTCTAGAGTCTTACTAGCATAATGGATAACATTTAATTTCTTATCAACTCTTTGCCCTAGAACAATACCTACAACATAGTCACTAGCATCACACATAATTTCAAAGGATAAATTTCAATCAGGTGGCTGAACAATAGGTGCGGAGATCAATGCTTTCTTGAGTATTTCAAATGCTTCTACACAATCATCGTCAAAGACAAATGGTATATCTTTTTGTAATAAATTAGTCAGAGGCAGAGAAATTTTTGAGAAGTCCTTAATGAACCTCCTATAAAATCCGACGTGACCAAGGAAACTTCTTATACCTATGATTTCCTTGGGACATGGCATCTTTTCAATAGCATCAACCTTGGCCTTATCAACTTCAATACCTCTTTCAGAAACTTTATGCCCCAAGACAATACCTTCATTAACCATAAAGTGGCACTTTTCCCAATTCAAGACAAGATTAGTTTCTTCACATCTCTGCAAAACTCGATCAAGGTTGCTCAAGCAATCATCAAAAGAGGATCCATAGACGGAAAAGTCATCCATGAAAACCTCACAAATCTTTTCACAAAAATCAGAGAATATAGCCATCATGCATCTTTGAAAGGTAGCAGGTGCATTACATAAAACAAAAGGCATACGTCTATAAGCAAAAGTACCAAAAGGGCAGGTAAAAGTAGTCTTTGATTGATCATTGGCTTACACAGGTATTTGAGAGAAACCAAAATAACCATCTAGGAAGCAATAGTGTGTATGTTTGCATAATATTTCTAGCATTTGATCGATAAAAGGTAAGGGGTAATGATCTTTCTTAGTTGCTTTATTTAATTTGCGGAAATCAATTACCATCCTATAACCTGTAATAATTCTTTGCGGAATCAATTCATCTTTATCATTAGGAACAACAGTTATACCTCCCTTCTTGGGGACACAATGGATAGGGCTTACCCACTGACTATCAGCAACGGGATATATTTTACCTGCCTCTAGAAGCTTTAGTATTTCTTTTCTTACCACTTCTTTCATCTTAGGGATTCAGCCTTCGTTGATGACCATGGACTGGTTTGGCATCTTCTTCCAAATTTATTTTATGTTGACATAGAGTGGGACTAATGCCCTTAAGATCATCGAGAGTATATCCAATAGCAGCTCGGTGCTTCTTCAGAGTTTTCAATAATCTCTCTTCTTCATGCTCTGAAAGGTTAGCACTAATAATAACATGATATATCTTCTTTTCATCAAGATAAGCATATTTAAGAGTATCAGGCAATGGTTTAAGCTCAAACACGGGATCACCCTTGGGTGGAGGAGGATCCCCTAGGATTTCAACAGGCAAATTGTGTGTCAGAATAGGTTCCTGTTTAAAGAATACTTCATCTATTTTCCTTCTTTCATTCATAAACATGTCATTTTCATGGTCTAGCAAATATTGTTCTAAAGGATCACTAGGAGGAATGGCAATAGAAGCAAGACCAATAATTTCGTCTTTACTAGGCAATTCTTCTTCACGGTGTTGTCTACTAAATTTAGAGAAATTAAATTCATGAGACATATCACCCAAACCGATAGTAACAACATTCTTTTCGCAGTCTATTTTAGCATTAACGATGTTCAAGAAGGGTCTACCAAAAATAATGGGACAAAAGCTATCTTGTGGGGAATCAAGAACGAGAAAATCAGCAGGATATTTAGTTTTCCCACACAAGACTTCAACATCTCTAACAATTCCCATTGCTGATATAGTATCTTTATTGGCAAGTTTAATTGTAACATCAATATCTTCTAACTCAACAGGTGCAATATCATGCTTAATTTCGTTGTATAAGGCAATAGGTATAACACTAGCACTAGCACCCATATCACATAAGCCATGATAACAATGATCTCCTATTTTAACAGAAATAACAGGCACGCCTACCACAGGTCTATGTTTATCTTTAGCACAAGGTTTGGCAATTCTAGCAGTTTCACCGCAGAATTGAATAACATGCCCATCAATATTATCAGCCAAGAGATCTTTAACAATAGCAATATCAGGTTCAACTTTAATTTGCTCAGGAGGTGTATAAGTTCTAATATTGCTTTTACGAACCACAGTTGAAGCTTTAGCATGATCCTTTATTCTAACAGGGAAAGGTGGTTTCTCAACATAAGAAGTAGGAACAATAGGATCATTATAAGTGACAGTCTTTTCTTCCACTTTAGTAGGTGCAACTACTTTTACTTCTATGGGAGGATGATACTTAAACCACTTCTCCTTGGGGAGATCAACATAAGTAGCAAAAGATTCACAGAAAGAAGCTACTATCTCGGAGTCAAGTCCATATTTAGTGCTAAACTTACGGAAAATATCGGTATCCATAAAAGATTTAACACAATCAAACTTAGGTGTCATACTCGACTCCTTACCTTCGTCGAGATCCCAATCTTCAGAGTTGCGTTTAATTATATCCAATAAATTCCATCTGAATTCAATATTCTTCATCATAAAAGGGCCAGCACAAGAAGTATCGAGCATGGATTGATTATTATGAGAAAGCCGAGCATAAATTTTTTGAAGAATTATTTCTCTTGAGAGCTCATGATTGGGGCATGTATATAACATTGATTTAAGCCTCCCCCAAGCTTGAGCGATGCTTTCTCCTTCGCGAGGCCAAAAATTATATATATAGTTGCGATCATGATGAACAAGATGCATAGGATAATACTTCTGATGAAATTCCAATTTCATTCGTTTATAGTTCCATGATCCCGTGTCATCACATAGCCTATACCATGTCGATGCATCTCCCTTCAAAGATAAAGGGAATACCTTATTCTTAACAACATCATTATACCTGCAAGCTTAAATAATCTACAAACTTCATCCACAAAGATTAGGTGCTCATCAAGATGCTTTGTTCCATCTCCTACAAAAGGATTATCTATAAGTTTTTCTAACATACCCGAAGGAACTTCAAAGGGAACATTTTCATTTTCAGTAGGTTCAGTAGGTTGAGGAGCAATTCTTTGCTCTACTGGCTGGGGTGAAGATACCCCGAACAAGCCCCTCAGATGATTACTTTCCATAGTAACAAGTGAAAGTAAATTTCAGCACACTATATAAAATTTTCCTTACCAAATTCCACCTACCAAAGGCGCTTCACTCCCCGGCAACGGCGCCCGAAAAGAGTCTTGATGACCCACAAGTATAGGGGATCTATCGTAGTCATTTCAATAAGTAAGAGTGTCGAACCCAACGAGGAGAAGAAGGAAATGATAATCGGTTTTCAGCAAGGTATTCTCTGCAAGCACTGAAATAACTGGTAACAGATAGTTTTGTGATAGGATAATTTGTAACGAGCAACAAGTAACAAAAGTAAATAATGTGCAGCAAGGTGGCCCAATCCTTTTTGTAGCAAAGGACAAGCCTGGACAAACTCTTATATAGAGAAAAGCGCTCCCGAGGACACATGGGAATATCGTCAAGCTAGTTTTCATCACGTTCATATGATTCGCGTTCGGTACTTTGATAATTTGATATGTGGGTGGACCGGTGCTTGGGTGCTGTTCTTACTTGAACACACATCCCACTTATGATTAACCTCTACTGCAAGCATCCGCAACTACAACAAAAGTATTAAGGTAAACCTAACCATATCATGAAACATATGGATCCAAATCAGCCCCTTACGAAGCAACGCATAAACTAGGGTTTAAGCTTCTGTCACTCTAGCAACCCATCATCTACTTATTACTTCCCAATGCCTTCCTCTAGGCCCAAATAATGGTGAAGGGTTATGTAGTCGACGTTCACATAACACCACTAGAGGCTAGACAACATACATCTCATCAAAATATCGAACGAATACCAAATTCACATGACTACTAATAACAAGACTTCTCCCATGTCCTCAGGAACAAACGTAACTACTCACAAAGCATATTCATGTTCATAATCAGAGGGGTATTAATATGCATAAAGGATCTGAACATATGATCTTCCACCAAATAAACCAACTAGCATCAACTACAAGGAGTAATCAACACTACTAGCAACCTACTAGTATCAATCCTGGACTTAGAGACAAGAATTGGATACAAGAGATGAACTAGGGTTTTGAGAGGAGATGGTGCTGGTGTGGATGTTGATGGATATTTCCCTCTCCCGATGAGAGGAGCGTTGGTGATGACGATGGCGATGATTTCCCCCTCCCGGAGGGAAGTGTCCCCGGCAGAACAGCTCTGCCGGAGCCCTAGATTGGTTCCGCCAAGGTTCCACCTCGTGGCGGCGGAGTCTCGTCCCGAAAGGTTGCTTATGATTTTTTCCTTGACGAAAGACCTCATATAGCAGAAGATGGCCATCGGAGAGCCAACAGGGGGCCCACGAGGCAGGGGGCGTGCCCCCACCCTCGTGGCCAGGTGGGTCCCCCTCTGGTGTACTTCTTCCGCTCAATATTTTTTATTATTTCCAAAAATGACTTTCGTGGAGTTTCAGGACTTTTGGAGTTGTGCAGAATAGGTCTCTAATATTTGCTCCTTTTCCAGCCCAGAATTCCAGCTGCCAACATTCTCCCTCCTTATGTAAACCTTGTAAAATAAGAGAGAGTAAGCATAAGTATTGTGACATAACGTGTAATAACAGCCCATAATGCAATAAATATTGATATAAAAGTATGATGCGACATGGACGTATCAACTCCCCCAAGCTTAGACCTCGCTTGTTATCAAGCGGAAGCCGATAACGATAAATATGTCCACATGTTTAGAGGTAGAGGTGTAGATAAAATAAAATACGGCATGAGGGCATCATGATTATTTTCATAACAACAACATAGATGAATATTATCATATGATTACTTATGCTCAAGTAATAATCCATTCACAATGCTAAAGTATGAATCAGAAACTTTATTGAGAACTAACAAACTATAATCTCAGTCATTGAAGCAATTGCAATTTATCATAACATTAGAAAGAGCCTATGTCAGAGCTTTATAGCAAGTCCACATACTCAACTATCATTTAGTCTTTTATAATTGCTAACACTCACGCAATACTTGTGGTTACGGAGTTTTAATTGGACAAAGAGAAAGATAGGGGCTTATAGTTTCGCCTCCCAACCTTTTACCTCAAGGGTAATGTCAACAATAATAACTCATGCTCCCTTGTATCCAATTAGATATATCTATCAGGATCCTTCCAACATACTATGCTTGCCAAAGGATAAAATGTAAAAAGGAAAGGTGAATATCACCATGACTCTTGCATAAGGTAGAAGATAATAATAAAAGATAGGCCCTTCGCAGAGGGAAGCAGAGGTTTCCATGCGCTTTTATGGTTGTATGCACAAAATCTTAATGCGAAAGAATGTCACTTTATATTGCCCCTTGTGATGTGAACCTTTATTATGTAGTCCGTCGCTTTTATTTCTTCCACATCACAAGATCACATAAAGCTTATTTTCTCCCACACTAATAAGTCATACATATTTTTCTTGCACCGATGACAACTTACTTGAAGGATCTTACTCAATCCATAGGTAGGTATCGTGGACTCTCATGGCAAAACTGGTTTAAGGGTTTTTGGAAGCACAAGTAGTATCTCTACTTGGTGCTGAGAATTTGGCTAGCATGAGGGGGAAAGGCAAGCTCAACATGTTGGATGATCCATGACAACATACTTTATCTCGGATATAAGAAAACATAACCCATTACGTTATCTTCCTTGTCCAGCATCAACTCTTTTAGCATGTCATATTTTAATGAGTGCTCCCAATTATAAAAGATGGGTCCCCCTCTGGTGTACTTCTTCTGCTCAATATTTTTTATTATTTCCAAAAATGACTTTCGTGGAGTTTCAGGACTTTTGGAGTTGTGCAGAATAGGTCTCTAATATTTGCTCCTTTTCCAGCCCAGAATTCCAGCTACCGGCATTCTCCCTTCTTATGTAAACCTTGTAAAATAAGAGAGAATAAGCATAAGTATTGTGACATAACGTGTAATAACAGCCCATAATGCAATAAATATCGATATAAAAGCATGATGCAAAATGGACATATCAATATGCCTAGCTTGTACCTCCTTCACAAAGTTTCTTTTTGGACAGAAACTTTGAAAAATCATTGATAAATAATCACTAGCCAAATGAAGTTGAACTTTGGCATGTGGCAATGATATGGACATGAAAAGATGTCCAAGAAGTTTGGGGTCAATTGGGAAAAGATAAATGGCACTTGCTTCACAATCTGCCATTCAGGACAGAATAGGAAATGAATTAATTGAGCAAGATGGGAAACACGGCCAATGAAATATTTTGCCATATTTGAGGAAGATATGACCCAAACAATTTATGAGAATTATTTGGGAATTTTAGGAGTGATGGAAATATAGGTTTCTTCACAACCTAGGGCAAATTGAGTTATTCCTTTAATAGAAAAGGAATATCCCCAACAAAAAGAATATTGGGATTTGGGTTAGGATGAAAATGGAAAGGTCTAGGGAAGGATTTTGGTATGACAAGCCACTCTGGAAGCAAAGAAGAGTTCATCTTCTTCAGTTTCCAGACCACATAGCCACGGAAAAAGAAAACTCAAGCAAAAACCTCAGAAAATCAAAAGAAAAAGAAAGGGCCAAAAATCAGGCTGTGACAAACCTTGCCCCCTTAAAGAAATCTCGTCCTCGAGATTTGGTTGCTCAGGGAACAAGTATGAATATACAGCCTTAAGGAAACCGTTTCCAACTCGGGTATCCTTTTTTTCCTTTATTGATTGTTCCCATCAAATTCTTCATCTGACTTGCCTGACTGGTTCTAGGGTGGTTTGATTCACCGTATCCATATTCTGACAGATCTTACCTGGCTTGTTCATGCTTATACTGGCTCCAATTATTTTCATATCCGCTGGCTTAGCTGAAATTCCATGACTGAAATATGTGTCTGTCTCACAAATCCGAGAGTGATTTCCGATGGGTGCGTCATCCAGCACTGATAACCTTTCATGAAGTTGTGGCCACATTTTCCCGGTGAACACCCAAGTTCTGACTCCTTGCATTGGGTTTTCTTCACTAAATCCAGGTCCTTCGGATTCCAAACAATGAGTTGAGGCGTAAGCGCTTTCCTGACATATTCTGACTTATCACAGGAATTCTGAATCATCTTAACTGGCTCCACCTTCTGGAGTATCAGATCCGTTCCAAATTTTTGACTGTCGCTTGCCGGGGCCAGCATGAAGGGGTATGATCTTACATGATAATATCCACAGACTCGACTGACGGTGGTTCTCGCAGAAGAATTTGGCTCACGACAGGCTATCCTTTGATAATCCTCATAAGTGGGGGCACATGCCTCAAGACTGTTACTCGACATCCTGATTATTCATTCTGTCGACATATACATGGGGATAGTAGGTTGTGCGATGCTTTACCATAGTTGCTGGAGTCACACTGCAGATTTGACCCTTGGTCTGACTTCACAGATTCGGATATTTGATACTGACAAATCTTAGGTGAATATCCATGGTGATCCATACTGACTCAGACTGTCCGGGGTATCTGCACCATGTGGGTCATGCAAAAATTATCAGTCTTGCTCCTTCATTACTGCTTCCTTTGTCTGGATCCTTGGCTGAAAGAGCTTGGTCATGTTGCTTCTTCGTGTGACCATGGATTCTGTCGGGTGCAATATTCAGACATGCATACTCTTATCCTCATTTCCTGACATGGTAGCATTATTCAAATTGCCGGTTCATCACCTCTCAAGTTCTGACTGTAGGAAAATGATCATCCGAACCCTTGCAAGAAATCGGCAAATAAATCAGTAGCCACCAGAACGGTCTTTACAACTCAGATCTGGGACATCACTGAGATAACTCAACCACGGCTCAGGACGGCTGAATAGCAGCTCAGAGCATGAGACTGGGTCGATAAGAAGAAAGTGGCAGCTCCCTAAAATAGCCAAAAATAGCTATAAGGCCACTGTCACAAAAAGAAACTCAACATCTGTATGAGACGGCTGAAAAGCAGCTCAGAACTCATGACAGTCGTTGAAGAGAGAAATAAAAATCGGCATCCACCCCGGATAGCTAAAAATGGCTCAGATCACAGGCGTGGTGCCGTTACTAGAGAAAGGAGACAAGGGCTCATCGAGATCATCTTCCAGGTTCACAGGTACTTGTACTGAGCTCATTCCATGGATTCCGTGGTGTATAGCTGGCTTCCTTCTTTTAACAATCCTCATGTGCCTGTCAAATCTGCTTTCGAGTGACTTGCAAGACCTTGGTGGTATGCTGATCGCTTATATATGAAAATTTGATTCCCGAGGCATACTTGCTTTCTGACTGAACTGTTGCAGATCTGATTTCTAAGGCAGACTTGCTTTCTGAATGAACTGTTGCAGATCTGATTTCTGAGGCAGACTTGCTTTCTGACTGAACTATTGCAGATCTAATTTCTTGAGATGTACTGCCATATACTGTCAACCTTGCACATAGCTTATCTTCTTGATCATCTCTGCTATGAAGTGTGCACATTGGGGCAAACCTGATTATCCATATCAGATCAGATATCCCCATATCTCAATGCAGTTGGCTGAGAATTCCATACTGATGCAAACTTGATACTGACAGTCCATCCAGGATTTCTTTTGCATTCAGACAAGATATTCCAATTTCACTGCAGTCTGCTGATAATTCCATTCTGTTTAGCTGAGTTTCCAAACATTTGAACTCCTTGCTGATTCTTCGGGTCCGGTGTCGGTTGACAAGCAACTTTAATAAGGGGAAAAATTTGTAACACCGAAGGCCCAAAGAAAGAAACAAAAGAAACGACGAAAGAAAAAGCACACAAGCATACAAATAATATAAACAATCAAGCAACATCACATATTACTGCTACTCACCCAATAATATGCATGTATACCTAAGCACACAAATCTCGCGGAAACCCCGGTATTGCGGTCTAATATGCTGTGACGGTGTGCACGAAAGTGAATCTGCGTGTGGAAGGAGTTGGTGTAATCAAGGCTACACCAAGCACTGGCTAAACACCGGTTGCAACTGGATGGATATGGAGGTGAGGATGGACTTGGGGATCATGGGGTCAAACACTGGGTGTACAACCACATCATCATCAAGCGTACGAAGGGAAACCGTACACGTCCAAAGAATAGAATGACAGGGCAATATAGCGGTGGAAAAGCAAGGCTTGATGGCATTGCTCTTTTCTGATAACAAATATCAGAAAGGGTTGCCGAAGGCACGAGATGGATGGCATGATTTGGGATAGAGACAAGTCTATCATCGAAATAATATGGGTGGGTGGAGGAAAGATATCGACGCGCTACCTGAGCATAACTCCTGCAAATGGTGTCTGGAACACTCGGTACCAGGGCATCACTCTGCTAGAACAGAGATAACACCGAACACCAAAGAGCAGGCATGCAAAGAAAGAGGGTGCAGGTAGTGGATCAGAAATGATGTCACCTACACTAACAAGATTAACTGTTAGCGACAAGATAATAATCTATATGCATGCTATGCAACAAACAAATGCAGCAAACAAGTGCAACAAATCCATTGGGGTCTATACTACCGTTTCTAACGTTCGTGCAGGCTAGGGCATCCTACAGCCAGACCTGCTCTGATACCGAGCCTGTGGCACCCCGGCTCATAGAAACCGGAACGCCCCGTATTCCAGCCCAGAGATCAAGGAGAAGTCTTCTAGAATACGGCACTGCTTAGCATAGAACAAACCAGCTCTTTATTGCAAGCTATATTGGGTACAAGGGGATTACATCGGCACGTTGACACTACACATGCTACGGCTGCTCTATGTAAACAGCAGAACAACTCGACGCAGCAGAATGACTACTGGCAGCGGAACAACGACGGCGGTGATGAACTCCACTCCGCAGGGACTCTGGCTGGAACGCTTATCCTAGCACGCAAACAAGGGATCCACGGCAAACAAGCAATCATATCCGGCATGACCTGCAAACTGGCATGACACGCCAGGTCAGTACATGGAATGTACTTGCAAGCTCACAGTAACCAAAGCAATCAAGACAAACAATAGCATGGCAATTTCAGGTTAACCAGGTTTAACATGATACTATCAGATCAATCATAGCATGAACAAGATGATACAGCTAAAACAATATGAGCATGGCATAAACATATGAACATGATGAGACTAGCATGCAACATGACGAAACTATCATGCACCAACTTACTCTGCTCGGGTTATCTCGTAACCATCACCTACACAAACTTACCATCACGGACATCACACAATCATCTCAGGATCCAATCAAGCTTGGTATTAACAATACCGTAGTAATCATTTATGACCACAAGGAGCTTGACCTTTACCCTTGACTCTCGCATAAAATCCCAAATATCCAACAAGTTGGTACTCACGATACCACAGTGATCCTCTCACGATCACATAAATATCAACCAACTTCTTTCATCATCGAACCAGGGTTGTTATTAAGAACATCATTATTATTACTGTTGACTCATAATGTGGCCGACACGAACTGGGCCCTTATCTGCGGGCGCGGCTGTCGATAGATTTAACACACACACTCTGTAGAGGTTAGCACACTGTACCCACACCACGGAACCCTGGCCTCGCACTCCCATTCGGGTGGACCAAAGCGTTCCAAAAAAACTGTCCTACTGCCATGACACCCTCCCGGCCACTCCGACCAACTCCCCTTTGGGCTAAGTCCTGGGTGGCCCCGTGCCTACCAAAGGCACCAACGACCACCGTCATGGCAAAACGGTCCCAAATGGGGACAAGGATCCATACTCAACGATGGGCATACAAGGCTTATGCCATCCTACCTGATCAGGGTAGCGCCCGCGCATAACCTTCCCTCGCGGGAGGCACCGGTGAGAGGCATGATAATATACCCAGTTAGGACCCCCCATAGGGTAAGCGTGGTTGCACTGGTCAGATCGATATGGTGGCACCATGACTCAGCCAATAGTTGTTCAAGTTCAATTTAATCCGGTTAAACTTGAATGCAATATGCTGAGCCATGATAAAATAACATGATGCAACTACAATGCATGAACATGATATCAAAATAAGCATGGAGGTGCAACATAATCAATGAGCATAACAACAACATTTAATCATTTATCCAGATGAGCATGGCATACTGACAAGCACGAATATCAGAACTAGAACACTACTCATAGCATAACATGACCACTAGCATCGACAACAAATACCATGCAATAACATAGCGATAAAACTACCATGCAAGTATTTAATCAACTGGATGCAAAGGAACAGACATAACAACGGTACTCGGAACAGAGATAGTCAGGCACCAAAGACCATCACCAACATGTACTACTACCAAACATTGCCAATATTAAAGTAATACTAGCATGAAGAACATAATAACAGAGTGCAAGAAAACATAGCATCACGGTAAACACTGATCCAAAAGCATAGCCGAAATAACGACAGTAGTAGCAAAACAATCAAACAGTTACTAAAGATTCAAGTTGGAAACCAATGCTTCTGCATGGCTATCATGCAAGTGGTGGTTGTGGCTTGCATGGGGATGGAGAAGGCTCCGGGAAGAAGTGCAAAATGATCGCGGAAAGAATCGCCGGAAAGGGTACTCTCTTGGAGGGGGCTGATTAGGGGCAAGGGCAAAATGGTCATTTTCAGAATGCTTACACATGGTGAAAATGATATTAAAAGTTTGGGCTCGAAGAGACGAAGACGTGGGCGTTGGATTCACCTCATTCGGAGTTATGGTTGCGGAGATATGAGGGTTGGAACATCAGGGACTTTTATGTAAAAATAATATTCACAGCCGGGTCCCTGAGTGGATAAGACAGAGGCGCAAAATTAGAAATACGCTTTCTGACTAAGTAAATGTATTCTGGGCTGAAACAGAGAGGAAGACTCTTTCAGAATAACGAAGACGTACTTTGAGCTGAAGCAGAGGGAAAATACGCTTTTGATTTGCTGAAAGCTTATTTCGCTAAATGCGCGGCCACTTATCCACGTCAGCGCCCGGGGTCAACCCCTCGTGCGGCTGACGGGTGGGCCTCGCGTTCGCCTGACCGTCCTTCTTCTTCCTCCCACTGGACGACCGGCCGGGCAGGGAGCGCACTCGACGACGCCGCTTGGCGATCCTGCCACCATACGGGGCGCGCGACCTACCGACGAGCTCAGCGTGCCGAGGTGGATCCATTCAGCAAGGACACGGACGCCAAGGAGGACCGAAGCGACTAGGGCATGGACTCCGGTGGAGATGGCCTCGGGTGGGGTTGGGTATCGCGGCCAGGGGCTACCAGAGGAGGAGGGAAACGGCGGGGAGGCTCTAGGGGTGTGGTGGAGGTCTCTGGTGGTGGAAGAAGTGAGGGAAGGGTTCAGGCTCGCTCGAATTTGAGCAGAGGCCGTCGGCGGCCGAGGCGGCCATGGGGGTCGAGGAGAGGCTCTGGAGCACGGGCTAGTGGCTAGGCGGGGTCCTGGGACTGGTGTGAGGTCGGTGGTGAGGTCGGGGCACCTCGGGTGGGCTTATATAGCCGGGGCTGCGAGGGAGTGAGGTGGCACGCGCGCGGCTACGTGTCCGCGCTCCGGCGATGGGCACGCGCGGCCAAGAGTCACGGGGAGGGGCGGCAAGATGACGAGGGGAGACGCGGACGAGCGCCAGGGGTCACGGAGACGAGCGGAGCTCGGGGACAAGGGAGGAAGAAGCCAACAGAGGAGAAGACGATGGTCGGCTACAGCGCACACACTGTGCGGCGAGGGGGATGGCTCACCGGAGAAGAAGACGGAGGGGGCAAGGGCTCTAGAGGGACGGAGACTGCTCGGGGGAGGCTCTGGACATAGCTAGGCGACAGGGGGACAAGCGTGCAGCGAGGGAGAAGAAGACAGAGGCGCTAGAGCGCGAGAAGCGCCATGCCAAAACGATGGTCACCACAGTGACCGGCAAGGAGGGGACGCGAGAGGTTGCAGTGAGCTGTCTATTGACTAGTCCCTGCATAATAGAGGCCGAGGGTGGTGATGGATCATGCAGAAGTGCCAAGGAGAAGAGTGTGGCATCGTCTGAAGTTTTCTGTATTAGTTTTGGATGAGCAGTGGTGATCCATAGGAACTTGATTGGGTCAATTGGTGATGTCAGGCGTGTTTATATAGGGAAAGACTATGATCCTGGAAAGTTTGAGGATAATTGGACCAAGATAAATCATAGTTGCTTCACAACTGCATATTTGGTCCAAAATCTAGATCATGATGGTGCACTCAAATGGAGAAGCCACTTGAGCTGTAATTTGGCAAGGCAGGGTTATTTGGCCATATGAAGATGCTGCAAAAGTTTCATACCAATTGGATAAACCAAAATGGTACTTCCTTCACAAAAATTTCCACTGACCAGAAACTTGCAAAAATTCTAGAGGAGAATTGGCTAGATGGAATATGCCCAAATTGGGTGGAGATAGGTTAGATGGATAAGAGAAGGCCTAGGAAAATTTAAAGCCATAATGGAGCAAGATAAAATATACTTGCTTCACTAACTGAAAATTTGGACAGAAACAAAGATTTGAAGCTGTGCTCAGATGTATGCATTGCATGAGCTAAACTTTGGTGGAGGGCTATGATATGATGATATTGAGGTCATGCACAATTTCAACTCATTTGGATATGCCTAGCTTGTACCTCCAAAGTTTCTTTCTGGGCAGAAACTTTGGAAAATCATTGATAAATAATCACTAGGCAAATGAAGTTGAACTTTGTCATGTGGCAATGATATGGACATGAAAAGATGTCCAAGAAGTTTGGGGTAAATTTGGAAAAGATAAATGGCACTTGCTTCACAATCTGCCATTCAGGATAGAATAGTAAAGGAATTAATTGAGCAAGATGGGAAACATGGCCAATGTAATATTTTGCCATATTTGAGAAAGATATGACCCAAACAATTTATGAGAGTTATTTGGGAATTTTAGGAGTGATGGAAATATAGGTTGCTTCACAACCTAGGGCAAATTGAGTTATTCCTTTAATAGAAAAGGAATATCCCCAACAAAAATAATATTGGGATTTGGGCTAGGATGAAAATGGAAAGGTCTATGGAAGGATTTTGGTATGACAAGCCACTCTGGAAGCAAAGAAGAGTTCATCTTCTTCAGTTTCTAGACCACATAGCCACGGAAAAAGAAAACTCAAGCAAAAACCTCAGAAAATCAAAAGAAAAAGAAAGGGCCAAAAATCAGGCTGTGACAGATAGTTATGTGATCCAATTATGTTATTATTGTTGAGAGAACTTGCACTAGTGAAAGTATGAAACCTAGGCCTTGTTTCGAAGCATTGCAATACCGTTTGTGCTCACTTTTATCATTAGTTACCTTGCTGTTTTTATATTTTCAGATTACAAAAACCTATATCTACCATCCATATTGCACTTGTATCACCATCTCATCGCCAAACTAGTGCACCTATGCAATTTACCATTGTATTGGGTTTGTTGGGGACACAAGAGACTCTTTGTTATTTGGTTGCAGGGTTGTTTGAGAGAGACCATCTTCATCCTACGCCTCCCACGTTTTGATAAACCTTAGGTCATCCACTTGAGGGAAATTTGCTACTGTCCTTGGAGGCCCAACAACGTCTACAAGAAGAAGGTTGTGTAGTAGACATCATTGTCACTCTCATATATTACTAGTGGGAATTTTTCATTATAGAACTTGGTTTGTATATTCCAATGATGGGCTTCCTCAAATTGCCCTAGGTCTTCGTGAGCAAGCGAGTTGGATGCACACCCACTTAGTTTTCATTTGAGCTTTCATACACTTATAGCTCTAGTGCATCCGTTGCATGGCAATCCCTACTCTTCGCATTGACATCAATTGATGGGCATCTCCTTAGCCCATTGATTAGCCTCGTCAATGTGAGACTTTCTCCTTTTTTGTCTTCTCCACAGAACCTCCACCATCATATTCTATTCCACCTATAGTGCTATATCCATGGCTCGCGCTCATGTACTACGTGAGAGTTGAAAAAGCTTGAGAACGTTAAAAGTATGAAACAATTGCTTGGCTTGTCATCGGGGTTGTGCATGATAAATACTTTGTGTGATGAAGAAGGAGCATGACAATATTATATGGTTTTGTAGGGATAACTTTCTTTAGCCATGATATTTTGAGAAGACATGATTGCTTTATTTGTATGCTTGAAGTATTATTTTTTTAAGTCAATATTAATCTTATGTTTTGAATCTTATGGATCTGAATATTCATGCCACATAAAAGTAAGATTACTTGATAAACATTTTAGGTAGCATTCCACATCAAAAATTCCATTTTTATCATTTACCTACTCGAGGACGAGCAGGAATTAAGCTTGGGGATGCTTGATACATGTCCAACGTATCTATAATTTTTCATTGTTCCATGCTATTATATTATCCATATTGGATGTTTTATATGCACTTTGGTGCTATTTTATATCATTTTTGGGACTAACCTATTAACCCAGTGCCAAGTGCCAGTTGCTGTTTTTTTTCCTTGTTTTTGTCTATTACAGAAAATCAATACCAAACGGAGTCCAAACGAAATAAAACTTTACGATGATTTTTCTTGGACCAGAAGACACCCACGAAGCTTCGGGAGGAGGCCACAAGCCTGGAGGCCGCACCCATGGGGGGGGGCCTCAGGGCTTGTGGGCCCCTCGAGACTCCTCTAACCCTAACTCCAGCTCTATAAATACCCAAATATTCCCCCTACACCAGGGGGCACACCAAAAATACTTTTCCACCGCCGCAAGCTTCTGTTCTCGTGACATCCCATCTTGGGGCCTTTTCTAGCACTTTGCTGGAGGGGGATTCGATGACGGAGGGCCTCTACATCAACCTTGCTGCCCTTTCGATCATGCGTGAGTAGTTTACCACAGACCTACGGGTCCATTGCTAGTAGCTATATGGCTTCTTCTCTCTCTTTTATCTTCAATACAATGTATCCTCGATGTTCTTGGAGATCTATTCGATGTAATCTTCTTTTTCGATGTGTTTGTTGAGATCCGATGAATTGTGGTTTATGATCATATTATCTCTGAATATTATTTGAGTCTTCTCCGAACTCTTTTATGCATGATTAAGATAGCATTGTATCTCTCTCCGATTTATTGATTTGGTTTGACCAACTAGATTGATTTTTCTTGCAATGGGAGAGGTGCTTTGTGATGGGTTTAATCTTGCGGTGTCCTCACCCAGTGACAGTACGTGTAGAGAGGCACGTATTTATATTGTTGCCATTAAGTATAAAAACATGGGGGTTTTACCACATTGTTTGGATCTATCCCTCTACGTCATGTCATCTTGCTTAAGGCGTTACTCCATTCTTGTTAACTTAATACACTAGATGCATGCTGGATAGCGGTCGATGTGTGGAGTAATAGTAGTAGATGTAGGCAGGAGTCGGTCTACTTGTCACGGACATGATGCCTATATTCATGATCACTCGTCATAACTATGCGCTTTTCTATCAATTGCTCAACAGTAATTTGTTCACCCATCGTATGTTTCTTTCAAAAGAGAAGCCTCTAGTGAAACCTATGGCCCCCGGGTCTATTTACCATCACATTATTTTCATATCTATAAGACCAAAAATACAAAAATACCTTGCTGCAATTTATTTACCTTTACTTCATTTTGCACTTTTACTTATCTTTTATACCTATCTTTATCAGATCTCGCTCTTGCTAGTGACCATGAAGGGATTGACAACTCCTTTTTCGCATTGCGTGCAAGTGTTTGTTAGTTTGTGCAGGTGCATCTATTGGAGACTTGGGTGTTCCTTCTACTAAATTGATACCTTGGTTCTTAACTGAGGGAAATACTTATCTCTACATTGCTGCATCACCCTTTCCTCTTCAAGGAAAAAATCAACGCAAGCCCAAGAAGTAGCAAGCGACGTGCTATACAAACAGTTTTTACCCCCTTTCCGCGGCAGAGTTTTAAACCATCTCCTTGCCTGTGTGTGCGATAGGGGGGGGGTCTTCCCACACGACCCAGAAACCGTTGGTGATACGGGGTAGGAATGCATAAATTTTGCAGAATTAAGCAAATGCGATTCCATCTATCCCAAACGTGAGACGTCACACAACTGTTTGTGATATATCGAATATCCCAAACGCTCCATCCTTGCTAGTTGTGTGTGCTGGCATTCCCATCACATATGCTTTTTTGTGGTGCAACATTTACGATGCATGCCCCATCACAAACAGTTCACGATTGTAAAGCGTGTACGATAAGGAGACTATCACAAATATTTAGTTTGGTCGCACCGTTTGCGATATTGTCTGACATCACACACGATTTGGAAAAGGCAATTGTGTGCATGGTCGCACACATTTTCTCTCTATGAAACGTGTCAAATTATGAGGTATATCACACACGTTGTGCTTTACAGACCGTCTGCGACCTAATGACCTGCAGAGCGTATTTTCTCCCTAGTTTAATCTCTGCAATTTAAATTTGGATAGAAATTAACTTGGAGAGTAGGCAATAAGTTATTTCATATCCATCGGGTTCAATAACCAATGCATTATTCAATTGATAGGTACATATGTTCAAGAATTACATGAAAAAATTATTACACCAGCATCAAATAAAGAATGCTGAACTAGGGTTGTATACTTGTATTAAAGATGTTAAAGAAAGAGGCGAAAGACAGTCTGGTTGTTGAACAAGGTAAAGCAGAATGCCCATATTGTGCCCTGCTCCATGCCGAATGCACACACGACTCTAGTCCAACCCCTTGTGATGGTCGGCCACCCATCCTTCACTGTCTTCATGAGGACTTCTAGATAGTCATTGTAGTCTTGTATAAATACTTTAACCTTTGCATGTCCACCAATCATGTAGTTTGAGAGGCAATCTTGAGTAAACAGTTTTGGGAACCACTGCAAAGGAAAAAAAGATTTAGACATTATCATCTAACAACTCATTATGGCTAGTAAATAGAAGGCACCATAGTTCTTGCTTACCAAGTTACCATCATGCAGTTCATTGTTTTCTTGGATAAAGTGTAAAAAAATAGTTTAATTGCCATCTTTTGACCATTTTACTAACAATATTTATCAGTTTTCTCCCTTGATGCTGGTTCATGAATATCTCATTGCCCCATATACAAAATGGGTCAAAGCGCGGATCTTTACCAGTGACATATGTACCTACAAGCACAAAGTTAATATTAGAAGCTAAACAACAATTGCACAATGATGTAGTACAACACTCCCTCCGTCCCATTATATAAGATCTTATTACATCCAATATACTCGCATATTGGATGAATTAACATCTTATATTATGGGGTGGAGGGAGTATATCTGTATATATAAGCCACGGGAAAACCTAACCTCAATGGAAAACAACAGTCGTTCCCAATATTGTCCTGTGTAAGTACATCGAAAGGCATGTTAAGCACAATAGGCTAAACATCAACCAAATATATCCATGGTTGACAATAGAATCTCCAAATGATAGCTTAAGTGTGCAGGTTTAAGCATGCTAGTTAAGCAAAACAAGAAGTGGAAAGGTGTGTTAACTGCAACAGGCCTAACATTTACCAACAACCAAATATAGTCATTCAAACTGGTATTGTGTAGGTTTAAGTACACTAGTTATTGTTAAATAAAAATGGAAAGGCGTGTAACTACAACATGCTTAACAAAAACCAAATATAGTCATTCATAGTTGCATTGTTGAAACTGGTATTGATGAAATTGAACTGCACAGTTCATACTTGCACATATAGGACATCACATTGTGAATAACTGAAATAAACAAGGCATACTATGAACAACCAAAGATAGCAATTGAAACTAGACATATGCTAACTACAAACAACTGAACAACCAAAAACCGTTAAAAGAGGCATATGGTCGTTACAACAGGCTTAACAGCAAGCAAATATAGTCATTCATAGTGATACTGTTGAAATTTCATAGAACGTATCTTGTGCTTAAACAAAATTGTATAATTGAACATCACAATGTGAAAAAGAGGTGGCATATTACCTACACCAGGCTTAACAGGAAACAAATATGGTCGTTGAACGGGTATTGATGAAATTGTACTACATAGTAAATAATTGCACATATAGAGCATCATGTTGTGAATAACTGAAATAAACAAGGCATACTACAAACAGCCAAATGCAGCAATTAAAACTGGACATAGTGTCACTACAAAAGGGGCTCGGAAAAACAAATCATGGGTTTCCCCCTTTGAAGAGGCATGGCAAAACAAAAATCATGGGTTTCCTCACTTGTCACAGATGGGCTCCTTCCCATCGGAAGAGCACAAATTCTGGGTGCGCTCCATGTTGTCGCAGATGGGCTCCTTCCCCTCGGAAGAGCACGACTATAGGGTGCCCTCCCTAATGCCGCAGATGGGCTCTTTCCCCTTGGGAGAGCCAGAGAGGATGCCCTCCTCGTGGTCACCGTCGACGAGGTCTGACTTGGCAGCTGAGGATCCCAAGCCAGCGCTGCTGAATGTGTCCTTCAGAAATGACAAAAGGGACTCCATGGCGATGAAGGATGGCAAATTCTTAACAGCAAGCCAGAGGAGATCAGGGGCGGGACCATTGATGAGATCGACGGCGGTTGAACCCAATGGGTTGGGAGTGGGCCACTTAACCTATGACATAGTCCGCGTCAAGCCGTCGCTGTCGACGATCTCGATGTCTTAGCCGGTGTCGGGACATACCATAATACTCTAAGCCACTGATTGAGAGCATGCGGCCAGTCATCGTGGTCAGCTTTCTTAGTGGCCTCGGTGGCCACCTCTCCGTCCTCGGGCGAAGAGGCCGCGATAAACCTCTTTTGGGCCATTCGCTTCTTGAGCTCCTCGGGAAGCGTAGCCGGGCTTAGGTTGCGATACTCTGGAGTGGGGGGTGGGGATGGGGATCTATGGGAAAGGGGGCGTTTCGCAGGCGTTATCTAAGAAACTCAAGGCGATGAGGGTATGGAGGTCGATGGATAACCTACACGGGCAGACCAACAGAGGTTGATGATGGAGGCGGCGCTGCAGCGCTGACAGGGACCTAGCTAGGGTTTCGAGCGAGGGAGGGGTGGTGTGTGTGTGAGAGCGGAGGTTTTAGGGTGTGTGTGGAGGGGAGCCAAGGTGGTGTTTGAGGAAATGCCATGGCTACTGGAAATTTTACTAGGCGGGAGTAAAATGTCGGAGCTACTAAAAATTTGGATGAAGGGATTGAAGGAGAGTGGGAGCAACAAACATCGCACATGTCCCAAACATAATAATTGTGTGCTATCAAATAGAAAAATCCTCTAGGCGGGTAGATATTCTTGAGATTGCAAATGATGCCTCGTGGAGCCCAATCGACTATGCTGATGTGACAGGGGCAGAGATGTGGCACACAAGTACTCAGAGGAACCATGTCTGTTGTGTATACAATCGCAGACGGTTGTTTCATTCGACTCATTTGCTATTTATAGATTTGGCAAAAAACGGGGGAAGGGTCAGAACACAAACACATCTGCATGTAGACCAAATATATGTATGAAAAGGGTGGTTTGTTGTTCAAATACCCAATGCACAACTTTGATGTGGCACCTGTCTCACAAAGCGCATGATATTGCTCGTCCGCACTCTCCCCCCACATCGTGTTGGCGGGAGAGGAATCCTAGCTATGAACACATGCCCCAAAATAGCTAGGTCTGGCATCGCATCCTACCGTAACACAAAACCTATAGGAATCCATCATGGTTAAACCCCTCTATCGCTTTTGGTCAAAGGTGGACCATGCGGGCCCACAAATGTGCTTGTGGCACGAGATGGGTGAGACCACTCAAAGCACCTGCGGGTGGCCCAACTATATGTATGAAAAGGGTGGTGTGATATTTAAATACCCAATGCAAAAGTTTGATGTGGTACTGTCCCGCCCAATATGCGACCCTATCCAAAAGGAACTCGACGGTCCCACCAAGGATAGACCCGCATATTGAAACGCTTTTGCAAGGTGGATATCATTACATCAACATTACATAATACATAGGGATACATACATAAGGCACAAATGCCACAAGAATACATCAACATCATATACAAGATCATCATCCGACTACGGATGAAACATAAACAAAAACTCAAACGACATCCACCTCGCTAGCCCAGGGCTGCCGACCGGAACCTATCCCCGATCAAGAAGAAGCGTAAGAAGAACTCCAATACAAGCAAACATCGCCTCACGTCATGATCATCGCAACCTGTACCTGCAACTGGTGGTGTAGTAATCTGTGAGCCACGAGGACTCAGCAATCCCATTACCATGGGTATCAAGACTAGCAAAGCTTAATGGGAAAGGAAGGGGTAAAGTGGTGAGGTTGCAGCAGCGACTAAGCATATATGGTGGCTAACATACGCAAATGAGAGCGAGAAGAGAAACAAAGGAACGGTCTTCAACTTGTAATGATCAAGAAGTGATCCTGAACTCATACTTACGTCAGACATAACCCAGAAACCGTGTTCTCCTCTCGATCAACCCTGAAAAGAGACACTCACGGTTACGCACACGGTTGGTGTATTTTAGAAGAGTTTGCTTCAAGTTTACTACAACCGAATATTAACAAATTCCCATCTGCCACATAAAGCAGGCACGGCTCTCGAAAGTTTATACCTGCAGGGTGTCCCAACTTAGCCCATGATAAGCTCTCGCGATCAACGAAGGATATTCCTTCTCCCCGGGAAGACCCGATCAGTCTCGGAATCCCGGCTACAAGACATTTCGACAGCAATAAAACAAGACCAGCAAAGCCGCCCGATGCGCCGACAATCCCGATAGGAGCTGCACATATCTCGTTCTCAGGGCAACACCGGATGAGACATCCTACGAGTAAAACCAAACCTCGAGTTGCCACGAGGGGGCCCTGCAGTCTACTCGGTTCGAACCAGCACTTAGAGAAGCACTGGCCCGGGGGGCTAAATAAAGATGACCCTCGAGAGAGCGACTCCCAAGGGAAAAGTAGGTGGTGGTGAGGCAAATGGTAAAACCAATGTTGGGCCTTGCTGGAGGAGTCTTATTCAAAGCGAACTGTCAAGGGGGTCCCATAAATCACCCGACCGCGTTAGGGACGCAAAATCCAGGAACATAATACCGATATGACGGAAACTAGGGCGGCAAGAGTGGAACAAAACACCAGGCATAAGGCCGAGCCTTCCACCCTTTACCAAGTATATAGATGCATTAATAATATAAGATATATTGTGATATCCCAACAAGTAAACATGTTCCAACAAGGAACAACATCTCCATGTTCCAACAAGGAACAAACTTCATCTTCACCTGCAACTAGCAACGCTATAAGAGGGGCTGAGCAAAGCGGTAACATAGCCAAACAATGGTTTGCTAGGAAGGGTAACAAAGGTTAGAGGCTGACATGGCAATTAGGTAGGCTTGAGGAACAGGTAATAGGTAGCGCAGCATAGCGATAGAACGAAGCAACTAGCATAGCAATGATAGTAGTGAGATGCAGGGTAGCGGTCATCTTGCCTGAAATCCCGCAAGGAAGAAGAACGAGTCCATGAAGAAGACGAACGGATGCAGCCAAACCAAGCGTAGACGAACGAATCCTCACGATCGCAACGAAACAGGAACTAACAAGAAGAAGCACACAACAAAGGTAAACACACCACACATGAACAAGGCATGATGCATAAACAAGCATGATGCATGACAAAGCTACATGAAGCTACTCATGTGTGATAGCCTGGCTTATTAGGGATGATAGACTACTCATATCAATAAGGAATTCCTTCTTTTAGGAAGCCCATTCGGATGAGAACTCCAAAGTTAAGCGTGCTCAGCTTGGAGTAGTGTCGATGGGTGACCGACCGAAGTTGCTCCCGGTGCGCACGAGTGAGGACAAAGTCGCAGAAAAGACTAGTATTGATCTGTGGGGCGATCTAGATCCCGCCAGAGTAACGACCACCGCGGGTGTGTCCGGGGCGTTACAAGTTGGTATCAGAGCCGACCCTCGCGGTTACACGGATGGTTGCGGACAGGTGCGTGGTCATGTTGTTCATGACGTTTGTGACCCGTCGTGGCACCCGACATGGCACATGTACCGGACTGGAAGCACAGACGTTTGTGCCAAGAGGAACGTTTCGTGGCCCGACGAGGACGTCGGTTCCTCTGAGTCGGGGTGTATGTGATAGCCTGGCTTATTAGGGATGATAGACTACTCATATCAATAAGGAATTCCTTCTTTTCCGGAAGCCCATTCGGACAGAACTCCAAAGTTAAGCGTGCTCAGCTTGGAGTAGTGTCAGGATGGGTGACCGACCGGGAAGTTGCTCCCGGGTGCGCACGAGTGAGGACAAAGTGCGCAGAAAAGACTAGTATTGATCTGTGGGGCCAGTCTAGATCCCGCCAGGAGTAACGACCACCGGCGGGTGTGTCCGGGGCGTTACATCATGGCAAGAGATGATGCAAACAAGAGCAACACATCAAGGCAAGTTTAAATGAGGCCGGAAACAACATATAACAATTCCGGTAAGTCCTCATATGAAAATTTCGAAATTGGTACAGATCTGAATAAACCTTATATTCAAGTTGTTAAACAGCAATTTAAGATGCACCAAGATGATCTACACGAAATTCTAGTCACGTTACATATAAAGTTCATTAGATTCGGAGCTACGGCCTAGAAGATATGAGCAAAACAAGATAAACATGGCATTGATGCAAAATGCATACAAACATCAAGCAAACACCTCAAAACAAGGATGCAACATGATAATATGAAGCTACATGCAAAATCAAACAAGTTACATATGGAGCACACTCAAAACGGAGCAACGGTTCAACACATACACCTTATACAAGTCATGACAACAATCTGTCCAAAACAACAACTAGGCATATTGGAAGCACCAAAACAACATGCTACAGAATCTCAACATGAAAACAAAAGGTATGGGCATGATGTACACGCAAAGCATGACAAAACATGAACACTGAGCTATCTCCAGAAATCACTATAACATGCTCAAAAACACATGGCAAGATTGCAAATAATAACAGTTTCAGACTTATCAGGAAATAACATCAGGTTGCAATGTTTAGAGCTATCAAACAACATGCTACAGGAACTTAACATGTCAAAAAAAGGCATGGCATGAATCTACTAAATGCATAGAACAAATGTCCCTTACTGACCATGAGCCAAAAAGGATCAGAAAATATGATGGCACCCATGTAAACATGGCAAGTTATATTACAGATTCATACGTGGCAGGAACTACAATAAGTAGGCATGTTGGTGAGCTTGAACCACTCACCACAGAGCAATACATGGCATGGCAAGGCACCCAATAGCAAGAAGACATGGCATAGAAGCTATACATGGCACGAACAACATGATAGCATGCAAGGATCAACTACAACAACCTTGGCAAAATTGAATAACATGTAAACAATCTGCCAGGAAACATTTTATAGCAAAAGTAGAGCTCGATTGACTCAAGCTATGGCACTCCATAATTGCAAACAAGGGCATGGATGGATAGAGCATAACCATATGTTCAAAACATACTTACTGAAGTATCTCAAAATAAGCATGGATCTCTCGGTAGCATCAAGTTTACATGGCATAAAAATATCAGCAAAACAGGGGCTGAAATCAGCAACATCATGAAGCCTAGTTTGCATGCTTGTGCTAGTCACCACATAGATCACAAAAATACATGGCATACACCCCTGTAAAGATGGCATGGCATATTATAAAACACATGTAGGACTCAAGTTCATAGGAAGCACACATCCATCATGGCAAAAATGACAAAAGTGCATGTTCTGATAAGAATCTAAAACCAACATCACATAGCCCTCTTCTAACAGAATTTAGGGCACCAAGATGAGCTCAAATGAAAATAATGCAATGGAATGAAATGATCTACTCTTCGGTAAGAACAATTCGACATATTACACGCGCAAAACGGAGGTACGGATGCAGAGTTATGATGCGATGAAAATGCATGAAAATATTACAGAATCTGGGGACTTAGGGGAATTCGACCTCGAGAGGGGGCGAAGTCAACGCGGGCGGCAGAGGCTCCGGTGGGTCAGGGCGGTCCGGCGAGGCGCGGGAAGGGGCGGAGGAGGCCGGGTTGGCTGTGGCGAGGCGGCGGCGGCGGGATCCGGCCGCCAGCCGCCGGATCCGGCGGCGCGGCGGCGGGGACCGGAGGGCGCCGGGCGTGGCGTTCGGCCGGGCGAGGATGACGGGGCCGCCGGTGGCGCAGGCGAGGGCGAGGCCGCGGGCAGCACCGGGCGGCGAGGGGCGGCGCTGACGGGCGCAGCTGGCGCAGGGCGCGTGGCGCACGGGCGGCGAGGTGGCGGCGGTGCTCACGTGGCGCGCTCCCGTTGGCCACGGGAGTCGGCGGCGCTGAGGTGGCGGCGTCCTATTGGACGGGGTGACGGGCGGACATGTCCGGGCGCGGTCCGGACGTGTCCGACTGCGTCTGGGAGGGGTTTGATTTTTAGGGTTTGGACTGCGGAAATCTCGGGGGAGGCCACATATTTATAGGTAGAGGGAGCTAGGAGAGTCCAAATGAGGTGCGGTTTTCGCCCACACGATCGTGATCGAACGACCGAGAGCATGGAGGGGAGTTTGCTGGGTTTTGGGCCACTTTGGAAGGGGTGTTGGGCTGCACACAAAAGAGGCTTTTGCGGTTACCCGGTTAACCGTTGGAGTATCAAACGACCTCCAAATGATCCCAAACTTGACAGCGGTTCACGGTGCTATACCAAGGCCGCTAGCAAACCTCGTCCATTCCGAGAACGTTTAACACCCGCACACGAAAAGAGGTAAAAGGGGGCGCCGGGAGACATAGAGTGCCGGATTGCAAAACGGACAACGGGGAAAATGCTCGGATTCATGAGACGAACACGTATGCAAATGAAATGCACATGATGACATGATAAGAAATGCAGATGATGACATGGCAAAATGCAACACGCAATCAAATGACATGGCAAAGGCGGCGAATAACTGGAAGACACCTGGCGCATCGAATCCGGGGCATTACAACACTCCTCCACTAACAAGAGATCTCGTCCCGAGATCTTAGGACCGAGACGGAAGAGAAAAGGGAAGAGGTGAAGCAAGAACTGAAAAGAAGAAGCAAAGAATCGAGAGCACACGAAAAGAAGAGAGAAACGACGAGAATGACGAGAATCGAAAACTCACGGAATCAAATAGACTATGAAACAACTCGTTCTAACCGGAGTGGTTAGAATGAGAAAAGAAACGAATAGGACTGAAAGGATTTAGGCAGCACTCTGGCTAAAAATGGAAGGAATAGAACAAGAACTTCACCCAATGAGATGGCACTTGACGAGATGACCAATGCAATGCCTCCGGAGGAATAGATATAATTGAATGAAAAGAACTTAGAAGGAAGGATTGAATGGAGTTGTTGAGAAAATCAACAACGAAAAGAATAAGCTTGTTGTGGTCCTATGGTAACATCTCAAAATTATGAGGTGATAACCGACAATAAGCGAAAAAGATTGAATAGCTGAGAAGAACGAAGAGATGCAAAACTCCACTTCAAAAGAATACGGAGAATTAATTACACTTCGAGATACGAGAAGAAAAGATACTTGAACTCCACCAACAAAATCTTGATGAACTCTTGAAGAATGAATTAAATCATAAAGAACCACCATGAAGAACTCCGGTAACAAAAGGATGATGAGATAGAAATGAAGGAAGAAAGAATAAGATGAGCGTTGCGATGATTTAGATGGAGGTTCCCATGAAAAGGCCGAGGAAATTGAACTCCGGCAAAGAAAAGACGAACGACTTAGATCCGAGAAAAACACTCATCACGAACAATCTCCAAAGAAAGAATTAATCAACTTGACCACGATGAAATGAGAATAAGAATTATGTTATGCTTATCCTCCACCAATTAAATTGATGAGAAGCAATGGATTTGCATACTACTTATTCTTGATGAAAAGGATTGAGAAGTGACATGTCGCAAACTTGAGAAGGACTTCATGAACCACCGGTAGGATTGGAAAGAACGAATGAATTGAATATGATGAAAAACCGAAAAGAAATCTTCAACGAACCACCGTGAAAATGAAAATGAACAAAGCGAAGAGAATGGATCGCCGGAAAGAATTAGAAAAGCATGAAGATACTTGAGGGAATTTAGAGAAAAGAGATCGAAGAGATCGCAAACTGATTAACGAATGCTTGAATGCAGCACCGGAAGAATATGAAGAACGAACGAAAAGGCAAGAATATAGAATAATTGAGAGAGCGAAGCTGAAGAATTAGGACGAAGGAATCTTCCGAAAAGATGGCCTCCGGATGATTGAGACGGAACGTAACTCCTGAAATACTCCGGATGGATGAAAAGAATTTGCATGACTGGAAACAATTAGATAGGATAACATCGAGCTAGCACCGCGAATCTCCGGTAGAACGGACACGATTTAGAGGAAAAACTCTTCTTCTATCTTGAAATGACGACGAGGAACACCACCAAATAACTGAGGTACTCCGGTAGAATGAAAAGCAAAGAGGTTGAGTCAACAATGAAATGGTTTGAAATCGATCTTGAAAAGGCATCTGACTGATGAAATTCATTCTTACGTCAAACTCCGAAAATAATTGAGAATAACTCCGGGGAAATTAGAAGAGTCAGGTAAGATCCTGGGAAAAGACCTGTGGGTTAGGGCCCACTGAAAAGATAACACCGTTGCAAAAGGATGTTGAAAAGATAGATGATGCACCAGAACAATTGAAATATTTGAATGAGGTGACAGCCTCGAATTAATTGGAACACAGACGAATCTCCTGAGATGTCTTCGGAACTCCGGAAAGATAAACTGGCGAGAGGCGGACGAGCAGGGAAAACACTTGAGCTGAGGAAAAGAATATGATCAACACCGAAAAACTTGAATTGAAACCACCGGAAAAAGAAAGGGATGAAGAATGACGAACAAGACGAGAATTCACCGGTTGAAACAATTGAGGAAAGACTGAAGATACTCCGAATGAAATTGATGCTCGAAAGAGGCTCGGGCTCCGGGAAGAAGAGGGTGGGAGGGCGGGAAAACAAAGGCAACTTGGAAGGGGGAACCGACGAATATCTTGAAGAGAAAACACCGGTTGAAAACATTGCGGAAAGAAAGCAAAGACTCCGCACGAGTAGGATGGATACTCAATTACAGACTCCGGTTCCGACAAGAAAAAGGGTGGGCGGGCGGAAAAAAACAAGGACAACTTCAGACAGGGAAAGAACGACGATTGAAAAGAACTGAGGATTGCACTTGGCAAAGATGAAGAGGCTCGAGTCAACTTGACGAGAAATGCACCGGATGAAAAGAGCTGAGGAACAACTACCAGAAAACCAACCGCGTGATCCTAAAGAAAATTTGAAGGGGAAGAGAAGTAATTCAAAACACCTACGTCAAGATTCCTTACCAGAGCGACGAAGGGGCTGAGGAGTAAAAAGAATTCCTACTCTCCGATATAACTAGACTCCGAAAACAGTTTTCTTCTAGACTCAACAACGGCCAAACTACACGATCAATCAAGGGGGCTCCTAGGGTCGGTCGAGGCTCTGATACCAACTTGTCACGCCCAATATGCGACCCTATCCAAAAGGAACTCGACGGTCCCACCAAGGATAGACCCGCATATTGAAACGCTTTTGCAAGGTGGATATCATTACATCAACATTACATAATACATAGGGATACATACATAAGGCACAAATGCCACAAGAATACATCAACATCATATACAAGATCATCATCCGACTACGGATGAAACATAAACGAAACTCAAACGACATCCACCTGCTAGCCCAGCTGCCGACCGAACCTATCCCCGATCAAGAAGAAGCGTAAGAAGAACTCCAATACAAGCAAACATCGCTCTCATGTCATGATCATCGCAACCTGTACCTGCAACTGGTGGTGTAGTAATCTGTGAGCCATGAGGACTCAGCAATCCCGTTACCATGGGTATCAAGACTAGCAAAGCTTAATGGGAAAGGAAGGGGTAAAGTGGTGAGGTTGCAGCAGCGACTAAGCATATATGGTGGCTAACATACGCAAATGAGAGCGAGAAGAGAAACAAAGGAACGGTCGTCAACTAGTAATGATCAAGAAGTGATCCTGAACTCCTACTTACGTCAGACATAACCCAGAAACCGTGTTCTCCTCTCGATCAACCCCGAACAGAGACACTCACGGTTAAGCACACGGTTGGTGTATTTTAGAAGAGTTTGCTTCAAGTTTACTACAACCGGATATTAACAAATTCCCATCTGCCACATAACCGCGGACACGGCTCTCGAAAGTTTATACCCTGCAGGGGTGTCCCAACTTAGCCCATGATAAGCTCTCGCGATCAACGAACGATATTTCTTCTCCCCGGGAAGACCCGATCAGTCTCGGAATCCCGACTACAAGACATTTCGACAGTAATAAAACAAGACCAGCAAAGCCGCCCGATGCGCCGACAATCCTGATAGGAGCTGCACATATCTCGTTCTCAGGGCAACACCGGATGAGACATCCTACGAGTAAAACCAAACCTCGAGTTGCCACGAGGGGGCCCATAGATCTACTCGGTTCGAACCAGCACTTAGAGAAGCACGGCCGGGGGCTAAATAAAGATGACCCGAGAGAGCGACTCCCAAGGGAAAAGTAGGTGGTGGTGAGGCAAATGGTAAAACCAATGTTGGGCCTTTTGGAGGAGTCTTATTCAAAGCGAACTGTCAAGGGGTCCCATAAATCACCCGACCGCGTTAGGGACGCAAAATCCAGGAACATAATACCGATATGACGGAAACTAGGGCGGCAAGAGTGGAACAAAACACACTGCATAAGGCCGAGCCTTCCACCCTTTACCAAGTATATAGATGCATTAATAATATAAGATATATTGTGATATCCCAACAAGTAAACATGTTCCAACAAGGAACAACATCTCCATGTTCCAACAAGGAACAAACTTCATCTTCACCTGCAACTAGCAACGCTATAAGAGGGGCTGAGCAAAGCGGTAACATAGCCAAACAATGGTTTGCTAGGAAGGGTAACAAAGGTTAGAGGCTGACATGGCAATTAGGTAGGCTTGAGGAACAGGTAATAGGTAGCGCAGCATAGCGATAGAACGAAGCAACTAGCATAGCAATGATAGTAGTGAGATGCAGGGTAGCGGTCATCTTGCCTGAAATCCCGCAAGGAAGAAGAACGAGTCCATGAAGAAGACGAACGGATGCAGCCAAACCAAGCGTAGACGAACGAATCCTCACGATCGCAACGAAACAGGAACTAACAAGAAGAAGCACACAACAAAGGTAAACACACCACACATGAACAAGGCATGATGCACAAACAAGCATGATGCATGACAAAGCTACATAAAGCTACTCATGGCAAGAGATGATGCAAACAAGAGCAACACATCAAGGCAAGTTTAAATGAGGCCGGAAACAACATATAACAATTCCGGTAAGTCCTCATATGCAAATTTCGAAATTGGTCCAGATCTGAATAAACCTTATGTTCAAGTTGTTAAACAGCAAGTTAAGATGCACCAAGATGATCTACACGAAATTCTAGTCAAGTTACATATAAAGTTCATTAGATTCGGAGCTACGGCCTAGAAGATATGAGCAAAACAAGATAAACATGGCATTGATGCAAAATGCATACAAACATCAAGCAAACACCTCAAAACAAGGATGCAACATGATAATATGAATCTACATGCAAAATCAAACAAGTTACTTATGGAGCACACTCAAAACGGAGCAACGGTTCAATACATACACCCTATACAAGTCATGACAACAATCTGTCCAAAACAGCAACTAGGCATATTGCAAGCACCAAAACAACATGCTATAGAATCTCAACATGAAAACAAAAGGCATGGGCATGATGTACAGGCAAAGCATGACAAAACATGAGCACTGAGCTATCTCCAGAAATCACTATAACATGCTCAAAAACACATGGCAAGATTGCAAATAATAACAGTTTCAGACTTATCAGGAAATAACATCAGGTTGCAATGTTTAGAGCTATCAAACAACATGCTACAGGAACTTAACATGTCAAAAAAAGGCATGGCATGAATCTACTAAATGCATAGAACAAATGTCCCTTACTGACCATGAGCCAAAAAGGATCAGAAAATATGATGGCACCCATGTAAACATGGCAAGTTATATTACAGATTCATACGTGGCAGGAACTACAATAAGTAGGCATGTTGGTGAGCTTGAACCACTCACCACAGAGCAATACATGGCATGGCAAGGCACCCAATAGCAAGAAGACATGGCATAGAAGCTATACATGGCACGAACAACATCATAGCATGCAAGGATCAACTACAACAACCTTGGCAAAATTGAATAACATGTAAACAATCTGCCAGGAAACATTTTATAGCAAAAGTAGAGCTCGATTGACTCAAGCTATGGCACTCCATAATTGCAAACAAGGGCATGGATGGATAGAGCATAACCATATGTTCAAGACATACTTACTGAAGTATCTCAAAATAAGCATGGATCTCTCGGTAGCATCAAGTTTACATGGCATAAAAATATCAAGAAACAGGCTGAAATCAGCAACATCATGAAGCCTAGTTTGCATGCTTGTGCTAGTCACCACATAGATCACAAAAATACATGGCATACACCCCTGTAAAGATGGCATGGCATATTACAAAACACATGTAGGACTCAAGTTCATAGGAAGCACACATCCATCATGGCAAAAATGACAAAAGTGCATGTTCTGATAAGAATCTGAAACCAACATCACATAGCCCTCTTCTAACAGCATTTAGGGCACCAAGATGAGCTCAAATGAAAATGATGCAATGGAATGAAATGATCTACTCTTCGGTACGAACAATTCGACATATTACACGCGCAAAACGGAGGTATGGATGCAGAGTTATGATGCGATGAAAATGCATGAAAATATTACGAGAATCTGGGACTTAGGGAATTCGACCTCGAGGGGCGAAGTCAACGTGGCGGCAGCGGCTCCGTGGGTCGGGGCGGTCCGGGCGAGGCGCGGGAAGGGCGGAGGAGGCCGGGTTGGCTGGGCGAGGCGGCGGCGGCGGGATCGGCCGCCGGGCGCCGGATCCGAAGCGGCGGGGACCGAGGGCGCCGGGCGTGGCGGCGTTCCGGCGGGCGAGATGACGAGGCCGGCCGATGGCGAGGCGAGGCGAGCCGCGGCAGCACCCGGCGGCGGAGGGCGGCGGCGGGCGGCGCAGCTGGCGCAGGGCGCAGGGCGCGCGACGGCGGCGGCGGCGCGCCCGCCGGGCAGGCGGCGGCGCGCGCCGGACGGGCGGTGGTGGTGAGCGGCGGGCGGCGGCGGATCTGGCCCGCTGAACTGCTGCGGCTGCGGGCGGCGGGCGGCGCTTACGTGGCGCGCGCTCCGCTGGCTACGGGAGGCGGCGGCGCTGAGGTGGCGGCGCCCTATTGACGGGTGATTGGCGGACATGTCGGCGCTGGTCCGGACGTGTCCGATCATGGGCCGGGAGGGGTTTGATTTTAGGGTTTGATGCGGAAATCTCGGGAGGCCACATATTTATAGGTAGAGGGAGCTAGGAGAGTCCAAATGAGGTGCGGTTTTCGCCCACACGATCGTGATCAAACGACCGAGAGAATGGAGGGGAGTTTGCTGGGTTTTGGGCCACTTTGGAAGGGGTGTTGGGCTGCACACAAAAGAGGCTTTTGCGGTTACCCGGTTAACCGTTGGAGTATCAAACGACCTCCAAATGATCCGAAACTTGACAGGCGGTCTACCGGTGCTATACCAAGGCCGCTTGGCAAACCTCGGTCCATTCCGAGAACGTTTAACACCTGCACACGAAAAGAGGTAAAAGGGGGCGCCGGGAGACATAGGAGTGCCGGATTGCAAAACGGACAACGGGGAAAATGCTCGGATGCATGAGACGAACACGTATGCAAATGAAATGCACATGATGACATGATAAGAAATGCAGATGATAACATGGCAAAATGCAACACGCAATCAAATGACATGGCAAAGGCGGCGAATAACTGGCAGACACCTGGCGCATCGAATCCGGGGCGTTACAACACTCCTCCACTAACAAGAGATCTCGTCCCGAGATCTTAGGACCGAGACGAAAGAGAAAAGGGAAGAGGTGAAGCAAGAACTGATAAGAAGAAGCAAAGAATCGAGAGCACACGAAAAGAAGAGAGAAACGACGAGAATGACGAGAATCGAAAACTCACGGAATCAAATAGACTATGAAACAACTCGTTCTAACCGGAGTGGTTAGAATGAGAAAAGAAACGAATAGGACTGAAAGGATTTAGGCAGCACTCTGGCTAAAAATGGAAGGAATAGAACAAGAACTTCACCCAATGAGATGGCACTTGACGAGATGACCAATGCAATGCCTCCGGAGGAATAGATATAATTGAATGAAAAGAACTTAGAAGGAAGGATTGAATGGAGTTGTTGAGAAAATCAACAACGAAAAGAATAAGCTTGTTGTGGTCCTATGGTAACATCTCAAAATTATGAGGTGATAACCGACCATAAGCGGAAAAGATTGAATAGCTGAGAAGAACGAAGAGATGCAAAACTCCACTTCAAAAGAATACGGAGAATTAATTACACTTCGAGATACGAGAAGAAAAGATACTTGAACTCCACCAACAAAATCTTGATGAACTCTTGAAGAATGAATTAAATCATAAAGAACCACCATGAAGAACTCCGGTAACAAAAGGATGATGAGATAGAAATGAAGGAAGAAAGAATAAGATGAGCGTTGCGATGATTTAGATGGAGGTTCCGATGAAAAGGCCGAGGAAATTGAACTCCGGCAAAGAAAAGACGAACGACTTAGATCCGAGAAAAACACTCATCACGAACAATCTCCAAAGAAAGAATTAATCAACTTGACCACGATGAAATGAGAATAAGAATTATGTTATGCTTATCCTCCACCAATTAAATTGATGAGAAGCAATGGATTTGCATACTACTTATTCTTGATGAAAAGGATTGAGAAGTGACATGTCGCAAACTTGAGAAGGACTTCATGAACCACCGGTAGGATTGGAAAGAACGAATGAATTGAATATGATGAAAAACCGAAAAGAAATCTTCAACGAACCACCGTGAAAATGAAAATGAACAAAGAGAAGAGAATGGATCGCCGGAAAGAATTAGAAAAGCACGAAGATACTTGAGGGAATTTAGAGAAAAGAGATCGAAGAGATCGCAAACTGATTAACGAATGCTTGAACGCAGCACCGGAAGAATATGAAGAACGAACGAAAAGGCAAGAATATAGAATAATTGAGAGAGCGAAGCTGAAGAATTAGGACGAAGGAATCTTCCGAAAAGATGGCCTCCGGATGATTGAGACGGAACGTAACTCCTGAAATACTCCGGATGGATGAAAAGAATTTTCATGACTGGAAACAATTAGATAGGATAACATCGAGCTAGCACCGCGAATCTCCGGCAGAACGGACACGATTTAGAGGAAAAACTCTTCTTCTATCTTGAAATGACGACGAGGAACACCACCAAATAACTGAGGTACTCCGGTAGAATGAAAAGCAAAGAGGTTGAGTCAACAATGAAATGGTTTGAAATCGATCTTGAAAAGGCATCTGACTGATGAAATTCATTCTTACGTCAAACTCCGAAAAGAATTGAGAATAACTCCGGGGAAATTAGAAGAGTCAGGTAAGATCCTGGGAAAAGACCTGTGGGTTAGGGCCCACTAAAAAGATAACACCGTCGCAAAAGGATGTTGAAAAGATAGATGATGCACCAGAACAATTGAAATATTTGAATGAGGTGACAACCTCGAATTAATTGGAACACAGACGAATCTCCTGAGATGTCTTCGGAACTCCGGAAAGATAAACTGGCGAGAGGCGGACGAGCAGGGAAAACACTTGAGCTGAGGAAAAGAATATGATCAACACCGAAAAACTTGAATTGAAACCACCGGAAAAAGAAAGGGATGAAGAATGACGAACAAGACGAGAATTCACCGGTTGAAGCAATTGAGGAAAGACTGAAGATACTCCGAATGAAATTGATGCTCGAAAGAGGCTCGGCTCCGGAAGAAGAGGGTGGAGGGCGGAAAACAAAGGCAACTTGGAAGGGGAACCGACGAATATCTTGAAGAGAAAACACCGTTGAAAACATTGCGGAAAGAAAGCAAAGACTTCGCACGAGTAGGATGGATACTCAATTACAGACTCCGGTTCCGACAAGAAAAAGGGTGGGCGGGCGGGAAAAAAAAAACAAGGACAACTTCAGACAGGGAAAGAACGACGATTGAAAAGAACTGAGGATTGCACTTGGCAAAGATGAAGAGGCTCGAGTCAACTTGACGAGAAATGCACCGGATGAAAAGAGCTGAGGAACAACTACCGGAAAACCAACGGCGTGATCCTAAAGAAAATTTGAAGGGGAAGAGAAGTAATTCAAAACACCTACGTCAAGATTCCTTACCAGAGCGACGAAGGGGCTGAGGAGTAAAAAGAATTCCTACTCTCGATATAACTAGACTCAAAACAGTTTTCTTCTAGACTCAACAACGGCCAAACTACACGATCAATCAAGGGGCTCCTAGGGTCGGTCGAGGCTCGATACCAACTTGTCACGCCCAATATGCGACCCTATCCAAAGGAACTCGACGGTCCCACCAAGGATAGACCCAGATATTGAAACGCTTTTGCAAGGTGGATATCATTACATCAACATTACATAATACATAGGGATACATACATAAGGCACAAATGCCACAAGAATACATCAACATCATATACAAGATCATCATCTGACTACGGATGAAACATAAACAGAAACTCAAACGACATCCACCCTGCTAGCCCAGGCTGCCGAACTGGAACCTATCCCCTGATCGAAGAAGAAGCAGAAGAAGAACTCCAATACAAGCAAACATCGCTCTCACGTCATGATCATCGCAACCTGTACCTGCAACTGGTGGTGTAGTAATCTGTGAGCCACGAGGACTCAGCAATCCCATTACCATGGGTATCAAGACTAGCAAAGCTTAATGGGAAAGGAAGGGGTAAAGTGGTGAGGTTGCAGCAGCGACTAAGCATATATGGTGGCTAACATACGCAAATGAGAGAGAGAAGAGAAACAAAGGAACGGTCGTCAACTAGTAATGATCAAGAAGTGATCCTGAACTCATACTTACGCCGACATAACCCGAAACCGTGTTCTCCTCTCGATCAACCCGAAAAGAGACACTCACGGTTACGCATTACGGTTGGTGTATTTTAGAAGAGTTTGCTTCAAGTTTACTACAACCGGATATTAACAAATTCCCATCGCCACATAATCGCGGGCACGGCTCTCGAAAGTTTATACCTGCAGGGTGTCCCAACTTAGCCCATGATAAGCTCTCGCGATCAACGAAGGATATTCCTTCTCTCCGGAAGACCCGATCAGTCTCGGAATCCCGGCTACAAGACATTTCGACAGTAATAAAACAAGACCAGCAAAGCCGCCCGATGCGCCGACAATCCCGATAGGAGCTGCACATATCTCGTTCTCAGGGCAACACCGGATGAGACATCCACGAGTAAAACCAAACCTCGAGTTGCCACGAGGGGCCCCTGATCTACTCGGTTCGAACCAGCACTTAGAGAAGCCTTGGCCCGGGGGCTAAATAAAGATGACCCTCGAGAGAGCGACTCCCAAGGGAAAAGTAGGTGGTGGTGAGGCAAATGGTAAAACCAATGTTGGGCCTTGCTAGAGGAGTCTTATTCAAAGCGAACTGTCAAGGGGGTCCCATAAATCACCCGACCGCGTTAGGGACGCAAAATCCGGGAACATAATACCGATATGACGGAAACTAGGGCGGCAAGAGTGGAACAAAACACCAGGCATAAGGCCGAGCCTTCCACCCTTTACCAAGTATATAGATGCATTAATAATATAAGATATATTGTGATATCCCAACAAGTAAACATGTTCCAACAAGGAACAACATCTCCATGTTCCAACAAGGAACAAACTTCATCTTCACCTGCAACTAGCAACGCTATAAGAGGGGCTGAGCAAAGCGGTAACATAGCCAAACAATGGTTTGCTAGGAAGGGTAACAAAGTTTAGAGGCTGACATGGCAATTAGGTAGGCTTGAGGAACAGGTAATAGGTAGCGCAGCATAGCGATAGAACGAAGCAACTAGCATAGCAATGATAGTAGTGAGATCCAGGGTAGCGGTCATCTTGCCTGAAATACCGCAAGGAAGAAAAACGAGTCCATGAAGAAGACGAACGGATGCAGCCGAACCAAGCGTAGACGAACGAATCCTCACGATCGCAACGAAACAGGAACTAACAAGAAGAAGCACACAACAAAGGTAAACACACCACACATGAACAAGGCATGATGTACAAACAAGCATGATGCATGACAAAGCTACATGAAGCTACTCATGGCAAGAGATGATGCAAACAAGAGCAACACATCAAGGCAAGTTTAAATGAGGCCGGAAACAACATATAACAATTCCGGTAAGTCCTCATATGCAAATTTCGAAATTGGTCCAGATCTGAATAAACCATATGTTCAAGTTGTTAAACAGCAAGTTAAGATGCACCAAGATGATCTACACGAAATTCTAGTCAAGTTACATATAAAGTTCATTAGATTCGGAGCTACGGCCTAGAAGATATGAGCAAAACAAGATAAACATGGCATTGATGCAAAATGCATACAAACATCAAGCAAACACCTCAAAACAAGGATGCAACATGATAATATGAAGCTACATGCAAAATCAAACAAGTTACATATGGAGCACACTCAAAACGGAGCAACGGTTCAACACATACACCCTATACAAGTCATGACAACAATCTGTCCAAAACAGGAACTAGGCATATTGCAAGCACCAAAACAACATGCTACAGAATCTCAACATGAAAACAAAAGGCATGGGCATGATGTACAGGCAAAGCATGACAAAACATGAGCACTGAGCTATCTCCAGAAATCACTATAACATGCTCAAAAACACATGGCAAGATTGCAAATAATAACAGTTTCAGACTTATCAGGAAATAACATCAGGTTGCAATGTTTAGAGCTATCAAACAACATGCTATAGGAACTTAACATGTCAAAAAAAGGCATGGCATGAATCTACTAAATGCATAGAACAAATGTCCCTTACTGACCATGAGCCAAAAAGGATCAGAAAATATGATGGCACCCATGTAAACATGGCAAGTTATATTACAGATTCATACGTGGCAGGAACTACACTAAGTAGGCATGTTGGTGAGCTTGAACCACTCACCACAGAGCAATATATGGCATGGCAAGGCACCCAATAGCAAGAAGACATGGCATAGAAGCTATACATGGCACGAACAACATCATAGCATGCAAGGATCAACTACAACAACCTTGGCAAAATTGAATAACATGTAAACAATCTGCCAGGAAACATTTTATAGCAAAAGTAGAGCTCGACTGACTCAAGCTATGGCACTCCATAATTGCAAACAAGGGCATGGATGGATAGAGCATAACCATATGTTCAAAACATACTTACTGAAGTATCTCAAAATAAGCATGGATCTCTCGGTAGCATCAAGTTTACATGGCATAAAAATATTAGCAAAACAGGGGCTGAAATCAGCAACATCATGAAGCCTAGTTTGCATGCTTGTGCTATTCACCACATAGATCACAAAAATACATGGCATACACCCCTGTAGAGATGGCATGGCATATTACAAAACACATGTAGGACTCAAGTTCATAGGAAGCACACATCCATCATGGCAAAAATGACAAAAGTGCATGTTCTGATAAGAATCTGAAACCAACATCACATAGCCCTCTTCTAACAGCATTTAGGGCACCAAGATGAGCTCAAATGAAAATGATGCAATGGAATGAAATGATCTACTCTTCGGTACGAACAATTCGACATATTACACGCGCAAAACGGAGGTACGGATGCAGAGTTATGATGCGATGAAAATGCATGAAAATATTACAGAATCTGGGGACTTAGGGGAATTCGACCTCGAGAGGGGGCGAAGTCAACGCGGGCGGCAGCGGCTCCGGTGGGTCGGGGCGGTCCGGCGAGGCGCGGGGAAGGGCGGAGGAGGCCGAGGTTGCTGTGGCGAGGCGGTGGCGGCGGGATCCGGCCGGCCGTCGCGGATCCGGGCGGCGGGACCGGAGGGCGCCGGGCGTGGCGGCTCCGGCCGGCGAGATGACGGGCCGGCCGGTGGCGTAGGCGAGGCCGAGCCGCTGGCAGCACCGGGCGGCAGGCGGCGAGGGCATCGCCGGCGGGCGCAGCTGGGCGGGCGTGGGCGGCGCGCGGCGGCGATGTGGCGGCGGCGGCGCCCGGCCGGCGGCGGCGGCGGCGGGCCGGACGGCGGTGGGCAGCGAGCGGGCGGCAGCGTATCTGGGCTGCTGCGGGCGGGCGGCGGGCGGCGCTGGGAGCCGGGCGGCGGCACCGTGGCGCGCTCCGTTGGCTACACGGAGGCGGCGTCGCTGAGGTGGCGGCGTCCTATTGGACGGGGTGACGGGCGGACATGTCCGGGCGCGGTCTGGACGTGTCTGACTGCGGCTGGGAGGGGTTTGATTTTTAGGGTTTGGATTGCGAAAATCTCGGGGGAGGCAACATATTTATAGGTAGAGGGAGCTAGGAGAGTCCAAATGAGATGCGGTTTTCGCCCACACGATCGTGATCGAACGACCGAGAGCATGGAGGGGAGTTTGCTGGGTTTTGGGCCACTTTGGAAGGGGTGTTGGGCTGCACACAAAAGAGGCTTTTGTGGTTACCCGGTTAACCGTTGGAGTATCAAACGACCTCCAAATGATCCAAAACTTGACAGGCGGTCTACCGGTGCTATACCAAGGCCGCTTGGCAAACCTCGGTCCATTCGGAGAACGTTTAACACCCGCACACGAAAAGAGGTAAAAGGGGGCGCCGGGAGACATAGGAGTGCCGGATTGCAAAACGGACAACGGGGAAAATGCTCGGATGCATGAGACGAACACGTATGCAAATGAAATGCACATGATGACATGATAAGAAATGCAGATGATGACATGGCAAAATGCAACACGCAATCAAATGACATGGCAAAGGCGGCGAATAACTGGCAGACACCTGGCGCATCAAATCCGGGGCGTTACAGGTACCGTGCCTTGAACCGGAAAGTCCCCACATGGAGCGAGGGTTCACGTCGCGTAGTATGTCACCCCCCCCCCCACTTGGAGCTGGTGAGAGGGATTCATGCGTACATGTGCGCTCAAACTTTTTGGTCGGTAATCTCACCATGACCTACCGTAACATGAACCAAGAATCCACATTGGTAACCTCTCTCGTTGTCGATCGAAGTGATGATGGATGTCCACGCGGGCCCATGAATGAGCGTCCGCGATGACCACGCAAGGCAGTATCCGTAGAGAAACCACCACATGCATGTGGCCCAAACATACCTAATGCACAACTTTGATGTGGCACATGCTAATTTGGAACCAGAAAGTCCCCACATAGAGCGAAGGTTCACGACACTTAGTAGCTTCACCCCCACTTCGAGCTTGTGAGAGGGATTCATGCATGTATACACGTGCGCTCAAACTTTGGTCTGGAATCTCACCATGACCTACCGTAAAATGAACCAAGAAGAATCCACCTTGGTAACCTCTCTCATTGTTGATCGAAGTGATGGACATCCATGCAGGCCCATGAATGGGCTTGCCGCTGGTAACCAAGTGAGGGAGAGTGTCCGAAGACAACCACTGCCTGCATGTGTCCCGAACATATGTATGGAGGTGTTGTCCAATGTTTGAATACCCAATGCACAATGTTGATGTGGCACCTGCCTCAAAAACCGTAAAGTCCCCACACGGAGCAAGGTTCAGGACGCGTCGTGTGCTGCCCCCCACTCCGTCGATCCGGTGGCAGGTATTCATGCGTACACATGTGCTCAAATTATATACTATATGTAATATTCTGAGTAAATAACCTACCGTAAGACAAACCAAAAATAATCCCCTCCTAGGTCAAATTAACCTCTCTCGTTGCCGGTCAAAGTGATGGACCAAGCGGGCCCATAGATGGAAGCGTCACCGATAACCGCATGAGTGAGTGCCAAAGGATGACCACCGCTTGCATGTGGGCCAAACATATGTATGGAGGTGTTGTGTAATGTTTGAATATGTACCCAATGCACAACTTTGATGTGGCACCTACCTCGAAAACCGTAAAGTCCTCACACGGAGCGCGAGTTCACGACATGTAGTATATGCTGGTCCCCTCCCCCACTTCTCCGCGTACTATATATACTCCTATGTACTGTAACACAAACCGGCCCAAAAGAATCCTCCTTGGCCAAATTAACCTCTCTCGCTATAGGTTAAAGTGATGGACCTCGCGGGCCCACAGATGGAATTGTCGATGATAACCGCGAGTGAGTGTCCTAGGACAACCACCGCGTGCATGTGGCCCAAAGAGGTGTTGTGTGATGTTTGAATACCCAATGCACAACTTTGATGTGCCACCTGCTTCACAAACCGGAAACGCCCCACACGAAGGTTCACGACGCGTAGTTCCCCTCACTTTGAGCCAGTGGGAGGGATTCACCTGCACACACGTGCTCAAACTTTGGTCTGGAATCTCACCATAGTCTACACCGTAACACATGCCAAGATGAATCCACGTTTGGTCAAATGCCTCTCGCTGTCGGTCAAAGTGATAACCTGTGTGGGATAACGAATGGGTGCATCCGTGATAACCGCATGAGGGAGTGTCCGAGAACCACAACTGCATGCATGTGGCCCAAACATATGTATGAAAGGGCTATGTAACATTTTAAATATTCAATTCATGACTTTGATGTGGCACCTGCCAAAAAAACCGGTCAATCCCACACGGAGGCTCATGAGCATGTATTGTGCCGGACCTCCCCCACCCATCACACCACCATCGCCACATCGAGGCATGTTAGAAATTTTTCGCAGTGAACATGTGACCAAAGGAGTGCCGTGTTAATTTTTTTTAAAACATTCAGAGATCATTCAGACGTTTTCATACATTGATTGATTTCCTAGGGAGTCGTGCGAGCAGGTGTGTGATTTAACGGGAGGCGCGCGACCAGGTGTGTGAAATGATGGTAGGCATGCAAGCAGTCCACCGCGCAGGCTCCCCCAGAGGCGAGCTAACCCTTTGACTGCCATCCGCCTCGCTCCTGCTGATCCATATTAATGGCGCCCTAGCCGCTGGTTATAATAGGCGGCCGCACCCCCCATTCTCGGTACACACACAATCCTCTCCCTCTGCTTGCATCCTCGACGCGATCCTCAGTGGTCATCATCGTCTATAGTGTATGAGGATGCCGCCGAAGCGCACCATCGGAGGGAGTCGCGATGTCAGGGCTGGTGAAGCACCCACGCAACGCATGAAGCTGGGCACAGAGGTTGTCGTCGCCACTAACGATGTCTCACACGGGCAGCAGCGAAACCTTGACGTCGTCGCCACTACCGTGCTTCCCTATCCAGAGCGAGAGGTCCACAGCGACTTCGACTCCGACGGAGAACCGTTAGTCATCTATACCTATTTTTGTGGCAAATATATCCTAGGTTTTCTCTGGTTAATCCTGCCCCCCCTTTGGAATATAAATCCTATGGTTACGTTCTATCAATCCATGAAATCAAATTAAGATTCGTTAGATCTGTGTAGTGTATTGATTGTTTGAATGGTATCCATCTAGGGTTAGTGATTAATTGTTTGTTCTATACAAATGATTTTTGCTAATAATCCGACTAGGGTTAGTGTTCATGCTACTTGAGAATTGATTTTGAATGTCCTACATATATGTTTGTGACAAATTTTTTCCAGATTGGTATGTACACAAATGAGGCTCCCGCCAATGGCACAGCCGGTTGTAGATCCTGCACCCGGCAGCGCGGGTAGAAGCAGCCACAATCCCCCTGGATCTGAGGAACCCATATAATCTCGGGCGGACCGCATCAGCGATCTCCCGGATGCCATCCTTGGGGAGATAATCTCCCTTCTCCCCACCGAGGATGGCTGACGCACACAAGTCCTCGCATCTTGGTGGAGACCTTTGTGGCACGCCGCGCCTCTTAATCTCGACTGTCACCAGCTATTTGCCGTTCATGATTTTGAACTCCCCGAAGCCATCCTCTCCTCCCACCAAGGCTTTGTTCAACGCCTCTGCATCCCGACATGCTACTTGTTGTACATACTCTGAACGGTGGATGCCTGGCTAACATCCTATGAATTCGGAAAATTCCAGCAGCTTGAGTTCTACCATTACTACGAAAATAACATACCGCGGACCGAACTCCCCTCACCATCGATGTCCATCTCGTGGATTTCCTCCTCTCTCCACACCGCCACCTTCGCACGGTGCCATCTAGCAGACAATCTGGTACAAATGCTTTGACTCCCACAACTAAAAAACCTTGCGCTTGTGGTGGTTGATCTGTCAAAGGCCACACTGCACAACATCATCCACTCCAGTTGCCCTGCCCTAGAGCTCTTGCTGCTTATTTCCGGAACAAAAATCAGTATCATTGTCTCCAAATAAAGTCACCTCACCTTTTAATATTTGTTTTCAAGGAGAAGAGCTCATCGAAGATGCCCCTTCACTTCAAAGGTTCCTCCTTGATTGTTGTTATGCACCTTCATAAATAAATATGGTCTCTGCGCCTAAACTAGAGACCTTGGGTGTAATTCGTGATCCGTTTAGAGGTTTCAAGATAGTGTTTGGCTCCACACTTATTCAGGTATTGTATATTATCATCTACACTTTTGTAATCATAAGCTACATTTTTCAATTATGTGCATAAGTTTTATATCATCTTGGAGTGCACTTTTGGTACTAATATTATGTTCTACGCTCAATGAAGAATTTATCCATGGATAGCTGATACGTCTTTGATTGCTTGTATCTGCGTTGGTATTTCCCCGAAGAGGAGAGGATGATGCAGCACAACAACGGTAAGTATTTCCCTCAGTTATGAAAACAACGTTATCAATCTAGTAGGAGGATCCACCCAAACTATGTAAACAGTACCTGCACACATATAACAAATACTTGCAACCCAACGCGTTAGAGGGGGTGTCAACCCCTCCTCGGTATTGAGATAGATTAAATTGTATGAGATTGGATAAATAGATCTAACAAAAACCAAAATAAAATAAATAAAGGAAAATTGCAGAAAGGTATTTTTGGTTTTAATATGGTAGCAAGAAGACCCCGGGGCTGTAGATTTCACTACAGGCTTCTCTCGAGAAAATAGCATACGGTGGGTAAACAAATTACTGTTAGGCAATTGATAGAAGAGCAAATAATTATGACGATATCCAAGGCAATGATCATGTATATAGGCATGATGACCCACAAGTATAGGGGATCAATTGTAGCTCTTTTCGATAAGTAAGAGTGTCGAACCCAACGAGGAGCAGAAGGAAATGACAAGTGGTTTTCAGCAAGGTAATGTCTGCAAGTGCTGAAATTGTAAGTAACAGAGTAGTTTGATAGCCAGATAATTTGTAACGAGCAAGTAATGATAGTAGTAAGAAAAGTGCAGCAAGGTAGCCCAATCCTGTTGAGGCAAAGGACAGGCCAAAACAATCTCTTATAGTAAGCAAAGCGTTCTTGAGGGTACACGGGAATTTCATCTAGTCACTTTCATCATGTTGGTTCGATTTGTGTTCGCTACTTTGATAATTTGATATGTGGGTGGACCGGTGCTTAGGTGTTGTTCTTACTTGAACAAACCTCCTACTTATGATTAACCCCCTCGCAAGCATCCACAACTATGAGAGAAGTATTAAGAATAAATTCTAACCATAGCATTAAACTTTTGGATCCAATCGGTCACTTACGGAATAGCGCATAAACTAGGGTTTAAGCTTCTGTCACTCTCGCGACCCATCATCTAATAACTACTCCACAATGCATTCCCTTAGGCCCACATATGGTGAATTGTCATGTAGTCGACGTTCACATGACACCACTAAGGGAATCACAACATACATACTATCAAAATATCGAACACATATCAAGTTCACATGATTACTTGCAACATGATTTCTCCCGTGACCTCAAGAACAAAAGTAACTACTCACAAATGATAATCATGATCAAGATCAGAGGGGTATTAAATAGCATATTGGATCTGAACATATAATCTTCCACCAAATAAACCATATAGTAATCAACTACAAGATGTAATCAACACTACTAGTCACCCACAAGCACCAATCTATAGTTCCGGTACAAAGATTGAACACAAGAGATGAACTAGGGTTTGAGAGGAGATGGTGCTGTTGAAGATGTTGATGGAGATTTCCCTCCCCAAGATGGGAGAGTTGTTGGTGACGATGATGACGATGATTTCCCCCTCCGGGAGGGAACTTCCCCCGGTGGAATCGCTCCGCCGGAGGGCAAAAGTGCTCCTGCCCAAGTTCCGCCTCGGGATGGCGGCGCTCCGTCCCGAAAGTCCTCTCATTATGTTTTCTAGGTCAAATGACTTATATACCAGAAGATGGGCACTGGAGGTGGGCCTGGGTGAGCACAACCCACTAGGGCGCGCCTGGGCTGCCTGGCACGCCTACGTGGGTTGTGCCGACCTGGTGGGCCCCCTCAAGTACTTATTGGCTCCAATATTCCTCAAATATTCCATAAAAAATCTCCGTGGAGTTTCAGCTTGTTTGGAGTTGTGCAGACGTAGCTTTTCCAGGTCTAGATTTCCAGCTGCCGGAATTCTCCCTACTTGTGTAAACCTTGCATATTATGAGAGAAAAGGCATTAGAATTACTCCAAAAAGCATTATTATGCATAAAAACATCATAAATAACAGTAGGAAAACATGATGCAAAATGGACGTATCAAGGCATCACGTCCAAGATTAGTAGACCGACTCCTGACTGCATCTACTACTATTACTCCACACATCGACCGCTATCCAGCATGCATCTAGTGTATTAAGTTCATGAATAAACAGAGTAATGCAATAAGAACAATGACATGTTGTAGAAAAGATCTATTCATGTAGGAATAGACCCCATCATTTTATTCTTAATGGCAACGATACATGCATGTCATGTCTCCTTCTATCACTGAGATTGAGCACTGCAAGATCGAACCCATCACAAAGCACCTCTTCCCATGGCAAGAAAAATCAATCTAGTTGACCAAACCAAATCAAAGTTTCGGAGAAGAAATACGATGCTATAACAATCATGCATAAAAGAGTTCAGCAAAGACTCAAATAATATTCATAGATAGATCTGATCATAAACTCACAATTCATCGGATCCCAACAAACACACCGCAAAAAGTCATTAAATCAAATAAATCTCCAAGAACATCGAGGAGAACATTGTATTAAAGATCAAAAAGAGAGATGAAGCCATCTAGCTACTACCTACGGACCCGTAGGTCTATGGTAAACTACTCACGCATCATCGAGGGGCAAGGGTGATGATGAAGAACCCCTCTGTGATCGTTGACCCCTCCAACAGAGTGCCAGAAAAGGCCTCTAGATTTGATCTCGTGGTTCTGGAACTTGCGGCGGCGGAAACTCCGATACCTCTGCTCCCCTAGGGTTTTGGGGATTTTAGAGTATTTATAGCGCTGATAGTCGGTGGAGAATCCTCCCATGGCCCCCATGTTAATAGGTTAGTCCCAAAAACGATATGAAGTTGCTATAAAATGAATATAAAACATCCAAGATTGATAATATAACAGCATGGAACAATAAAAAATTATAGATACGTTAGAGACGTATCAGCACCCCCAAGCTTAATTCCTGCCCGTCCTTGAGTAGGCAAATGATAAAAACATAATTTTTGTTGTGGAATGTTTCCTAACATGTTCATCTCATAATATTTTCTTTTGTAGCATGGACATTTGGACCTTTAGATGATTCAAAGCAATAGTCTATATTTGAGATGAAGACATCAATACTGAATCATATCAATAGGCAACCATGTCTTTCAAAATATCAACACTAAAGAATGCTATCCCTAGCCCATCATGCTTAATCATTGATCCATTCATGAAACACACTCTAATATTGACTACGCCCAATGCACAAGGATGATAATAGTGTTCCCTAGTTGGTGCTTTATAAGAGAAGATGGAGACTCAATAAAAATAAAAATTGCATGAAAGTAAATAGATAGGCCCTTCGCAGAGGGAGTAAGAGATTTGTAGGGGTGCCAAAGCTCCAAGGTTAAATTGAGAGATAAAATTATTTTGAGAGGCATGCATTTCCTGTCAACGAAAACGACTAAGAATTCCCAATATTTTCCATGCTAGATAAATCATAGGCGGTTCCCAAACAGAAAATAAAGTTTATTTCTTTTTCCACCATTCTTTCACAATCCATGGCTAGCCGTATCCACGGGTGCCTTCGATACCAACACTTTCCAAGGAATTTATTATTTGACAACATAATTTTTTTTTCATTTCGGGACTGGGCACCCTATTACCTTGCCAAACTCTCGTGCAATGAAAAGTGAATAAACACTCATCTTGAGAATAAAATAGCTACCATTTAAAATAGTGGCCCCCTGCCACTTCATGAGCGGTACATGCACACAAAAAGGAAATTCATTTTGAAAATTAGAGTTGGAACATACAAATTACTTGGAACGACATGGAATTACCGCATATAGGTTGGTATGGTGGACTCATTTGGCACAACTTGGGTTTAAGGATTGGATGCACAAGCAGTATTCCCGCTTAGTACAAATGAAGGCTAGCAAATAGATTGAGAAGCGACCAACCAAGAAACAAAAATGATCATAAAAGAGCATTAAACATAACTAACACCGAATAATGCACCACAAGTAGGATGTAACTTCATTGCATACTATTGACTTTCATGCTTGCGTAGGGAATCACAAACCTTAACACCAACATTCTTACTAAAGCATAATTACTCACCAACATGACTCACATATTACTATCTCCATATCTCAAAACTTATTACTAGGAATCAAGTTTTTAATATCCAATGATCTTCATGAAAGTCTTTATTATATCCCTCTTGAATATCTATCACTTTGGGACTAGTTTCATATATTACCATTGCTACTAACAAATCCCTCAAACAAATCTAAGTGAAGAACAAGAGCATAGATATTTCTTCAAAATAAATTTCATCTCTCAAAATAATATAAGTGAAGCATGAGAGGATTTCTTCAAAACTAAAGCACCACCATGCTCAAAAAGATATAAGTGAAGTACTAGAGCAATTCCACAACTAAAAAATTTAAGTGAAGCACATAGAGCAATTCTACAAGTCATAGCATAATTATGGCTCTCGCAAATAGGTGTGTCCAGCAAGGATGATTCTGGCAAACTAAAAAGCAAAACAATAAAAGACTCATATAATACAAGACGCTCCAGGCAAAACTCATGATATGTGATGAATAAAAATATAGATCCAAGTAAAATTACCGATGGTCGTTAGAAGAAAGAGGGGGTGCCTTCCGGGGCATCCCCAAGCTTAGCTGTTTGGTACTCCTTGAATACTACCTTGGGGTGCCATGGGCATCCCCTAGCTTAGGCTCTTTTCACTCCTTATTACTTCATCCATTGTGATCGCACCCAAAATTTGAAAACTTCAATCTCACAAAACTTAACAAAAACCTTCGTGAGATCCGTTAGTATAAGAAAACAAATCTTTACTTTTAAGTATTGTTGCAAACCCATTATGTGACGCTCGGATAATTACGCTACAGTAATTTCCTATTATGATGCCAGGTCATCCGTTTTACTGTTGCTAAATCACTTGATCCAAATCACTATCGAGATTCAAATTTAAAACAAAGACAAAAATAAAAGTTTTCAAACATAAAAACTAAAATGTTCAAATGGTGGCAAATAATCTCTCGTTAATTTTTCATGTTGAAACTATATTTTATAAAGGGTTTAAGTGCCCTTAAATAATCAAAGGAGTGGCTAAAAACAATTATAGAAGGCTTTTAACTAATAATCAAATACAACTAATTTTTATTTTGAGCACCAAACTTTTTGGGGCAGAGTTATAAATAGTATTGCTAATTTAGGTGCAAGAATGGTATTTTTATAAAGCTAAAGCTATATGAAAAGAAATTAGAAAACAGAAATTAACGAGCCCGAGCCCGCCCATCCCACTTCCCCCTTTTGGTCGTTTCCTCCCCCGACACTGCTCATCCGACCGAGGGGCTAGTCGCCGCCGAACCCCCTTGCCGGCAGCGTCGGGGATAAGGGCGAGCCCCCCTCCTCTCTGCTTCGTCAGCTCCCTCCCCCGCCCGCGCAGATATTTTGGCCTCGCCCCCTACTCTTCCACGCTCTCTCCCTCTTCCTCTCTGCTTTGGCCGAGCGCCCCGTGGCCTCGCCACCGAGCTGACCACGGCCACCGGCCGCCCCTTGCCACGTCGTCGTACCCAGGAGCTTCGCTGAGCACCACTACGTCGCCTGCGCCCTCGACTTCGAGCTCGGAGCCCCCGGAGCGCCCGCCGCATCTTCTTCCTCTTCCTCGGCTCCGACACGCTCCACCGTCGTCTTCCACCGTCGGACGCATCGGAGCTCGCCGTCGACCCTGCGCTACTAAGCCCCCAACGGCCTTCGTGTGCCGCAACGTGAGCCCCTGCCCCTCTCCCTTCCTCCGTTTAAACACCAGCGATTCGTAGCCAGCTCCCTCCCCCGCCCGCGCCTCTGTCCGCTCCCGCCCAAGCCCAGCCGAGGCCACGGCCTCGCTCTCGATGGGCGCTCGCGCCCGATGCCCGCGCCATCCGCCATTGCCCTGCCTGCCGCTCGCGCCTTTGCTCGTCGTTGCCCTGCACTGCCGTCCCTCGCCGCAGCTGGCAGCTGCCGACGCCCGCCTTCAGCAGGCTGCAGCCTCCGTGGGCGCCCGCCCCGCTTCTCCGCCCGGAGGCCTGCGCCCGACCTCGGGGTTCCGCCCGTTAACCCGCCCCACTGGGTTGGCCTAGTGCCACTGACAAACGAGCCCCACGCCCTGAAAACATTTTAGAAAATATTTATATAAATAATTAAATTAATTAGTTAATTTAATGGTTAATTAACTTAATTAATGTTGCTTAATTAACCAGTTAACTAACTAGTTAGACTAATTAATCATGTTAGTTTAGCCGCTGTCAATGACAGGAGGGCCCCACCCCCATGTTGACCAGTCAAACGTTAACTAGTCAACTGGGTCCCCCTGGCCCGCATGTCACCCTCTGGTACACCTCTGTGTACACAGATCTGGGTGCACATAGCATTTTAACTATTTGTTTCGAATTAATAATAAATTTAGGAAATTGTTTAAATCTTTGAAAATTAATAGAAATTAAACCGTAGCTCAGATGAAGAAGTTTTCTACATGAAAGTTGCTCAGAATTTCGAGACGAATCCGGATACGCGGTCCGTTCATCTGCCACACGTCCCTAATATAGCGAACCTGCAAACTTTCCCCTCCGGTTCATCTGTCTGACTGACGTCCTGAACCGGGAAAACTTTCCTGGATGTTTCTCCCTTCGCCAGTAACGCCTAGCACTGCGTTAGAACACCTCTAGCCCCGCTTGTAATCATGTTGTACATATGTTTGCCTGTATTTACTGTTTCTTCCCCCTCTTCTCTCCGGTAGACCCCGAGGCGCGGCGATGCATTGTGATCAACTACGTCGACGACGACCCCTTCTTCTTGTCTGAGCAACCAGGCAAGCCCCCTCTTTGATCATCCCGATATCTCCCATTCTATACTCTCATGATTGCATTAGATTTTGCTACTGTTATTGTTTGCTCCTATTCTGATGCATAGCCTGCTTTTGTACCTGCTATTGTTACCTACCTGCTTACCCTAAACTGCTTAGTATAGGTTGGCTAGTGATCCATCAGTGACCTCCACCTTGTCCTTGTTGCCCCTGCTTCATCATCGACGCCTCGATCAACGTGATCGACGACCAGAGCCTGACACCTCACATCACATCACGCCCCTTTAGTTGCTCGACTCTACAGAGCTACTATCGAGTGCCGAGGGTGATCCCTCTTAACGCACTCCTGATGATAATTCTGTAGTGTAGCTATTCGGTGTGGTCATCGAGGGTGGTTCCTCTTTCGCCATTCCCGATACGGCTCTGTCATGCAACACCTCAAGTGTGAACCTCGAGGGTGGTTCCTCTTACGTTCACCTTGATGATTACATCGAGTGGAATCCTCCGAGGGTGATTCCTTGGGTTTTCCCCTTGATGTCTGGACACACAGTTACCTTGACTTTACTGGAGACCGTTGTGAAAGCCGGGCGGGCCCGGAGAGCACCCGTGCGATGTGATGGTGATGGCTGGCTGTTTAGCGGTATCACCCGGAAGGGGTGATAGCTCCGGACTTGTCCCGACAGCCGTCACTACTTTAATTGTTAATGCACTAACAGGTTTGGGTATTTGTTCTGAATTGGCCTTTGGCCTTTACGCACCAACCACCACGTGAGAATAGTTATGGGCCTCGGCGTCGTGGTATCAGCCGAAGCTTTGTCAGACGTCCAGTTCACCATTCTGGCCGGGCCGGATCGTGCCATCCACTTCACGGGTGGTGCTGGTATCCCCTTGCGCACAACGACCCGGAGTGCAACGGGCGATGGGCCCAGACCCCGGAGTGCTTAGGATGTAGACCGGCGGGGATCTCTCTGCTGAGCCTAGGTAGGGCTGCGATGTGTTGATCTTCCGAGGCCGGGAATTGACCCAGAAAAGTGTGTCCGGCCAGAGTGATCGAGCGTGTTGGAAAACGTGGTGCACCCCTGCAGGGAAGATCTTTATTCGAATACCGTGTCCACGGTAATGGACGTTCAGACTTGTATCCTGATCTTATACAACTAGAAATGGATACTTGATATGTGATGGATATGTGGCTCCAGGATTGCTTTCTCGCAGGGAGTCGAGGAAGGATCTCTGGGCGTTAATGCTACAACATGCTTGTTAATATTAAAATGGTATTCTATACTCTTCTACATGTTGCAAGATGCTTGGAGCTGCTTGAAGATGCTAGTCTTCAATAGGCTAGGCCTTTCCCCTCTATTCTGGCATTCTGTAGTTCAGTCCACAGATACAACCCTTCCATTTGATACCAATGCATACTTAGTATAGATCTGATGCTTGCGAGTACTTTGGATGAGTACTCACGGTTGCTTTGCTACCCCCTTTTCCCCTTTCTTCCTTTCTTTCCGGTTGATGCAACCAGATGGTGGATCCCTGGAGCCAGATGCCACCGCCGACGGATACTACTACGTGGAGACCGCCGAAGACCAGGAGTAGTTAGGAGGTCCGAGACAGGAGGCATTGCCTCTTCGATCGTTGTTGTTTTTGTGCTTGCCTTCTTAAGGCATCCTTATCTAACTTATGTCTGTACTCAGATATTGTTGCTTCCGCTGACTCTCTTGTGTATCGAGCTATGTATTCGAGCCCTCGAGGCCCCTGGCTTGTAATATAAAGCTTGTATTATTTTAATTTGTGTCTAGAGTTGTGTTGTGATATCTTCCCGTGAGTCCCTGATCTTGGTCGTACACATTTGCGTGCATGATTAGTGTACTGTCGAGTCGGGGGCGTTACACATTCATATTTTTTTATTGCATTATACCTACTGTATCCTAACTTTACCATGTCTTATACCCCCCGATACAATCCATAGAGACATCAAAATAAGCACACAATGCAACAAAAACAGAATCTCCCAAAAACAGAACAGTCTGTAAAGACGCGAACGTTTCTCATAATTATGTAACTCCAAAATTCTGAAAAAATAGGACAACGTAGGCAATTTGTATATCAATCTTGCATAAAAATTTCTGAATTTTTCATCGCTTCTACGAATTTTCAAAATTCTTCTACTGGACGCAAAAGTTTATATTTTCCAAGAAGATCAAATCAACTATCACCCAACATGATCCTAAAGGCTTTACTCGGCGCAAAAACTAATTAAAACATAAAAATGCAATCATAACAGTAGCATAATTGTGTAAACACACATGAATAGGAAAAAAGATAAAAAATTAATTTATTCATTGGGCTGCCTCCCAACAAGCGCTATTGATTTATGCCCCTAGTTAGGCATGATGCATAGATTCAAGTATTGTCATCTTTAGTTTTTGCTCCATAGGATGCCCTCATGATTGACTCATATGGCGGCTTAATTTTAGTTCTAGGTAAGTGTTCCATACCCTTCTTTAAAGGAAACTGAAATTTAGTATTCCCTTCTTTCATATAAATCACGACACCTATAGTTAGCAAAAACGGTCTACCAAGTATTATAGGACAAGACAGGTTGCAATTGATATCAAGCACAATAAATTATATGGGCACATAACTCATATTTGCAAGAATAAGAACATCATTAATTATTCCCAGAGGCTTTTTAATAGTAGAATCCACCAAGTGCAAATTAAGAGAGCATTTCTAACTTGGTAAAACCTAGCACATCACATAGATATTTCGGAATTGTGGAAACACTAGAACCTAAATCACATAAAGCATTGCACGCATAGTTTTTGATCTTGACTTTAATGGTGGGTTCCCATTCATCATATAATTTTCTAGGAACTGAAATCTCTAACTCCAATTTTCCTTCTAAAGCTTTTAGCATGGCATCCACAATATGTTTAGTAAAAGATTTATTTTGTTCATAGGCATTGGGTGAGTTTATCATGGATTGCAACAAAAAAATACACTCAATCAAAGAGCAACTATCATAATTAAAATCTTTGTAATCCTAAAGAGTGGGCACATCACTAGTTAAAGTTTTGACCTCTCCAAACCAACTTTTATCAAAATTTTCAATAAGATTCTCACTCTCCGAATCATGAGGACGCCTTCTAACTAAAGTTGACTCTTCTTCAGTCCTCTTATCATCAATTTTAATATTACTAAACAAGGAATCAATAGAAGAAACACCAATCATCTTAACATCTTCATTATTACTAATCTCTAAAGATTCCGGCATAGCTGCCATTCGATTTACTAACGTTGCTTGTACGTTGGACATTTTTCCCAATAAATTTTCAGTATGAGAAACCTGGGATTGACGATTAGCAACCTCTTTACTAACATGATAAAGTTGCTTCGTGATGGCATCAAGCAAAACAGAGTGTTCCTTAAGTTCATCAGTGAAAATTTTGTTATGCTCAAACTGAATAGTCATGTAAGCCTTAGTACTTTTCTCAATTTCTACCAAAATATTAGGATAAGAAATACCATGATTATCTTATTGAAACATGAAACTTACTTCCACAAGATTGTAAGCAAACAAGAGATCTAACGAGAAAAAGGAAAATGAAAAGAAGGCAAATATTTTTCTGCTTTTCTAAAAATGTTTTAGAAGTGGGGGAGATGAAAACGAGAGGCAAAAGGCAAATAAAGTAAATTGCAAGGAGATGAGATTTGGGATTGGGTACTTGATAGATATGGACTCGATCCTCCCCGGCAACTGCGCCAGAAATTCTGCCTAATTGCTTGTATCTGCGTTGGTATTTCCCTGAAGAGGAGAGGATGATATAGCATAGCAGCGGTAAGTATTTCCCTCAGTTATGAAATCAAGGTTATTAATCCAGTAGGAGGATCCACCCAAACTATGTAAACAGTACCTGCACACAAATAACAAATACTTGCAACCCAACGCGTTAGAGGGGTTGTCAATCCCTCCTCGGTATTGAGATAGATTAAATTTTATGAGATTGGTTAAATAGATCTAACAAAAACACAAAAAAAGGTCAATTGCAACAAGGTATTTTTGGTTTTAATATGATAGGAAATAGACCCAGGGGCCATAGATTTCACTAGAGGCTTCGCTCAAGAAAATAGCATACGGTGGGTGAACAAATTACTGTTGGCAATTGATAGAAGAGCAAATAATTATGATGATATCCAAGGCAATGATCATGTATATAGGCATCATGTCTAAGATTAGTAGACCGACTCCTGACTGCATCTACTACTATTACTCCACGCATCGACCGCTATCCAGCATGCATATAGTGTATTAAGTTCATGAAGAAATGGAGTAATGCAATAAGAACGATGACATGATGTAGACAAGATCTATTTATGTAGGAATAGACCCCATCATTTTATGCTTAATGGCAACAATAAATGCGTGTCATGTCTCCTTCTGTCACTAAGATTGAGCACCGCAAGATCGAACCCATCACAAAGCACCTCTTCCCATGGCAAGAAAAATCAATCTAGTTGGCCAAACCGAACCAAAGTTTCAAAGAAGAAATACGAGGCTATAAAAATCATGCATAGAAGAGTTCAGCAAAGACTCAAATAATATTCATAGATAGATCTGATCATAAACTCACAATTCATCATATCACAACAAACACACCGCAAAAAGTCATTACATCAAATAAATCTCCAAGAACATCGAGGAGAAAATTGTATTGAAGATCAAAAAGAGAGATGAAGCCATCTACCTACTACCTACGGACCCGTAGGTCTATGGTAAATTACTCACGCATCATCGAAGGGGCAAGGGTGATGATGAAGAACCCCTCTATGATCGTTGACCCCTCCGACGGAGTGCCGGAAAAGGCATCTAGATTTGTTCTCGTGGTTCTGGAACTTGCGGCGGTGGAAACTCTGATCTCTCTGCTCCCCTAGGGATTTGGGGATTTTAGAGTATTTATAGAGCTGATAGTCGGTGGAGAATCCTCCCATGGGCCCCACTATCCACCTGGGCGCACCAGGGGCCTCTGGCGCCCCCTGGTACCTAGTGGGCCCCACGGGCCTCCTCCCGTGCACTTCTTTGGCTCCCTGGGTGTCTTTTGGGCAGAAAAAATTCTCCAAAAAGTATCGTGGCATTTGTACTTCGTTTGGTATGGATTTTCTGCGAAGTAAAAAGCAATAACTGACCCTGGGCACTATGTCAATTGGTTAGTCCCAAAAAATGATATAAAGTTGCTATAAAATGAATATAAAACATCCAAGATTGATAATATAATAGCATGGAACAATAAAAAATTATAGATACGTTGGAAGCGTATCAGTCTTTAATGTATCTATAATTTTTTATTGTTCCATGCTATTATAGTATCAATCTTGGATGTTTTATGTGCAATTATATACCCTTTTTTGAGACTAACCTATTAACCTAGTGCCAAGTGTCAGTTGTTGTTTTTTGCGTGTTTTTGGTTTTCTAGGAAATCAGTACCAAACGAAGTCCAAACGCTACGAAACTTTTTGACGATTTTTTTCTCGACAAGAGAGACTCTAGAAGCTTTGAGAGGAGGCCAGAAGGCAAATGAGGAGACGGTAAGGCAACAAGGCGCGCCCTGATGCCTTGTGGGCCCCTCATGGCTTCGTTTGACCTAATTCCACCTATATAAATTCTCTAAAATCGGGAAACCAACAGAGAGCCACACAAAACACTTTTTCCACCACCACAAGCTTCTGCTCTTTTGTGATCCCATCTGGAGGCCTTTTTCGGTACCCTGCTATAGGGGGAATCGATCATGGAGGGCTTCTAAATCACCCTTGCCACCTTCCGATGATGCGTGAGTAGTTTACCACAGACCTACGGGTCCATAGTTAGTAGCTAGATGTCTTCTTCTCTCTATTTGATCTTCAATACGATGTTCTCCTCGATGTTCTTGGAGTTATATTCGATGTAATCTTCTTTTGCGGTGTGTTTGTTAGGACCCGATGGATTGTGGGTTTATGATCAGATTATTCATGAGAAATACTTGAGTCTTTTCTGAATTTTTTATGCATGATTATTATAGCTTTGTATTTCTCTCCGATCTATCAGTTTGGTTTGGCCAACTAGATTGATTTAACTTGCAATGGGAGAAGTGCTTTGTAAAGGGTTTAATCTTAGTGCTCTATACCCTAGTGATAGAAGGGGACAAGACACGTATTTGTATTATTGCCATTAAGGGGAAAATGACGGGGTTTATTCATATTGGTTGGATTTACTTTGTCTACATCTTGTCATCTTGCTTAAGGCGTTACTCCGTTTTTATTAACTTAATACCCTAGATGCATGCCGAATAGCGATCGATGGGTGGAGTAATATTAGTAGATGCAAGCAGGAGTCGGTCTACTTGTCTCATACGCAGTGCCAGGCTGGCAAAATCAGAGGCCCTGCGCCAAACTCTAAAATGGGGCCTATCGTTTACAAGAATATTCTTTATCGCATAACAAATATAATATGTAAAAGGGACATCGCTTAACAAATATAATCTGTGAATAAATACATCTCTTGATAAATACAGTGTCTTCTACTTGAACTCAGTTTGATTTAATAAAATAGGCTGCTACAGACTCACCTATATGAAGCAGTCTTTCACTCGGTGATACTTCTAAGAAACTCCTGTTGTGTATACCACATTCCTTCAATAAAATCGAATGGTGATATAGGCTACCTAGTTCGGAGTAAAATAAACTAGTACATTCGGCACCAATAAAATTATATGGGCACGATGTACAAAAGAAAATGACGGACTATAGTTTCTATAGGAGAATAGAAAGACTCAGAATTGATGGACTTTGTGACAAATTGATACAACAATGTGTTGTAGTTTCTACCAAATTAGATGAGGACTGTATGCAAAATAAGTTCATGTATTTGTAAAAAACTCCAATACAGAATTAATAATGTGAGATTGAGATTACCATTGACAAGGCGGTGACTTGCCCGAAGAGCTATCGACAGCAGTGAAGGAGGCGCTGGTAGCACCGGCGATGATCACGTGACCTTATCCTGCCGATGGCCCATGTTGGCTGCAAGGTTGGCCAGAACCGGCTTTTGGGTCGTCCTCGATCGATCCTCGTATAGGATGTAGCAACAACGACACGATAGCTCTTGCCTTTTGCGATCGATCTGAGTCCTAACGATCATGTTTCCTTATTTAGGTGTAACGATCCCATTTCTAATCGACCGAGTAGCGCCGCGGCGGCTTCGCTCGCGCCTCGACTCACGTGTAAACCAACGGCCCAATGCAATGCGAGGCTGAGGCCCAGTGCCCAGGAAGAGCATTTTTTGAGAAATAGATATTAGGGCTATATTACAACTTGGGCCCCCCAAAGTTATGGCCCTACGCGGGCCGCACATTTTGCACACCTATGGGCCTGGCCCTGCTCGGACGTGATGCCTATATACATTATCATTGTCTTGAATATCGTCATAACTATGCGTTTTTCTATCAATTGCCCAGCAGTAATTCGTTTACGCACTGTATGCTTTTTGTTTGAGAGAAAAGCCTCTATGAAAACTATGGCCCTTGGGTCTACTTTTATCCTATATAAAATCCAAAAATACCTTACTGCAATTTATTTTATTTTATTTTGTTTTGTTTTATTTTATTTTATTTATCTATCACTACAAGATTTGATCCTTGCAATTAACCGCCGAGCGGGTTGACAACCCCCTTGATCGCGTTGGGTGCAAGTATTTGCTTTTGTGTGTTTAGGTACTGCCAACGAGGAATTGCATGGTTCTCCTACTGGATTGATAACCTTGGTTCTCAACTAAGAGAAATACTTATCTCTACTATACTGCTTCACCCTCTCCTCTTCGAGGAAATGCAAACGCAGCTCACAAGTAGCAGGAAGAATTTCTGGCGCCGTTGCCAGGGAGACATCACCAAAACCTATCAGGTACCTTTGCATAAACTATCATCTACTTGCACTTACTTTCATTTTCCATTTGCCTCTCATTTTCATCTCCCCCGCTTCTAAAACAAATTTACAAAAACACAAAAAAATATGTTTTTGCTTGTTTGCTTGCTTGAATTTTGCCATCATGTCTGAGTTTGTCATTGAAAAAAGTGAGGATGGTAAAACTCCTAAATAGAAATTCCCACAAATTTGGATACTAAAATATTTGTGACGGGAAGTGGGAACATCATAGGAAAAATAATTATTCAAGAATTCTTTAATTGTATGGGAACTTTGGTTTGCAATGATATTCCTATTCTAAAAAGAACCAACAGTTACGCCGAAGCTATCTCTGTTGTCCTTAAACTTGAGATAAGATTTATGGCACTCATCCCACTTTGCAAAGATTTTTTTATGAGTTGCCTATTATAAACAACCCTAAGGCTAAGAAGATAGCCACTCTTATCCTCATGAATGAATTTGATATTACATAGTGCGCGAGGCTAGAGAGATCTTTGATTTTCACAATATGAATCACGAACATCCTACGATAGATGAGATTTTACATGATGAAGATTATATGTTGAGATATGCATTTCATGATGATCTTACTTTTGATGAAAATACTAAAAAGGAAGTCCCTCCTTTACAAATTATCCAACAAGTTTTCAATGGTACTAATCAACAATATTCTTGGATTGTAAAAGGGTACCAACAAGGATTTGATGATAGTCTGCTTAATAATGCTAAAAAATTTGTTGATGATGTGGTCTCTATTGTTTTTGAAAATCTTCCTGATAAAGACACATCTCAAGATGCAAAACTAAGGATGACAACACTTGAAACTTTGCGTTACGCCTAGCTAGGGTCGTAAAACAATGGCGCTTGTTGGGAGGCAACCCAATAGCTATCTTTATTTTTCCTGTTTATTTTCTATTTTTTGTGTTCACATAATTATGTTACCGTTATGATTGTGTTTTTGTGGTTTAATTAGTGTTTGTGCCAAGTAAAGCCTTTGGGATGATTTGGTTGATAGTTGATTTGATTCTGTGAAAAAATAGAAACTTTTGCGCCCAGTTCTGGAATTCTCTAAATTCACTGTAACGTGAAAAAATCTGATTTTTTTACACATGATTGATATACAAATTTCTCACGCTGTCCTAATTTTCATAATTTTGGAGTTCCATGAGTATAGTCATTATTCATATTTCTATGGACTATTCTGTTTTAGACAAATTCTGTTTTCATTGCATAGTTTGCTTGTTTTGATGAATCTATGGATTGTATCGGGGGGTATAAGTCATGGAGAAGTTGTAATACAGTAAGTATTACGCAATAATAAAATATGAATGGGTTCATAACAGTAACTAAAGTTTGTTATTGGGTTGTTATGCTAACGGATCTCACAAGGTTTCTATTGAGTTTTGTGTGCTGAAGTTTTCATGTTTTGAGTGAGATCACGATGGATCAATGAATAAGGAGTGGCAAGAACCTAAGCTTGGGGATGCCCAAGGCACCCCAAGGTAATATTCAAGGAGACCCAAGCGTCTAAGCTTGGGGATGCCTTGGAAGGCATCCCCTCTTTCGTCTACCAACCATCAATAAATTACTTGGAGCTATATTTTTATTCATCACATGATATGAGTTTTGCTTGGAGCGTCGTGTATTATATGCGTCTTTGCTTTGTTTTCTTTTTAGTTTGCCACAATCATCTTTGCTAAACACACCTTTTGAGAGGGACACACACTCATTCGTGATTTGTTAGAATACTCTATGTGCTTCACTTATATCTTTGATCTAGGCGGTTGCTCTAGTACTTCACTTATATTTTTTAGAGCATGATGGTGGTTATATTTTGAAGAAATAGTTGCACTCTCATCCTTCAGTTATATTATTTTGAGAGTTTGATAAAAGTAATTGCAATATGCACGGGTTATGAAATTAGTCATAATATGATAGGTATTCAAGAATGATATAATAAAAACTTTCATGTAGATCACTGAATATGATAAGTATGATTCCTTGCAATAGTTTTGTGACATTAAGATGTTAATATGTGGGAGGTACTAGTGAATTATTGTGGTTTAGTAAGAACATTGGTGTTAAGGTTTGTGATTCCTGAAGCATGCACGTATGGTCTTTAGTTATGCTAAGATGTTGGAGCACGATTTATTATTGATTGTTTTCCTTATGAGTGGCGGTCGGGGACAAGCGATGGTATTTTCCTACCAATCTATCCCCCTAGGGGCATGCATAGTAGTACTTTGCTTCGAGGGCTAATAAACTTTCGCAGTAAGTATATGAGTTCTTTATGACTAATGTGAGTCCATGGATTATACGCACTCTCACCTTTCAGAAATTTGCTAGCCTCTTTGGTACTGTGCATTGCCCTTCCTCACCTCGAGAGTTGGTGCAAACTTCGCCGGTGCATCCAAACCCCATGATATGATACGCTCTATCACACATAAGCCTCCTTATATCTTCCTCAAAACAACCACCATACCTACCTATTATGGCATTTCCATAGCCATTTTGAGATATATTGCCATGAAACTTCCACCGTTCTGTTTTTTATGACACACATCATCATTGTCATATTGCTTTGCATGATCATATAATTGACATAGTATTTGTGGCTCAGCCACCATTCATCATTTTTTATACATATTATGCTAGATCATTGCACATCTTGGTACACTGCCATAGGCATTCATATAGAGTCATATTTTGTTCTAGTATTGAGTTGTAATTTTTGAGTTGTAAGTAAATAAAAGTGTGATGATCATCATTATTCATTATTAGAGCATTGTCCTAGTGAGGAAAAAAATAAATAAATAATAGAGAGAAAAAATAAGCCAAAAAGAGCCCACAAAAAATAAAAAAGAGAGAAGGGGCAGTGTTACTATCCTTTTCCACACTTGTGCTTCAAAGTAGCACCATGTTCTTCATATAGAGAGTCCCCTATGTAGTAGCGTTCATAAACTAGTGGGAATTTTTCATTTATAGAAATTGGCTTGTATATTCCGATGATGGGCTTCCTCAAATGCCCAAGGTCTTCATGAGCAAGCAAGTTGGATGCACACCCACTTAGTTTTTATTTTTGAGCTTTCATAGACTTATAGCTCTTAGTGCATCTATTGCATAGCAATTCCTACTCCTTGCATTGACATCAATTGATGGGTATCTCCATAGCCCGTTGATTAGCCTCATCCATGTGAGACTATCTTCTTTTTTGACTTCCCCTTATCAATCTCTACCACCGCATTCTATTCCACCCATATTGCTATATCCATGGCTTGCGCTCATGTATTGTGTGGGGGTTGAAAAAGCCGAAGCACGTTAAAAAGCATGAACCAAATTGCTCGGCTTGTCATCGGGGTTGTGCAAGATAAATACTTTGTGTTAAGAAGATGCAGCATGACAAGACTATATGATTTTGTAGGGATAAATTTCTTTAGAACTTTATTTTGAAAGGCATGATTGTTTGTTAGTATGCCTGAGTATTGATGTCTTTATATCAAATTGTAGACTATTGCTTTGAATCATTCAGGTCTTAATATTCATACCTAAAAGAAGAATGACATGATAGACATGTTAGGTAGCATTCCGCATCAAAAGTTCTATTTTTATCATTTACCTACTCGACGACGAGCAGGAATTAAGCTTGGGGATGCTTGATACGTCTCCAATGTATCTATAATTTTTTATTGTTCCATGCTATTATAGTATCAATCTCGGATGTTTATTATGCAACTACATGTCATTTTTTGGGACTAACCTATTAACCTAGTGCCAAGTGCCAGTTGTTGTTTTTTGCATGCTTTTAGTTTTCCAACACATCAGTACCAAATGAAGTCCAAACGCTACAAAACTTTTTGACGATTTTTTTATGGACAAGAGAGACCCTAGAAGCTTCGAGAGGAGGCCAGAAGGCAAACGAAGAGACGACAAGGCAACATGGCACTCCCAGAGAGAAGGCGCGCCCTGATGCCTTGTGGGACCCTCATGGCTCCGTATAACCTAGTTCCACCTGTATAAATTCTATAAAATCAGGAAACCAACAGAAAGACACCCAAAACACTTTTTCTGCCGCCGCAAGCTTCTGTTCTTTCGTGATCCCATCTGGAGGCCTTTTTTAATACTCTACCGGAGGGGCAATCGATCACGGAGGGCTTCGACATCATCCTTGACGCCTTTCGATGATGCATGAGTAGTTTACCACAAAACTATGGGTCCATAGCTAGTAGCTATATGGCTTGTTCTCTCTCTTTGATCTTCAATACAATGTTCTCCTCGATATTCTTGGAGTTCTATTCGATATAATCTTCTTTTCCGGTGTGTTCGTTGGGATCCGATGAATTGTGGGTTTATGATCAGATTATTCATGAGAAATATTTGAGAGTTTCTGAATTCTTTTATGCATGATTATTACAGCTTTGTTTTCTCTCCTATCTATCCATTTGGTTCGGCCAACTGGATTGATTTATCTTGCAATGGGAGAGGTGTTTTGTAATGGGTTCAATCTTGTGGTGCTTTATCCGAGTGACAGAAGGGGACAAGACACATATTTGTATTGTTACCACTAAGGGGAAAACGACGGGGTTTATTCGTATTGGTTGGATTTACTTTGTCTACATCATGTCATCTTGCTTAAGGCGTTACTCCATTTTTTTAACTTAATAACCAAGATGCATGCTAGATAGCGGTCGATGGGTGGAGTAATAGTAGTAGATGCAGGCAGGAGTCGGTCTAGTTGTCTCAGACGTGATGCCTATATACATGATCATTGCCTTGATTATCGTCATAACTATGTGCTTTTCTATCAATTGCCCAAACAGTAATTTGTTTACCCACCATATGTTAATTTTTGTTCAAGAGAGAAGCCTCTAGTGAAAACTATGGTCCCCAGGTCTACATTTATCCTATATAAAATCAAAAAATGCCTTGCTTCAATTTATTTGTCATTCTTTTATTTGTGTTTTATTTTATTTATCTATCACTACGATATTTGATCCTTGCAATTAACCACCAAGGGGATTGATAACCCCCTTGATCGCGTTTGGTGCAAGTTTGTTTTTGTCTGTGTAGGTACTGTCAATGAGGATTTGCGTGGTTTTCCTACTGGATTGATAACTTGGGTTCTTAACTGAGGGAAATACTTATCTCTACTATACTGCTTCATCCTCTTCTCTTCGAGGAAATCCCAACGCAGCTCACAAGTAGCAATAGCCTATCAATGGTGCTGGATTCGGTCCAGATCTTATATATCAGAATGTTTAGTTTTGGTCTGAACACAATTATTGGCTTGCTGCGATGCTTTCCATGTCTGGAGAACTTGTATATAAAGGTGTGTATTTCACACACATTGAAGGCCCATATATGTTATACTAGAACTAATCGTTCAGCTGCCGCTCTTTCGACATACTCTTTTTTTAGACATTAACTATTTTCAATCTTCATGTGTATTTAGGCACTAGCACATGGAGAAAAAGGTATAACCAATTGGTGGCGTAAGAAGCACCAGGATTTTCTCAATTCTCATTACATCCATTTGAGGACAATAACGATGGAAGGATATGCATCAAACCATGCAAACACTAGCTTTGTCACAGTCTTCCTGTTGAATGCGAGGGTACTATTTTCCGTGAGGCTTAAATTTTTTAGCAAAAAAGTTCTCACACATGGATATGTTGAATAGCAAAAAACAAAGTTTCAGGTGGACAAAAGGGCTTCTGAACATGCTCGGATTCTATTTACAACAACTTGTCATCATATTCCTGTAAATTTTATGGCCCGGGATGTTGATTTTATGGATCAAACTGATCCATTTGATTGTGACTGCCGAAAACAGTGGTTGAGTTAGATGCTATTTCCTTGTTCAATCTAGGTTTTGTCTAAACCTGATGAATAATTAATCCTCGTGCTTTTGCACCGCTTGTAAGCTAGAGTTAGATGTTGTTGCCCTTTTCAACTCTGTTGTGACTCGTATTTTCTTTGAAATAGGGCCAATGGCTTGCCATTTCTTTAATTAAGAGAGAAATATTATAACCAATCACATCATAGGCAAAGAACATCACTTTCGCGGGCTCCTTGAGCTCATTGGGCATTACAGAACCCAAGTGCTTAGTGCTCGCCAGCACCCACAAACTTATTTTGAGCTAGCACACCAAATAGGATGTAATTATTAATAAGAAAAGCTACATGGTAGTGACAGATTTGGATTCTGACATTTGGGACCCACGAGGAAAAAGCCTATCCAAGCTGGTGTCTACTTAGTCAACAAACGATTGTTGCTAAAAAAGTCAACAAATGATTCTACCTCCAATATAGCTGTTGGATCGACATCCAACATCTATCGTGTTTCTTCTATATCTTCTACCTCTAGCCGCACAGACCAAACCATGTCGTCGGTCTTCCCTGCTCCCTCATAACCCACAAGAATAGGGGATCGCAACAGTTTTCGAGGGTAGAGTATACAACCCAAATTTATAGATTCGACACAAGGGGAGCCAAAGAATATTTACAAGTATTAGCAGCTAAGTTGTCAATTCAACCACACTTGGAGATTAATTATCTATAGCAAAGTGATCAGTAGCACAGTAATATGATAATTTTGATAGCAGTGGTAGCAGTAATAGTAATGGTAATAGTGATAGCAATGATTTTGTGGCAGTTGTGACAGTAGCAATAGTAGTAGTAACTTAGCAAGAACAATATGTGAAAAACTCATAGGCATTGGATTGGATGATTCGTTGGATGATATTCATCATATAACAGTCATAACCTAGGGCGATACAAAACTAGCACCAGTTCATAAATATAATGTAGGCATGTATTCCGCAGATAGTCATACGTGCTTATGAAAAAACTTGCATGACATCTTTTGTCCTACCCTCCCGTGGAAGCGGGGTCCATTAGGAAACTAAGGGATATTAAGGCCTCCTTTTAATAGAGAACCGGAACAAAGCATTAACACATAGTGAATACATAAACTCCTCAAACTATGGTCATCACCGGAAAGTATCCCGAATACTGTCACTCCAGGGTTTACGGATCATAAAAAACAATAGGTGGCTATAACTTGCAAGATTGGATCTAGAACATAGATATAATGGTGAAAACATAAACGGTTCAGATCTGAAATCATGGCACTCGGGCCCTAGTGACAAGCATTAAGCATAGCAAAGTCATAGCAACATCAATCTCAGAACATAGTGGATACTAGGGATCAAGCCCTAACAAAACTAACTCGATTACATGATGAATCTCATCCAACTCCTCACTGACCAGCAAGCCTACGAAGGGATTACTCACTCCCGGTGGGGAGCATCATGGAATTGGAGATGAAGGAGGGTTGGTGATCACGAAGATCAAAGATTCCCCTCTCCGGAGCCCCAAACGGACTCCAGATCTGACCTCCCAATGAAGAACAGGAGGCGGCGGTGGTTCTGTCTCGTGAAACGCGATAATTCTTTCCCCCTGATTTTTTTCTCCAAAAATAGGATTTTATGGAGTTGGAATCAGGCTCTGCAGGCCACCAGGTGGGCACAACCCACCTGGGCGCGCCAGGAGGGGGTTGCACCCTGGTGGGTTGTGCTCACCCAGGGGCCCCCTCCGCTGGTTCTTGGCTCCATTATTTTTTGTAGCGACCCGACCTCAGACGGTCAAGTCTCTGTGCTTAGGTGTCATCCCTGGATCGGTATGCTGACACACACAGTACTCGAGGATTTATAACAGAGGTAAATCACATGTATAAAGTAGCGTAAATACTATTACCTCAATCCAAATAGCGGAAGTAACAACAAGGTTGTGGATTCCCATCAACACCAACGGCAAAGTTGAGTGTAGAAATCGTAACCCTAACGTATCACTTAATTCCTGCTCGTCCTCGAGTAGGTAAATGATAAAAAGAGAATTTTTGATGCGGAGTGATACTTTGGCATAATTTCAATGTAAATCTTCTTAATTGTGGTATGAATATTCAGATCCAAAAGATTCAAGACAAAAGTTCATATTGACATAAAAATAATAATACTTCAAGCATACTAATCAAAGTAATCATGTCTTCTCAAAATAACATGGCAAAAGAAAGTTCATCCCTACAAAATCATATGGTTAGGCTATGCTTCATTTTCGTCACACAAAGATGTTCCCAACTTCTATACCCCCGATGACAAGCCAAGCAATTGTTTCATACTTAAATAATCTCAAACTTTTCAACCTTCACGCAATACATTAGCGTGAGCCATGGATATAGCACTATGGGTGGAATAGAATATGATGATGGGGATTGTCTGGAGAAGACAAAAAAAGGAGAAAGTCTCACATTGACGAGGATAATCAACGGGCTATGGAGATGCCCATCAATTGATGTCAACATGAGGAGTGGGGATTGCCATGCAACGGATGCACTAGAGCTATGAATGCTCAACAAAAGAAAACTAGTGGGCGTGCATCCAACTTGCTTGCTCATGAAGACCTAGGGCATTTGAGGAAGCCCATCGTAGGAATATACAAGCCAAGTTCTATAAAGAAAAATTCCCACTAGTATGAGAAGACAACTTATGAGACTTACTATATGAAAAACATGGTGCTAATTTGAAGCACAATATATGAGACTCACTACATGAAGAACAAGGTGCTACTTTGAAGCACAATATATGAGACTCACTACATGAAGAACAAGGTGCTACTTTGAAGCACAAGTGTGGAAAAAGAGATAGTAACATTGCCCTTTTTAAATTTTTTTTTATTTTTTTGGCCTTTCTCTTTTTATGGGCAATGCTCTAATAATGATGATCATCACACTTCTATTGATTACAACATAAGGATTACAACTCAAAACTAGAACAAGATATGACTCTATATGAATGCCTCCGGTGGTGTACCGGGATGGTGCAATGAATCAAGAGTGACATGTATAAAAAATAATGCATGGTGGCTTTGCCACAAATACGATGTCAACTACATGATCATGCAATGGCAATATGACAAAAGTAATGTATGTCATGATGATGATGAACGGAACGGTGGAAAGTTGCATGGCAATATATCTCGAATGGCTATGGAAATGCCATAATAGGTAGGTATTGTGGCTGTTTTGAGGAAGATATAAGGAGGTTTATGTGTGAAAGAGTGTATCATATCACGGGTTTGGATGCACCGTGAAGTTTGCACCAACTCTCAAGGTGAGAAAGGGCAATGCACTGCATCAAGAGGCTAGCAAAGGCGGAAAGGTAAAAGTGCGATAATCCATGGACTCAACATTAGTCAAAAGAACTCATATACTTATTGCAAAAATTTAGAAGTCATCAAAAATCAAGTACTACGCGCATGCTCCTAGGGGGGTAGATTGGTAGGAGAAGACTATCGATCGTCCATGACCGCCACTCATAAGGATGCACAAGCCAGGTACACTTCATGTTTCAAATTTGTTACACAACTTTAACCATACGTGCATGCTACGGGATTTGCTAACTTCAACACAAGCATTTCTCAAATTCACAACTACTCAACTAGCACGATTTTGATATTATCACCTCCATATCTCAAAACAATTATCGAGCATCAAACTTTTCTTAGTATTCAACGCACTCAAAAGAAAGTTTCACATATCTTGAATACCAAGTATATTAATATTAAGCAAATTACCATGCTATTAACGACTCTCAAAATAATCTAAGTGAAGCATGAGAGATCAATAGTTTCTTTAAAACAAATCCACTACCGTGCTCTAAAAGAGCTAAGTGAGGTACTAGAGCAAAAATTATCACGCTCAAAAAAATATAAGTGAACCACTATGAGCAAAACTATCAAGCTCAAAAGATATAAGTGAAGCACAAAGAGTATTCTTGTGACGGCCAGATAATTAAGCTACAGTAATCCTCAGCTAAAGTTGCCATGTCACCATGATTACTGTTAGTAATCCTCGCTTGATCCAAATCTTAGTTCAAACTCAAATTCAAAATCGAGCTTAAAGTCAAAATTCAAACTTTGTCAAAACAGAAACTAAAATCTTGATCATGTGACAAATATGCACTGCATAATATTGGTGAGGAGCCAACATTTTTATAAAATGGTTAACTGCTTGAAAATAAAGAAAACAAAAAAAAGTTTCTTTATGAAAAAAAGGAAAAGCGAATACCAAACAAAAAAGGGGGGCCCCTGTCCCTGATGGGCCTCGCCCCACGAAGCAGCCGACCAGATCCCCTCGGTCGCCTTCCACCTTGCTGCTGGGGAAGCCGACCGAAGCGGCAGCGTCTCCGTCGGACCCCGTTGCCGGCAACGACGCGTGAGGGGATAAGGGCGTCCCTCCGGCACCACGGTCCTCCCCCCTGCCCCACTCGCCCACTTGCCCCATCTCTCTCTCTCTCTCTCGCCCACGCGCTCGCTCCGCCCCTCCACTCCTCCAGATCCGCGGCCCGACCGCAGTCGCCGCCGCCCTCCATTGTTGACGTGGCCACCGGTGGCCCCGCGCCCGCTGACCCTGTCGGAGAGCTTCGCCGGGGTCGATGACGTCGACTGGTGGCCTCAGCTGGAGCTGGGAGGCACCGTAGCCACCATTCGTCCTCGTCCCCATCTCCGGCCACCGCGACGTCGCCGTTGCTCCACCAACACCTCTGTTGCTCCTAAGCCACCAAGGGTCTTTCTTGACCGCTCAGTGAGCTCCACTCCGTCCTCTCCTCTCTCCTTCCTCGCCTCACCGCACCCCTAGCCATAGCTACCGTACTGGCCATAGCGCGCCTCCGCCGCCATACTCGTCGCCGTGTCCACACTCTCCGTCCAGCTCGGACGAGCACGGCATCGTGCTCAGCACGCTCCCAGCTGTCCAACGCCACCTTCCACGGTCCTTGCCGTGCCCCGTGGCGACGAGCGCGAGCACGCCCGAAAGCCACCGCTGCCAAGCTCGACGCGGGCGACGTTTTCGGCCTCCCCGGCGTAGTCTAGCAGCACCACTCGACGCGGCTCCCTCCTAGCTTTCGAACACAAGTCGTGGCACGTGAAATGGTGAACCATACACGATTTCTGACCTCGTCGGCATTCGGCCGCCGCGCACGAGCTCGCCGGAGCCACTCCGGCAGCTCCGCTGAGCTGGCGCCGTGTGGGCCAGGCCCGGGCCACCACCTAGGACACTGCCCCGTGGCCCCAGGGGCCCGGTTGGCCTTGTTGACCCAGTCAATGGCTGACTGGGCATCGCCCAGTCACTGCCAGTGGATCCCCCGTGGGCCCTGTGGACTAGTTAACTAGTCTGTTGACCGCTGATGCAGCAATGACGCCATGATGACGTCATATTTCCTTTTTTGTCGATTTAGATATCTAAAGTAATTCCAGAAAATGTTTAAAACTTTGAAAATTCATAGAAAATAAACCGTAACTCGGATGGAAATGTTTTCTATATGAAAGTTGCTCAGAATTTCGAGAAGAATCCAAATGCGCGGTCCGTTCGTCTACCACACGTCCCTATCATAGCAAACGTTGAAATTTTCCCCTCCGGTTCATCTATCTTACAGATGTCTGGAACCGGGAAAACCTTCCCGGATGTTTCCCCCTTCGCCAGTATCGCCTAGCGCTGCGTTAGAACACCCCTAGCGCCGCTTATTGTCTTGTTATGCATATGATTGCGTGTATTTACTGTTTCTTCCCCCTCTTCTCTCCGGTAGACCTCGAGACTGCTGCTGATGCCCCTGTGATCGACTACGTCGACGATGACCCCTTCTTCTTGTCTGAGCAACCAGGCAAGCCCCCCCTTTGATCATCCCAATATCGCCCATTCTATACTCTCATGCTTGCATTAGATTTTGCTACTGTTATTGTTTGCTCCTATTCTGATGCATAGCCTGCTTTGTAACCTGCTCATTGTACCTTACCTGCTTATCCTAAACTACTTAGTATAGGTTGAACAGTGATCCATCAGTGACCCCCACTTGTCCTTGTTGCCCCTGCTTCATCGTCAACGACTCGAGCTACATGATCAATGACCAGAGCCCGACACCGCACATCACATCACGTCCCTTTAGTTGTTCGACTCTGCAGAGCCACTATCGAGTGCTGAGGGTGATCCCTCATAACGCACTCCTGATGATAATTCTGTAGTGTAGCTATTTGGTTGTGGTCATCGAGGGTGATTTCCTCCTTCACCATTCCCGATACGGCTCTGTCGTGCAACCCCTCAAGTGTGAACCTCGAGGGTGGTTCCTCTTACGTTCACCTTGATGATTACATCGAGTGGAATCCTCCGAGGGTGATTCCTTGGGTTTTCCCCTTGATGTTTGGACACACGGTTACCTTGACATTACTTGAGACCTTTGGGAAAGTCGGGCGGGCCCGGAGAGCACCCGCAAGATGGTTACGAGGCACGGCCGGCAAGTCCGCAGCCCTCGCGTGGGCTGGGCTTGCCTTGCCGTATTTCCTCGAGACGGGCGACGGGTCACATTATCGTGAGTCTCGCCGCGTCTCCGCGAGCTAATAATACACTATGGTTTGGGTATTTGTTCTGAATTGGCCTTTGGCCTTTGCGCACTAACCACCACGCGAGAATAGTTATGGGCCTCGACGTCGTGGTATCAGCCGAAGCTTTGTCAGATGTCCAGTTCAGCATTGTGGCACGGTCGGATCGTGCCATCCACTAAACGGGTGGTGTTGGTATCCACCCTGCACACAACGATCCGGAGTGCAACGGGCGATGGGCCCAGACCCCGGAGTGCTTAGGATGTAGACCGGCGGGGACCTCTCTGCTGAGCCTAGGTCGGGCTGCGACGTGTTGATCTTCCGAGGCCGGGCATTGACCCCAGAAAGGTGTGTCCAGCCAGAGTGATCGAGCGTGTTGGGTAACGTGGTGCACCCCTGCAGGGAAGATCTTTATTCGAATATCGTGTCCACGGTAATGGACGTTCAGACTTATATCTTGATCTAATACAACTAGAAATGGATACTTAAGTTATGTGGCTCCGGGATTGCTTTCTCGTAGGGAGTCGAGGAAGGATCTCTGGGCGTTGATACTACAACATGTTTGTTAAATATAAACTGCTATTCTTTACTCTTCTACATGCTGCAAGATGCTTGGAGCTGCGTGAAGATGCTAGTCTTTGATAGGCTAGGCCTTCCCCCCTATTCTGGCATTCTGCAGTTCAGTCCACAGATACAACCCTTCCATTTGATACCAATGCATACTTAGAATAGATCTGATGCTTGCGAGTACTTTGGATGAGTACTCACGGTTGCTTTGCTACCCCCCCCCCCTTTCCCCTTCCTTCTTCTTTCCGGTTGATGCAACCAGATGGTGGATCCCTGGAGCTAGATGCCACCGCTGACGGATTCTGCTACATGGAGGCCACCGAAGACCAGGAGTAGTTAGGAGGTCCCAGGCAGGAGGCCTTGCCTCTTCGATCGTGTTGCTTTTGTGCTAGCCTTCTTAAGGCAGTCTTGTCTAGCTTATGTCTGTACTCACATATTGTTGCTTCCGCTGACTCTTGTGTATCGAGCTTGTATTCGAGCCCTCAAGGCCCCTGGCTTGTAATATGAATCTTGTGTTATTTCAATTTGTGTCTAGAGTTGTGTTGTGATATCTTCCCGTGAGTCCCTGATCTTGATCGTACACATTTGCGTGTATGATTAGTGTACGGTCGAATCGGGGGCGTCACAATTCTAGCAAATTCCAATTCATGGATGGCTCTCTCAAAAGGTGTGTACAGCAAGAATGATTGTGGCAAACTAACAAGCAAATACGCAAATAATACAAGACGCTCCAAGCAAAACACTTATCATGTGGTGGATAAAAATATAGCTCCAAGTAAATTACCGATGGAAGTAGATTTAAAGAGGGATGCCTTCCGGGCATCCCCAAGCTTTGACTTTTGGTGTCCTTGGATTATCTTGGGGGTGCCATGGGCATCCCCAAGCTTAGGCTCTTGCCACTCCTTGTTCCATAATCCATCAAAAGAATTCACCCAAAACTTGAAAACTTCACAACACAAAACTCAATAGAAATATCGTGAGCTCCGTTAGAGAAAGAAAACAAAAGACTACTTTAAAGTACTGTAATGAACTCATTCTTTATTTATATTGGTGTTAAACCTACTGTATTCCAACTTCTCTATGGATTATAAACTATTTTACTAGCCATAGATTCATCAAAATAAGCAAACAACACACGCAAAACAGAATCTATCAAAAACAGAACAGTCTGTAGTAATCTGTAACTAACGCAAACTTCTGGAACTCCAAAAAATCTACCAAAATTAGACGACCTAGACAATTTGTTTATTGATAAGCAGAAATTGGAATCAGTATTTTATCACGTTCTGGTGTTTTCTAATAATTCGGTCACTGAGCGCAAAGTTTCTGGAAATTACAGCAAGATCAAATAACTATCATCCAAGAAGATCCAATAAGTCTAGCTTGGCACAAACACTAATTAAAACATAAAACCACATCTAAACAGAGGCTAGATGGATTATTTATTCCTAAACAGAAACAAAAACAAAAAAAACTAAAAATAAAATTGGGTTGCCTCCCAACAAGCGCTATCGTTTAACGCCCCTAGCTAGGCATAAAAGCAAGGATAGATCTAGGTATTGCCATCTTTGGTAGGCAATCCATAAGTGGCTCTCATGATAGATTCATATAGTAATTTTATTTTCTTTCTAGGGAAGTGTTTCATGCCCTTCTTTAAGGGAAATTGGAATCTAATATTTCCTTCCTTCATATCAATAATTGCACCAATCGTTCTAAGGAAAGGTCTACCAAGAATAATAGGACATGAAGGATTGCAATCTATATCAAGAACGATAAAATCTACGGGCACATAATTCCTATTTGCAACAATAAGAAAATCATTAATTCTTCCCATAGGATTTTTAATAGTGGAATCTGCAAGATGCAAGTTTAGAGAGCAATCATCAAAGTCACGGAAATCTAGCAAATTACACAAAGTTTTGGGAATAGTAGAGACACTAGCACCCAAATCACACAAAGCGTGAAACTCATAATGTTTGATTTTAATTTTAATAGTAGGTTCCCACTCATCATAGAGTTTTCTAGGGATAGAGACTTTCAACTCAAGTTTTTCTTCATAAGATTGCATCAAAGCATCAACAATGTGTTCGTTAAAGGCCTTATTTTGACTATAAGCATGAGGAGAATTTAGCACGGATTGCAACAAGGAAATACAATCAATTAAAGAGCAATTTTCATAATTAAATTCCTTGAGATCCAATATAGTGGGTTTACCAACATCTAGGTTTTTATTTCTTTCAATCCCACTTTTATCAATTTCATCATCAAGATCTAAAAACTCCGAATTCTTAGAACGCCTTCTAGGTAAAGGAAGATCATATTCAGTTTCATCAAGATTCATATTGCAAAACAAAGATTTAATGGGGGACACATCAATAACTTTTAGATATTCATCTTGATTTTCATAGGAATTCGGTTTAGCGGCCATCTTATTGAATAAGGTAGCTTGCATATCCGAAATTTCAGCGGTCATCTTTTCAAGACGAGCAATTTGGGCTCTTATACCATAAAATTCTTTAGACATACCATCGAGTTCTTTATTCATATAACTCATAAAACCTTTTTGTTCCTTAAGCTCGTTTCTAAAGAAATTATTATGCTCAAATTGCAAAACCATAAACTTTCTGACATTGTTTTCGATCTCCTCTAGCCTTTTAAGGTGAAAATCACCAAATCTAGGTAGAGCCATCGCGACAAACAAGCAATCCAACACACGAGCAAACAAGCGGACGAGGAAAAGGCAACGGGAAAAAGAGGAGGAGATTAGGAAAGAGAGGGCGAATAAAACGGCAAGGGTGAAGTGGGGGAGAGGAAAACGAGAGGCAAATGGCAAATAATGTAATGCGAGAGATAGGGATTGTGATGGGTACTTGGTATGTTGACTTTTTTATGATACTCCCAACAACGGTGCCACAAATCCTTCTTGCTACGCCTTGAGCTTATGCTGGTTTTCCCAAGAGGAGAGGATGATGCAGCACAGTAGCGTAAGTATTTCCCTCAGTTTTTGAGAACCAAGGTATCAATCCAGTAGGAGGCCACGTAAAAGTCCCTCGTACCTGCACAAAACGATAGCTACTCGCAACCAACGCGATTAGGGGTTGTCAATCCCTTCACGGTCACTTACGAGAGTGAGATCTGATAGAGATGATAGATAATATTTTTGGTATTTTTGGTATATAGATGCAAAGTGAAAAGTAAAAGGAAAAGTGAAAACAAAGCAAGTAATAAAGTGATGGAGACTGATATGATGAGAATAGACCCGGGGGCCATAGGTTTCACTAGTAGCTTCTCTCAAGAGCATAAGTATTCTACGGTGGGTGAACAAATTACTGTTGAGCAATTGACAGAATTGAGCATAGTTATGAGTATATCTAGGTATGATCATGTATATAGGCATCACGTCCAAGACAAGTAGACCGAAACGATTTTGCATCTACTACTATTACTCCACTCATCGACCGCTATCCAGATGCATCTAGAGTATTAAGTTAAAACAGAGTAACGCCTTAAGCAAGATGACATGATGTAGAGGAATAAATTCATGCAATATGATAAATACCACATCTTGTTATCCTCGATGGCAACAATACAATACGTGCCTTGCAACCCTTTCTGTCACTGGGTAGGGACACCGCAAGATTGAACCCAAAGCTATGCACTTCTCCCATTGCAAGAACTACCAATCTAGTTGGCCAAACCAAACGGATAATTCGAAGAGACTTGCAAAGATAACCAATCATACATAAAAGAATTCAGAGAAGATTCAAATATTTTCATAGATAAGTTGGATCATAAACCTAGAATTCATCGGTCTCAACAAACACACCGCAAAAAGAAGATTACATCGAATAGATCTCCACGAGAGAGGGGGAGAACATTGTATTGAGATCCAAAAGAGAGAAGAAGCCATCTAGCTACTAGCTATGGACCCAAGGTCTTAAGTAAACTACTCACACTTCATCGGAGGGGCTATGGTGTTGATGTAGAAGCCTCCGTGGTGGATGCCCCCCCGTGAAGCTCGGAATAGGCCCCAAGATGGGATCTCGTGGATCAGGAAGTTGCTGCGGTGGAATTAGGTTTTGGCCCTGCTCGATCGCTTGGGGTAATGAGGTATATATAGGAGGAAGGAGTACGTCGGTGGAGCGACAGGGGCCCACGAGGGTGGGGCGCGCCCCCACCCTCGTGACCTCCTCTTTCGTTCCTTGGAGTAGGGTCCAAGTCCCCTAGATCACGTTCGGTGAGAAAATCATGTTTCCGAAGGTTTCATTCCGTTTCGACTCCGTTTGATATTTTGTTTCTTCAAAACACTGAAATAGGCAAAAACAACAATTCTGGGCTGGGCCTCCGGTTAATAGGTTAGTCCTAAAAATAATATAAAAATGGAAAATAAAGCCCAATATAGTCCAAAACAGTAGATAAAGTAGCATGGAGCAATCAAAAATTATAGATACGTTGGAGACGTATCAAGGTCCCCTTAACCGATAGATAGGCCGGTACACCTAAATTCCCCTACATCTGCTAGCCCATCATGGAAAGGTTTCCCACAACTTACTCAACTATGCCAGAGCCCATAATGGCAAGTGGCTGCACCCGGAAGTTTCTAGCATGAATAATCTTATGATCCCTTTGAGCCTGGGTGGCAGTCCATAGGAGAATCACACGGTACCCCGGGATTTCCAAAAAATGCAGGCAACACTGGATTCCCCAGGTGCCTCAATCCACCCATATGTGTATTAAAGTTGCCACCTTAAGTTAACCATTAATTAACAAAACTCACATTTGTCATGAATACACTCAAACCCAATCCACGTCTACGAGCATAGCATAGCAATATAAGCAACGAGAAGTAACTCCCAAGGTTTGAATGTAGGACAATAGGTTCCTACCGCATCAACTACTTCCCAATACCCACATGTTATCAATCCTACTCATGCAATGTTTGAGGGTGAAACTAATGCATAAAAACTAGGTATGAGAGGGATATGATCAAAGTGTGAACTTGCCTTGTACAGTGAAGATGATTCGCACTCATAACTCCTGATAGTTCTACTCATCACACTCCGGTCAATCTAGCATAAGCAAGCAATAGTAACCACACATAAGCAATCACTCAAAGATCGGAAAGTACGAACAAAACAATTCGGAAAGCTTCAAAACCAAGCAAATAACTCTTGCAACATAATACACTTTCTAATAGCACGAAAATTATATGAATTTGGCCTTATAATAAAGTTTAGGTCAAGAGCTTCGATTTGCAAAAAGAATCAACTGAATCAGAGTTATAAAACTTGAGTTATGAACAAAAGAAGTTTGAATAAGAATCTGAAGAAATTTCGAAATTTGAAAATTTCAAAAAGTTGATGTCGGGGAGGCTGATCGTAACCCACGAACACCTATGGGACCGGCGGACCGAGTCCCTTTTGGTTCGGTGGGGGGCGGAGATTGCATGAAGAGCAGATCGAGGCGAAGCACACGAGCAGTTTACCCAGCTTCGGAGCTCTCCGGAGAGATAATACTCCTATCGCCGCTTGTCCGATTGTATTGTGTTCTTGCTAGGGAGCATGAGAGCTACAAAACCTAGCTTGAGTGTGTGTAGTCTCGAATGAGTCGAACCAACCCTTTCTACGCTGCACATGGGCCTCCTTTTATAGGTCAAGGGGTCACCAACAGTGGCAACGTGAGACGAGGGCAAATGGGAAAATGAGTTGCGGTTGGTACAGCTACTTTGTACAGTGTATTCTACCTAACTCGACGGCAAGGGACAAAAGCATTAAATGCCCGCCCATGTCGCCTAAATAGTGCAACAGGGACTATCAGAGCGCCACCGTCGCCACGATGGCATTCTTGTCGGCCGCTTATTCTGCTGCTCTCCGCCGGCTGCACAGCTTTCTTGACACGCGCTACCGAATAGCCCCATGGCGACACGCTGGCGGATGAGCTGGAGCGAGATGAAGAGAGAGTTGCTGCGCTGCAAGCGCCTTTGCCGCGGCTGAATCCTTGTCGCACTCGGAAGCTTGTCGCCATCGAGCCTTCCCGGCAAGCTCCTCTTGCCGGGTCTTGTCTTCTGCGTGCCTTGAGTGGCCTTCCGGCAAGCTCCTCTTGTCGGGCCTTGTCTCCTTGACTTGAATACTTTGTTCTTGAATGGCTCCAAAGGAACCACGGAGGACCTTGGCGGTCACTAGGCAAGCCTTGCCGCTGGTGCTGAATCGCCTGCACGAAGTTCGGGATACTAGGGTACCCCTACTCTAGTACACCGACAGAGCCCCCTGCCTGGGCCACACACGGCGCCGAGCTCATGGGCCAGGCCCAAAATAGTGCATGGGCACGCTGCCTAGATCACGCCGTTATTTGCTCCGACCCACCACGCCCCCACGAACAGCACGCGCCCGATCATGGTGTCGTGGGAGAGATCGTGGGGGCTTTTAATTGAAAAGCGGAATGTCCGCCTCTCTCCTCCCTATAAACAGGGGAAACAGGGCAGGTCGCCCACCTCGCCATTTGCTGTCCCATCTCAAAACCACCGCCGCCCCCTTCTTCTCAAAGTCAAGAGAGCGACGCCCGCTTCATCGCCACTCAGCGCCATCAACGCCGCGGTCTCCTCCACCACCTCCGCCATGGCTCAAAGCCGACAAGGGAAGGGCGTGAAGTCGGCCGAGGCGCAGCGGCTCATGGCGCTGCGAAAGGAGCGGCTACTTCACCCCAGCTCGACGCAAAGGAGCCGAGGGAGGGCTACTACCTCTTCCGTCGACGGAAATGCGATGATCCGCAAGACGAGGGTAATCTCCGCCACCGATCGGAGTTGGTTTCATCGGGTACCCTTCTTCGCTCTTCTTCTATTGTGGCTCTGCCCGCCTTTTCTGAATTCTTTTGCGATATCATGAACACCTACGGGCTTCGCCTCCTTGATTTCACCCCCAATGTTGTCCTGACCATGGTGGTTTTCGCACACCTTTGCGAAAAACTTTGTCGGAGTCCACCCAAACGTAGCCCTCTTCCGCCACTTCTTCATGCCCCGCGTCGAGAGATGAGAGCCACTTGCCGGAGGGATTGCTTGGATCTCTAGGATCGGCAAGAAAGAAGCCTATCTGGAAGGAGAGCTCCGCAGCAAGTGGGAGGAGTGGAGAGCCGATTGGTTTTGGATCATTGAGGAGAACCCGGAGCCCTTCACTGCCCAGCGCCAAACTCCCATAGTGCGCGGCAACGATTGGAGCAACTTGGCGCCGGAGGATGCTAGGTTAAAGATTGCTGTGACCCGGATCTTGCGCCTCAGGCACCCCGGACTCACTGTAGGCGCCGTTGGCGCAGATTTCCTTCGCCACCGCATCGCTCCCTTGCAGGAGAGGAGGAGGCCTGCTTGGGAGTTCCAAAATGCGGCGGACATCATGAGGCTGCGCCCGGGCCTCAAATGGAATTTCACCGTCTTGGAGCTGGATGCGCGTCTTTGGAGCTGTTCAAGCACGCACCAGATCACCCCGAGTGGTTCATGTTGCCAAGGGGGTCGCCTTTGTGCAACAACTCTTCGCCGACCGCATCCGCGTAATGATGCCATTGTGTGATTCCCATGGGATCGCTCCAACTTGGCAAGAGCCCGCCGATGACGCGTGCAGCAGTTCTTCGACAGCACGGAAGAAGTGCCGATCCGCCCGACGAGCGAAATGGCTCACCCGCGACACCACTAACGCCGAGCTGCAGCGCGATCGCCACCAGCCGGAGGAGGCGGCAGCTGCTGCTGGTGAATTCGGGTTCACCGTGGAGGAGGCGGAGGCAGCAGGCGGCAAGCCTTGCCGATCGAGAGGAGCTTGCCGCGCGGAGGAGCAGGCCGAGCTCAAGCCGAGCCGAACGAGCTGCCGGGGCGCCTCCCCTACCTTCAGTAGCTTGCCGCGGAGGAGCCCACAGCTCCACCAAGAAGGCGCCCGCAAGACCGGGAAGTGGCGGGCGGCAGACGGGCTAACAGCCGTCGCGCGCGCATGACGCGGCTTCCACCGCTGCAAGCATCGCTGCCGCTGGAGCGCCACGCCGCCACAAAGAACGGGAGCGGGCCTTCGGGACCATGGCCCTGCACCCGCCAAGCGCCCGAGGGAGCCTACTTTTCCAGCTCGCCGCACCGGAGGCGGACTGAATTGACTTCTCGCGCCAGCCCGAGGAAGAAGAAGAGTAAGATCTTGTCGCTGTTACTTGTAATTCTTCAATTTGCTGCTTTGTCTTGTGTCTGACTTGCTCCATTCTGAACTCTTTCCTTTTCAGGACGCTGGCCCAGAGAGCGTCGAAGAGAGCCAAGACCCCGGTGGTCGTCATAGAAGACGATCCCCCTGTGGCAACAGGAGGTGCATCTGAGACCCCCTTGCCGGACCCGGCAACCCTTCCTCAAAGCAGCCCCCAGCACAGCCCCCAGCGTAAGTATATGATTTATTTCTTACGGTTAGGCGTGCATGGGTGTTCCTTCTTCGCTGATATCTGACTTGTTGATTTGTGTAGGAGCAGAGCAGCCTCATCAGGAGGGCCCGGAAGTCGCTCCCAAAATTCCGTCTGCTTCAACTACGCCGCCAAGGGAGAATTCTCCGCAAGGAGCGCCTCCGGCAAGGGAGGCTTCTCCGATAAGGGAAGTCTCCGACAAGGGCAGCGCCGCGATCCTCCGGTGGTGGAGACCGCGCTACAGATCCCATCGCAGTAACCCTTGGCGTGACAATTTCCCTTGGGTTCTTTTTCTTCTTTTCTTCTTTTCAACATTTGCTTGATCGTTTTTCTTTTTTCGATCGCCGACCCATCCGCGGTGAGCCGATGGAGACCGAGGTCGCGGCGAGGAGGACGGGCGCGGCAACACCGGGCGACGCCGCCACCATGGAGGAAGAGGCTGGTGCCGATGGGCCCCGCCGCGAAGAGGCCGCCAAGGCTGCCGCCGCAAAGGCCGGGCGAGGGTCTGTGATCGATCGACGACTTCGAGGCCGCAGGAGCGCCAGCGCTACATCGATCACGATCCTCCGCCACCGATGCAGCGCCAGTTCAAGAGCCCCAGCCCGGGCGCCTATCTCAAGGCCGGCGACGACGTTTTCATCAAGCTCCCGGGCGCCGAGCCTGTGGCGCCGGTCAAGGGGAGACTTTGACGAAGAGCTGCTCGCCTCCGCTGGGCTGTCGCTGGTTGACGCGCCAAGCAGCAGCAGCGGCGAGTCTGAGGAGGAGCAGCTGTTGAAGAAACTGCTGTCGCTCTACCGCGCCCGACAAGCCAAGTTGGAGTCCCGAGAAGCACTTGTCGCGAGGGCGGGAGCAAACATGGAGAAGCGCGCAGAAGAGCTCCAGTGCGCCAACCAAGAAGCCCTCCGGGACGTGGCAGAAGAGCGGGGGCGACTCGCTGAAGAGCGCACAGCCTTCATCCTTGAGAAGGCTGAGGTCAAGGAGCAGCAACGGCTTGCCGGCGAGAAGCTATCTACGCAAGAAGGCGAGCTGGCGCAGCGGAAGATCAACCTTGACAGCTATGAGGAAGAGCTTGCCGCGCGCGAGCAATCAATTGGCGGAGCTCTCAAGGAAGCAAAGGACGCTGCCGCCGCTGCCGAGGCCGCCAAGAAGGAGTTGGAGACGAAGGTGACGCAATTGGAGGCCAACCTTCAGAAGAGCGGCGAGGAGCTCGCTGCGCTGAAGCACGAGCGCGAGAAGGACGCCTACACTCTTGGCGAGTTGCAGGGCCGTCTCGCTGAGAGGATCAAAGAGCTCGACGCCGCCAAGGACTCCAAGGCCGATCTTGAGCTGAAACTGACCACCTTGATGGAGACGCTGGACGGCGCCAAGGAGCGGGAAGTGGGTCTGTTGGAGAAGATCAAGGCCAACGAGGAGCTGCTGGCGAATGCCACGACCGCCCATAACACCTTCAGAGAGAACGTGATGCACTGGACCAAGGGTCTTGTAAATACACCGCCGCCATCGACAAGGAGCCGATGGAGCCGGGATGGTGGATCTCGGTACTCCACCGACGAGCATCTCCAACCCAGCGCCAAGCTCAGCCTGTTCTTCAAGGGCGTGGTGGCGGCTCTCCAATGCTCCGGAAGAGATCCCAGCAGCTGGCCGACGAGTCGCGCCAAATCTGTGCAGGGCTCTTCGAAGGTGCCGATGAAGGTGGCCTTCCGCAATCCAGCGTTAGCTTCGTAACGCCCTCAAGTCCTTGCCACCGATCGCCGACGTTGAAGCGCTCAAGGCCCTTGTCGCACCCATTGTGGACAAGGTGAGCGGGTCAAGAGGGTCGATGGCGACCGCGTAGACTAGGCCGCCTGCTTTATCTTTCCCTTGTCGCCGCGATCATGTTTAGGAGAACAATCTATTAGATCTCGACATGTTATTTTTGTAATATAACTCTATCTTAGGCAATGATTGCAATGTTATTTCCTTTACTTGATTCCTTCCTTTGTATGTTTGTGCCCCACGCTTTTAGGGAACTTGTCGGTGCTGGCACCTTTTGTCATGAAGGCCGAGTGCGGAACGTCAAGACTTCTTGGCGGTGCTGCCTCCGACAAGCAACCTTGTCGCAACTAGTTGCAGCTCACTTAAGTTGTTGAGCGGACTCGAAACAAAGTAAGGGTGCAAACTAGCTACGAGTTGGTTCCTTCGCGCACATGTTTTTCATACAAAGCACGGTCGTTCAAGGAAAATAACTTAAAAATTTAAAACAGACTGCTCAAACTTTGGCAACTTAGCTTTTCTGTCGTTTGCTTCCCGGTAAGGCAAAATTTCTTCGAGCTATGCTTGGTCCACAACATTATCTTCTTCCCCTTCCCCCCTGGCAAACTTGTGGGCGAGGGAACCTTCTTTTCTTTGAGAAAGAGAAAGAAGAGAAAATAAAGATATGGAGCCCTGCGGCTCGTTATTGCTTACCGGAATAGGTGCTGCACAAAGTGTCAGATAATATATGCAAAGTAAAAAATGCATGAAATTGACAAGATGTGCGGAGCACATGAGCTTTATCGATGCATCGGGTCTGCGCCCGCCTTTGTACAAAGGATTACATGCGACATGGGCAAGACTTGTGTTAAAAGGTGGTTGCTGGAACAGGTTCCGCAACCGCGCCTATGGGTAAAACTTACGAAGATGCTCAATATTCTAGGAGTTGCTCACCGATGCCATCTTCGGTCTCAAGGCGGACAGCGCCAGCCTAGTGACTCGCCTCACCCGATAAGGGCCTTCCCACTTCAAGGCCAACTTGTTGGAATTCTTGGCGGACTGAACGCTACCAAGAACAAGGTCGCCTTCCTCGAGACTTCGCACTAACTTTGCGGCTATGGTAGCGGCGCAAAGCTTGTCGATAACGAGCAGCTCAGACAAGAGAGCTCGAAGACGGTCCTCCTCAAGGAGCAGCGCCATCTTGTCACAGCTGCTCTTGCTAGAGCTCATCATAAGTGAGCACTCGAGGTGACCCAGATACGAAGTTCCGTGGGGAGAACTGCCTTTGCTCCATAGACTAGAGCGAAGGTGTCCGCCGATGGCTCGATTTGGCGTCGCTCGACGACTAAAGAACCACCGCAGCTCCTCAATCCAGCTTTCTTCCGCACTTATGCAGCCCGTCGAAAGTTCTGGTCTTGAGTCCTCGCAACACTTCAGCGTTTGCCCTCTCCGCTTGACCGCTGCTTCTCGGATGAGCAATGTATAGCAGCACCTTGGCGCCAAGATCTTGGACGACTGCATGAAGGTGCGGTTTCGTGAATTGTGTGCCGTTGTCGGTGATGATTCTGTTAGGAATCCCAAAACGGCAAACAATCGACCAAGAACTTGATCGCTAATCGTGCTGTCACCTTCCTCATCGCTTCCACTTCCGCCACTTTGTGAACTTGTCGATTGCGACGCATAAGTACTCAAAGCCCCGATCGCCGGGAAAGGGGCCGAGGATGTCGAGCCCCTGCATCGAAAATGGCCAGGATAAAGGGATCGCCTGGAGAGCTTGAGCTGGCTGGTGTATCTGCTTGGAATGGAACCGCACGCTTCACACTTGGTTACTTGTGCAGTTGCATCCCGGAGGGCTGTCGCCGAAGAAACCTTGCCGGAAAGCTTTCCGGTAAGTGCTTTTGCACCAATGTGGTGACCACATATGCCTCCGTATCTCTCGCCAACAGCTTCGCCCATCTTCCCGATGAATACACTTCAATTTCACTCCGCTGAGTCTTCTTCTCGCATGTGATGTTGTCGACAAACTGGTACATACTTGATCGCCGGGCTACTCTTTCCGCTTCTTCTTGCTCTTCGGAAGTTCTCCGTCTCAAGGAAATGGACGATCTCTGTGCCCATGTTGGAGCTATGCTCGACAACAAGGACTAAAGGCACATTTGCGGCTGCGGAACATCAGCTTCTCACTAAGAAGAACTCGCGCTCAGCCGAGTTGATGTTCCCCGACAAGCTTGCCGGAGCAAAACTTGTCGGGAGCGTCCGCTTCAACGAAGCAAACCCTAGGGCTTGTCGGAGCGGGATGTTCCTCAGCAATATCTGCGCTGATTTTGGGGACCTTCTTGACGGCGGCTTCAGGGAGCTCTGCCGGAAAGTAGTCACCAGAAACCAACTTCCTCTTCATGTTCTGTCCATTTGATGGTGTTACAGTCGGTTGAGTCAGCTTGAGCACGAAAATCCCTGGTTCCACAGGTAATTTGAGTGCGCGACTTTGACAAAGCCATCAAGAATGTCGCTCGAGCTCTTGGAACATGTTCCATTTGTAGGCCGTCAAAGTGCTCTTCTAGCTTCCTCACTTCATCAACATAAGCTTCCATCAACGGACTCTGATAATCCTTGTTCACTTGGCGGACAACAAGCTGTGAATCACCCCTGACAATGAGCTTCTTAATCCCAAGGTCCGCTGCGATCTCGAGACCGATAAGCAAACCTTCATACTCTGCAAGATTGTTCGTTGCTTGCTCCTTGGGAAAGTGCATCTCGACCACGACTTGAGGTGCTCTCCGTGGGTGCGACAAGTAGCACGCCGCACCGCACCTTGCAGCGAGAAGGCACCGCCAAAGTACATCAGCCACTCTTTGCTTGCTTCCTTGACGGGATGTTCGTTTCGGGATTTCTTCGCCTTGTGGTGGCGCCCATTCTGCTATAAACTCGCCAATGCTCGCTTTGGATAGTTGAAGTGCTTTCAAACTTGAGGCCAAAGCTTGACAGTTCCAGTGCCCACTCGACAATCCTGCCTGTTGCTTCTGGATTTTGCAGTATCCTCTTCAGCGGAAAGTGAGTGACGACTGTGATCTCGTGTGTTTGGAAGTAATGGAGGAGCTTTCTCGAGGCCATGAGGAGGCCGAAAAGCAACTTCTGCACACCAGAGTACCTCGACCTAGCCCCCTGCAGAAGGGAACTGACAAAGTAAACTGGGTGCTGCGCCATCCTTTTCTGCATCTTCCCATGCTCCTGCGCAGATCCATCCTTGTCGGGACCAGAGCTTGTCGGCGGAGCCCCCTGCTTGTCGCTGGATGCGTCTGCCATGGTCGCCAGCTCATCATCCGCCTCCCTCTCCGCTACTAATGCAGCACTAACCACTTGATTGGTTGCCGCTAAATATAGCAACAACTTCTCTTGTGGCTTAGGTGCGACAAGTACTGGAGTGGAGGAAAGGTATCTCTTCAAGTCTGCAAGGCAGCCTCCGCTCGAGTCCATTTCATTGGACCCGCCTTTTCAAAATTTTGAAAATGGCGGGCGCGCCAGCGGACCTAGAAATAAACCCATCGAGAGCAGCAACGCAACCGCAAGTCTTCGACATCCTTGACGCGCTTTGGTGCTTCAATCTGCTCAATGGCCTTGATCTTGTCGGGATTGGCTTTATTCCCTCTCGAGATATGAAGAACCCGAGAAGCTTGCCGGAGGGAACTCCAAACACGCACTTCTCGGGATTGAGCTTGAGATTGATCTTGCGCAGATTTGCAAAGGTTTCATCCAAATCTTGAATCAGAGTTGCCCTGTCCTTGCTCTTGACCACTATGTCATCCATGTAGGCTTCCACATTTCTGTGTATTTGCGGCTCAAAAGCGTGATGGACTACTCTTGCAAATGTTGAACCGACATTCTTTAATCCGAAAGGCATCCGTACAAAACAGTATGTGCCACATGGGGTGATGAATGCGGTTTTCTCCTCATCCTCTTCTGCCATGAAGATCTGATGATATCCCGAGTATGCATCAAGAAATGAAAGCAAATCACATCCAGCCGTGGAGTCAACAATCTGGTCGATACGCGGCAAAGGAAATGGGTCTTTGGGACAAGCTTTATTAACATCTGTGAAGTCGATACAAAGTCTCCATTTCCCATTTGCCTTTATGCATAACCACAGGATTGGCCAACCACGAGGATGGAGCACTCCTCCGACAAGACCCGCTGCTTCCGATTTCTTGATCTCTTCGCTATGAATTCTGGCGCCCTCCGCTCTGCTTCCTAACTTTCGCTTGACGGTCGCGCATGAGGACAGACAGCCAGATGGTGCTCAATTACTTTCCTCGGAACACCGGGATGCCGACGCTGCCATGCAAACACGCCGACGTCGCCGCGCAGAAAGCAACGAGCGCTTCCTATTTAGGGTCAAGCGTGGCAATCGATGGTGAAGGTACCACCAGTGCCGCCCTCCTTGGCGGACACCTTCTTAGTCTCCGAGCCGCCATCGTCTTCTTACACTTGCCGGTGGAGCTCGATGGTGCGTCCTCGATGGTAGCGCAGCACTCCGAGGAGGTGCGCTTGCCGGAGTGGGCATCAGAGCTCTTGCCGGACTTAGTCTTCTTCTTCCCCCCGGGAGCTTCAGCGGCAAGTGACTTGTTATCTGTTGCAGCTGATGCCTCCCGGTATATCTTGTCGGCGCAGATAAGAGCATCCTTTTTGTCGCCAGGGACAGAAATGACACTTATCGGGCCGGGCATCTTGAGCAAGTTGTATGCATAATGAGAGGCTGCCATGAACTTAGATAGTGCTGGACGGCCAAGTATCCCATTGTAAGGCAATGGGAAATCAGCAACGTCGAACGTGACCCTCTCAGTCCTGAAGTTTAGCTCGCTGCCAAATGTTACCGGCAACGTGATCTTCCCCTTCGGCTTGCTCCTTCCCGGATTAATTCCTTGAATGTGCGCTCTTTGAGCTCGCTGTCAGGATCCAAGCTTCGGAGCATCGCGGACAAGATCAGGTTTAAGCCGCCCCGCCGCCAACTAGCATCTTGGTGACCTTGAGGTTGCGGATAGTTGGTGAGACCAACATCGGCAAGCACCCGACCGCAGTTATGCGATCGTGGTGGTCCTCAATATCAAAGATGATAGGCATGTCGGACCATTTCGAGGCTTGCTCGACTCTACGGATGGTTTCGCTGCATTAACTTCCCGCATCCACCGCTTGAGTTGGCGGTGTGAAGTATGCGAGAGGCACCACCGCCAACGCAGAGGACCTCCGTAGCTTTCTGAAATTCCTGCTCATCGGCTTCATCATCATCCATGTCTTCGCTGCCGCCGCCTTCATCTTCATCCTTGTCGCGCCGCTGGGAGGTCTATCTCCTTGCCGTTGCTTGGCCTTGCACAAGCGCCCTCCCCGACCGGTCGCTTTGCTAACTCCTCTAGCACCTTCCTGGGCCTTCTCCTTGTCGCGCGCTTTCAGACTCAGCCTTCGTTGTTCAACAAGCTGCTCGACCTTCTTGCAGCTCGAGGTCATGGCCCTTGGTGCGGTGGATCTTGCAAGATCGCTTGTTGAGCTGTCCCGCCTGTCGGGCGGCCACTACACCTGGCAGTTTACGCCCATGCAACCTCCTTGCCGGAGCTGCCAACCTTAACTTTCTTGGCGTCGCCTCCGCTGTCGGACTGCTCGACAACTAGCACGCTTTGCCTTTCTTCTTTTCGTTATTCCGTCGCCAGCTCTTCCTTGCCGGGCAATCTCTTCACTATCGATCCTCGCTTCTACATTCTCTCCCGGAGTCTCCTTCCTTCCTCGGCAAGGCACACTTGTCGCCAAGGCATACAGCTCATCGACGTCCTTGACTTTGCACATCGCCATCTCTTCCTCATCCCGCGGTTCCGCGACGTTTTGATGAAACGCGCCGATCACCGCGACAGGTGGACATCCGGGATGTTGTAGTGCACACGGCTGAATCTTCCGATGAACTTGCGCAGGACTCTCCTTCCTTCGGGCGAGCGATGAAGGTCGCTTCGCCATGAGGCTTGTGGTCACCGTGAAGGCGCCGACAAACCGATGGCATAGATCTGCCCAAGAGGATATGGAGCTGTCCGCAAGTGCATGAGCCAAGATCGACATTGGGCTTGAGCACCGCCGGAAGTAGTTGGCGAGGATTTTGTCGCCTCGCCCCGCAGCTTGCACCGCAATGGTGTAGATGCCGAGGAACTCCGACGGGTGCGCCCCGCCATCGCATTTCTCCGCACGCCCGCTTGAAATTTTTCTTGTCGGGCCATCGGACTTGTCGCAGCTCACGAGTGAACGCAGGGCAACCTACCGCGCACGGCAAGTCACCTGGTTCTCCCGGCGCTTGCATGTCGACAATAGGCCCAGCGCGCTGGTCGATTGACGTCGCGCTTCTCTCGGGCGCCGGCGCAGTTCGAAGCGCCTTCTTGTTGCCGCTCTCAAGAACTTGGCGCTGGTCACGACGAGCTCAGGATCCGACGACGCGTGGAGTCGCTGTCGAGGTGGATCCGACGAGTCGGCGATCCCGCCTTCGGGTGGAGAGTGCATGGTGGTTGCACCTCGCAGGTCTCGCCGCCACCGGCTCGTGTTTTGTCGCCTTGCCGCGGCTGCGGCGTGCTTGGTTGCCGCGGAGTGTCGCCGCTGGCAAAGCCGATGAGACTCGGATGGTGGCCTCCATTCGCCGGCCTTGTCTCGCCGTTGGAGGGTAGTCCAGAGCAGCTTGAGCTCGCGCCAAAGCTTCGCTGAGTGGTGGGCGGCAATGGGGAACGGTGCGAGGAGCGGATATGCTCGACTTCTAAATACATTAGAAGGAGCAGATCCCGCCCAGCGATCGCGTCTTCGCCGCACCAGCTTGCTGGCGCGAAGCGTTTCTTGAGCGCCTCTCGATCCACCAGCTCGATCTTGGCCCAACGAACGATGGCGCTGCGAGCACCATGACGCTGTCGGTCTCGCGCCTCCCGAGATGGACGCGGCACGATCCGGACGCCGAGGTCTCGCGCCGCTTGTCCTTGACTTGGCAGCGTCGTGGGCTCGACGACGCCCGTTTCTCCGCTAGCGTCTTCCCCACCACTCGCCGCCGGTGGTGGTGGGTTTGACGCGACGGCTCGCTACCGCCAAGCCTTCTTCTTCGTGGCATGTTGATGAAGATGATGAAGATGTTGCTCGTGTGAAGGCCGGATCAGGTTCACACAGCTCGACGCACTTCTACCGGGCGCGCCAAAGATGTCGGGAGGTTGATCAGAACTCATTTAACACCTATGGGACCGGCGGACCGAGTCCCTTTTGGTTCGGTGGGGGGCAGAGATTGCACGAAGAGCAGATCGAGGCGAAACACACGAGCAGTTTACCCAGCTTCGGAGCTCTCCGGAGAGATAATACTCCTACTGCTGCTTGTCTGATTGTATTGTGTTCTTGCTAGGGAGCACAGAGAGCTACAAAACCTAGCTTGAGTGTGTGTAGTCTCGAATGAGTCGAACCGAACCCTTTCTACGTTGCACATGGGCCTCCTTTTATAGGCTGAAGGGGTCACCAACAAGTGGCAACGTAGACGAGGGCAAAATGGGAAAATGAGTTGCGGTTGGTACAGCTACTTTGTAGTTGTATTCTACCTAACTCGACGGCAAGGGACAAAGATTAAATGCTCGCCCATGTCGCCTAAATAGTGCAACAGGACTATCAGAGCGCCACCGTCGCCACGATGGCATTCTTGTCGCCGCCGCTTATTGCTGCTCTCCGCTGGCTGCACAGCCTTCTTGACACGCGCTACCGAATAGCCCCATGGCGACATCGCTGGCGGATGAGCTGGAGCGGAGATGAAGAGAGTTGCTGCCGCTGCAAGCGCTTTGCCGCTGCTGAATCCTTGTCGCACTCGGAAGCTTGTCGCCATCGAGCCTTCCCGCAAGCTCCTCTTGCCGGGTCTTGTCTTCTGCGTGCCTTGAGTGGCCTTCCCGGCAAGCTCCTCTTGTCGGGGCCTTGTCTCCTTGACTTGAATACTTTGTTCTTGAATGGCTCCAAAGGAACCACGGAGGACCTTGGCGGTCACTAGGCAAGCCTTGCCGCTGGTGTCTGAACTGCCCGTGCACGAAGTTCGGGATACTAGGGTACCCCTACTCTAGTACACCGACAGAGCCCCGGCCCGGGCCACACACGGCGCCGAGCTCATGGGCCAGGCCCAAAATAGTGCATGGGCACGCCGCCCAGATCACGCCGTTATTTGCTCGACCCACCACGCCCCCACTTAACAGACGCGCCGATCATGGTGTCGTGGGAGAGATCGTGGGGGCTTTTAATTGAAAAGCGGAATGTCCGCCCTCTCCCTCCCAATAAACAGGGAAACAGGGCAGGTCGCCCATCTCGCCATTTGCTGTCCCATCTCAAAACCACCGCCGCTCCCCTTCTTCTCAAGTTCAAGAGAGCGACGCCCGCCCCATCGCCACCAGCGCCATCAACGCCGCCGGTCTCTCCACCACCTCCGCCATGGCTCAAAGCCGACAAGGAAGGGCGGAAGTCGGCCGAGGCGCAGCTGCTCATGGCGCCGCGAAGGAGCGGTTACCTTGACCCCAGCTCGACGCAAAGGAGCTGAGGGAGGCTACTACCTCTTCGTCGACGGAATGCGCGATCCGCGACGAGGGTAATCTCGCCGCCGATCGAGTTGGTTTCGTCGGGTACCCTTCTTCAAGCGCTTTTCTATCGCGGGCTCTGCCCGCCCTTTTCTGAATTCTTTTGCGATATCATGAACACCTACGGGCTTCGCCTCCTTGATTTCACCCCCAATGTTGTCCTGACCATGGTGGTTTTCGCACACCTTTGCGAAAAACTTTGTCGGAGTCCACCCAAACGTAGCCCTCTTCCGCCACTTCTTCATGCCCCGCGTCGAGAGAGGAGAGCCACTTGCCGGAGGGATTGCTTGGATCTCTAGGATCGGCAAGAAAGAAGCCTATCTGGAAGGAGAGCTCCGTAGCAAGTGGGAGGAGTGGAGAGCCGATTGGTTTTGGATCATTGAGGAGAACCCGGAGCCCTTCACTGCCCAGCGCCAAACTCCCATAGTGCGCAACGATTGGAGCAACTTGGCCGGAGGATGCTAGGTTAAAGATTGTCTGTGACCGGATCTGCGCCTCGTGCACCCCGGACTCATCAGAGGCGCCGCTGGCGCAGATTTCTTCGCCGCCGACGCTTCCCTTGCAGGAGAGGAGGAGGCCTGCTTGGGAGTTCCAAATGCGGCGGACATCATGAGGCTGCGCCTGGCCTCAAATGGAATTTCACCGTCTTGGAGCTGGATGCGATGTCTTTGGAGCTGTTCAAGCACGACCCAGATCACCCCGAGTGGTTCATGTTGCCAAGGGGGTCGCCTTTGTGCAACAACTTCGCCGACCGCATCCGTAATGATGCCATTGTGTGATTCCCATGGGATCGCTCCAACTTGGAAAGAGCCCGCCGATGACGCGTGCAGCAGTTCTTCGACAGCTCGAAGAAGTGCCGATCCGCCCGACGAAAGCAGAAATGGCTCACCCATGACACCACCAACGCCGAAGCTGCAGCGATCGCCACCAGGCTGGAGGAGGCGGCAGGTTGCTACCTGGTGAATTCGGGTTCACCGTGGAGGAGGCGGAGGCAGCAGAGGCGGCAAGCCTTGCCGATCGAGAGGAGCTTGCCGGCGCGGAGGAGCAGGCCGAGCTCAAGCCGAGCCGAACGAGACTGCCGGGGCGCCCCCTACCTTCGTGTAGCTTGCCGCGGAGGAGCCCACAGCTCCACCAAGAAGGCGCCCGCAAGACCGGGAAGTGGCGGGCGGCAGACGGGCTAACAGCCGTCGCTGCTGCTGACGCGCTTCCACCGCTGCAAGCTGCTGCTGGGCGCCTCACGCCGCCACAAAGAACGGAGCGGGCCTTCGGGACCATGGCCCCTGCACCCGCCAAGCGCCCGAGGGAGCCTACTCTTCCAGCTCGTCGCACCGGAGGCGGACTGAATTGACTTCAAGGCCAGCCCGAGGAAGAAGAAGAGTAAGATCTTGTCGCAAGTTACTTGTAATTCTTCAATTTGTGCTTTGTCTTGTGTCCGACTTGCTCCATTCTGAACTCTTTCCTTTTCAGACGCTGGCCCGTAGAGCGTCAAGAGAGCTAAGACCTCGTGGTCGCTCATAGAAGACGATCCCCTGTGGCAACAGGAGGTGCATCTGAGACCCCTTGCCGACCCGCAACCCTTCCTCAGCAGCCTCAAAGACAGCCCCCAACAGAAGTATATGATTTATTTCTTACGGTTAGGCGTGCATGGGTGTTCCTTCTTCGCTGATATCTGACTTGTTGATTTGTGTAGGAGCAGAGCAGCCTCATCAGGAGGGCCCGGAAGTCGCTCCCAAAATTCCGCCTCGCTTCAACCACGCCGCCAAGGGAGAATTCTCCGCAAGGAGCGCCTCCGCAAGGGAGGCTTCTCCGATAAGGGAAGTCTCCGACAAGGGGCAGCGCCGGCGATCCTCCGTGGTGGAGACCGCGCCACAGATCCCATCGCAGTAACCCTTGGCGTGACAATTTCCTTGGGTTCTTTTTTTTCTTTTCTTCTTTTCAACATTTGCTTGACTGTTCTTTCTTTTTTCGATCGCCGCACTCCATCTCGCCGTGAGCCGATGGAGACCGAGGTCGCCGGGCGAGGAGGACGGGCGCGGCAACACCGGGCGACGCCGCCACCATGGAGGAAGAGGCTGGTGCCGGCGGGTCCGCTGCGAAGAGGCCGCCAAGGCTGCCGCCGCAAAGGCGGGCGAGGGTGCGGTGATCGCATCGACGACCTCGAGGCCGCAGGAGCGCCAGCGCTACATCGACCGCCGATCCTCCGCCACCGATGCAGCGTCAAGCTCGAAGAGCCCCAGCCCGCGCCTATTCAAGGCGGCGGCGACGACGTTTTCATCAAGCTCCCCGGCGCCGAGCCTGTGGCGCCGGTCGAAGGGGAGACTTTGACGAAGAGCTGCTCGCCTCCGCTGGGCTGTCGCTGGTTGACGCGCTAAGCAGCAGCAGCGGCGAAGTCCGAGGAGGAGCAGCTGTTGAAGAAACTGCTGTCGCTTCTACCGCGCCCGGCAAGCCAAGTTGGAGTCCCGGAAGCACTTGTCGCGAGGGCGGAGCAAACATGGAGAAGCGCAGAAGAGCTCCAAAGCGCCAACCAAGCCCTCCGGACGGGCGTAAGAGCGGGGCGACTCATTGAAGAGCGCACAACCTTCATCCTTGAGAAGGCTGAGGTCAAGGAGCAGCAACGGCTTGCCGGGCGAGAAGCTATCTACGCAAGAAGGCGAAGTGGCGAGCGGAAGATCAACCTTGACAGCTATGAGGAAGAGCTTACGCGAAAGCAATCAATTGGCGGAGCTCTCAAGGAAGCAAAGGACGCTGCCGCCGCTGCCGAGGCCGCCAAGAAGGAGTTGGAGACGAAGGTGACGCAATTGGAGGCCGACCTTCAGAAGAGCGGCGAGGAGCTCGCTGCGCTGAAGCACGAGCGCGAGAAGGACGCCTACACTCTTGGCGAGTTGCAGGGCCGTCTCGCTGAGAGGATCAAAGAGCTCGACGCCGCCAAGGACTCCAAGGCCGATCTTGAGCTGAAGCTGACCACCTTGATGGAGACGCTGGACGGCGCCAAGGAGCGGGAAGTGGGTCTGTTGGAGAAGATCAAGGCCAACGAGGAGCTGCTGGCGAATGCCACGACCGCCCATAACACCTTCAGAGAGAACGTGATGCACTGGACCAAGGGTCTTGTAAATACAACCGCCGCCATCGACAAGGAGCTGATGGAGCCGGGATGGTGGATCTCGGTACTCCACCGACGAGCATCTCCAACCCAGCGCCAAGCTCACCTGTTCTTCAAGGGTGGTGGCGGCTCTCCAATGCTCCGGAAGAGATCCCAGCAGCTGGCCGACGAGTCGCGCCAAATCTGCAGGGCTCTTCAAGGTGCCGATGAAGGTGGCCTTCCGCAATCCAGCGTTAGCTTCGCCAACGCCCTCAAGTCCTTGCCACCGATCGCCGACGTTGAAGCGCCAAGGCCCTTGTCGCACCCATTGTGGACAAGGTGAGCGGGTCAAGAGGGTCGATGGCGCACCGCAGACTAGGCCGCCTGCTTTATCTTTCCCTTGTCGCCGCTGATCATGTTTAGGAGAACAATCTATTAGATCTGCGATGTTATTTTTGTAATATAACTCTATCTTAGGCAATGATTGCAATGTTATTTCCTTTACTTGATTCCTTCCTTTGTATGTTTGTGCCTCACGCTTTTAGGGAACTTGTCGGCGCTGGCACCTTTGTCATGAAGCGCTGAGTGCGGAACGTCACAGCCTTCTTTGGCGGTGCTGCCTCCGACAAGCAACCTTGTCGCAACTAGTTGCAGCTCACTTAAGTTGTTGAGCGGACTCAAACAAAGTAAGGGTGCAAACTAGCTACGAGTTGGTTCCTTCGCACATGTTTTTCATACAAAGCACGGTCGCTCAAGGAAAATAACTTAAAATTTAAAACAGACTGCTCAAACTTTGGCAACTTAGCTTTTCTGTTGCTTGCTTCCGGTAAGGCAAAATTTCTTCGAGCTATGCTTGGTCCACAACATTATCTTCTTCCCTTCCCCCGGCAAACTTGTGGGCGAGGGAACCTTCTTTCTTTGAGAAAGAGAAAGAAGAGAAAATAAAGATATGGAGCCCCGCGGCTCGTTATTGCTTACGGAATAGGTGCTGCACAAAGTGTCGATAATATATGCAAAGTAAAAATGCATGAATTGACAAGATGTGCGGAGCACATGAGCTTTTATCGATGCATCGGGTCTGCGCCCGCCTTTGTACAAAGGATTACATGCGACATGGGCAAGACTTGTACAAAAGGTGGTTGCTGGAACAGGTTCCGGCAACCGCGCCCTATGGGTAAAACTTACGAAGATGCTCAATATTCTAGGAGTTGCTCACCGGGATGCCATCTTCGGTCTCAAGGCATGACAGCGCCAGCCTAGTGACTCGTCTCACCCGATAAGGGCCTTCCCACTTCAAGGCCAACTTGTTGGAATTCTTGGCGGACTGAACGCGCCAAGAACAAGGTCGCTTTCCTCGAGACTTCCGCACTAACTTTGCGGCTATGGTAGCGGCGCAAAGCTTGCTGATAACGAGCAGCTCAGACAAAGCAGCTCAAGACGGTCCTCCTCAAGGAGCAGCGCGTCATCTTGTCACAGCTGCTCTTGCTAGAGCTCATCATAAGTGAGCACTCGAGGTGACCCGTATACGAGTTCCGTGGGGAGAACTGCCTTTGCTCCATAGACTAGAGCGAAAGGTGTCCGCTGGCTCGATTTGGCGCTCGCTCGATCGACCAAAGAACCACCGCAGCTCCTCAATCCAGTTTCTTCCGCGACTTATGCAGCCTCGTCGAAAGTTCTGGTCTTGAGTCCTCGCAACACTTCAGCGCTTGCCCTCTCCGCTGACCGCTGCTTCTCGGATGAGCAATGAAGCAAAGCAGACCTTGGCGCCAAGATCTTGGACGATCGCATGAAGGTGCGGTCAGGAATTGTGTGCCGTTGTCGGTGATGATTCTGTTAGGAATCCCAAAACGGCAAACAATCGACCAAGAACTTGATCACGACCGTGGCTGTCACCTTCCTCATCGCTTCCACTTTCGCCACTTTGTGAACTTGTCGATTGCGACGCATAAGTACTCAAAGCCCCCGACCTTTCGGGAAAGGGGCCGAGGATGTCGAGCCCCTGCACCGAAAATGGCCAGGATAAAGGGATCGCCGGAGAGCTTGAGCTGGCTGGTGTATCTCGCTGGAATGGAACCGCACGCTTCACACTTGGTTACTTGTGCAGTTGCATCCGGAGGGCTGTCGGCCGAAGAAACCTTGCCGGAAAGCTTTCCCGTAAGTGCTTTTGCGCCAATGTGGTGACCACATATGCCTCCGTATCTCGCCAACAGCTTCGCCCATCTTCCCGATGAATACACTTCAATTTCACTCCGCTGAGTCTTCTTTCGCATGTGATGTTGTCGACAAACTGGTACATACTTGACCGCCGGGCTACTCTTTCCGCTTCTTCTTGCTCTTCGGAAGTTCTCCGTCTCAAGGAAATGGACGATCTGTTGTGCCCATGTTGGAGCTTATGCTCGACAACAAGGACTAAAGGCACATTTATGGGCCTGGAACATCAGCTTCTACGGAAGAACTGCGGCTCACCGAGTTGATGTTCCCGGCTGCTTGCCGGAGCAAAACTTGTCGGGAGCGCCCGCTTCAACGGCAAACCCTAGGGCTTGTCGGGCGGGATGTTCTCAAGAATATCTGCGCTGATTTTGGGGACCTTCTTGACGGCGGCTTCGTGGAGCTGCCGAAAGTAGTCACCGTAAACCAACTTCCTCTTCATGTTCTGTCCATTTGATGGTGTTACATCGGTTGAGTCAGCTTGAGCACGAAAATCCCTGGTTCCATGTGTAATTTGAGGCGGCGACTTTGACAAAGCCATCGCAATGTCGTTCTGAGCTCTTGGAACATGTTCCATTTGTAGGCCGTCAAAGTGCTCTTCTAGCTTCCTCACTTCATCAACATAAGCTTCCATCAACGGACTCTGATAATCCTTGTTCACTTGGCGGACAACAAGCTGTGAATCACCCCTGACAATGAGCTTCTTAATCCCAAGGTCCGCTGCGATCCTGAGACCGACAAGCAAACCTTCATACTCTGCAGTATTGTTCGTTGCTTGCTCCTTGGGAAAGTGCATCTGGACCACGTGACTTGAGGTGCTCTCCGGTGGGTGCGACAAGTAGCACGCCGCACCGCACCTTGCAGCGAGAAGGCACCGCCAAAGTACATCAGCCACTCTTTGCTTGCTTCCTTGACGGGATGTTCGCTTCGGGATTTCTTCGCCTTGTGTTGGCGCCCATTCTGCTATAAACTCGCCAATGCTCGCTTTGGATAGTTGAAGTGCTTTCAAACTTGAGGCCAAAGCTTGACAGTTCCAAAGGCCCACCGACAATCCTGCCTGCTTCGGATTTTGCAAGATCCTCTTCAGCGGAAAGTGAGTGACGATCGTGATCTCGTGTGTTTGGAAGTAATGGAGGAGCTTTCGAGGCCATGAGGAGGCCGAAAGCAACTTCTCGCACACCGTAGTACCTCGACCTAGCCCCCGCAGAAGGGAACCGACAAAGTAAACTGGTGCTGCGCCATCCTTTTCTCGTGATCTTCCCATGCTCCTGCGCAGATCCATCCTTGTCGGGACCAGAGCTTGTCGGCGGAGCCCCTCGCTTGTCGCTGGATGCGCTCGCCATGGTCGCCACTCATCATCCGCCTCCTCTCCGCTACTAATGCAGCACTAACCACTTGATTGGTTGCCGCTAAATATAGCAACAACTTCTCTTGTGGCTTAGGTGCGACAAGCATCGGAGTGGAGGAAAGGTATCTCTTCAAGTCTGCAGTGCAGCCTCCGCTCGAGTCCATTTCATTGGACCCGCCTTTTCAAAACTTTGAAAATGGCGGTGGCGCCAGCGGACCTAGAAATAAACTCATCGAGAGCAGCAACGCAACCGCAAGTCTTGACATCCTTGACGCGCTTGGGTGCTTCAATCTGCTCAATGGCCTTGATCTTGTCGGGATTGGCTTTATTCCCTCTCGAGATATGAAGAACCCGAGAAGCTTGCCGGAGGGAACTCCAAACACGCACTTCTCGGGATTGAGCTTGATATTGATCTTGCGCAGATTTGCAAAGGTTTCATCCAAATCTTGAATCAGAGTTGCCCTGTCCTTGCTCTTGACCACTATGTCATCCATGTAGGCTTCCACATTTCTGTGTATTTGCGGCTCAAAAGCGTGATGGACTACTCTTGCAAATGTTGAACCGACATTCTTTAATCCGAAAGGCATCCGTACAAAACAGTATGTGCCACATGGGGTGATGAATGCGTTTTCCTCATCCTCTTTCGCCATGAAGATCCGATGATATCCGAGTATGCATCAAGAAATGAAAGCAAATCACATCCAGCCGTGGAGTCAACAATCTGGTCGATACGCCGCAAAGGAAATGGGTCTTTGGGACAAGCTTTATTAACATCCGTGAAGTCGATACAAAGTCTCCATTTCCCATTTGCCTTTGCGCATAACCACAGGATTGGCCAATCACGAGGATGGAGCACTCCTCCGACAAGACCTGCTGCCCGATTTCTTGATCTCTTCGCTATGAATTTGGCGCCCATCGCTGCTTCCTAACTTTCGCTTGACGGTCGCGATGAGGACAGACAGCGAGATGGTGCTCAATTACTTTCCTCGGAACACTCGGGATGCCAGACGCTGCCATGCAAACACGTCGACGTTCGCCCGCAGGAAAGCAACGAGGCGCTTCCTATTTAGGGTCAAGCGTGGCAATCGATGGTGAAGGTACCACCAGTGCCGCCCTCCTTGGCGGACACCTTCTTAGTCTCTGGAGCCGCCATCGTCTTCTTACACTTGCCGGTGGAGCTCGATGGTGCGTCCTCGATGGTAGCGCAGCACTCCGAGGAGGTGCGCTTGCCGGAGTGGGCATCGAGCTCTTGCCGGACTTAGTCTTCTTCTTCCCCGGAGCTTCAAATGCAAGTGACTTGTTATCTGTTGTACCGATGCCTCCCAGATATCTTGTCGGCGCAGATAAGAGCATCCTTTTGTCGCCAGGACAGAAATGACACTTATCGGGCGGGCATCTTGAGCAAGTTGTATGCATAATGAGAGGCTGCCATGAACTTAGATAGTGCCGACGGCCAAGTATCCCATTGTAAGGCAATGGGAAATCAGCAACGCCGAACGTGACCCTCTCATCCTGAAGTTTAGCTCACGCCAAATGTTACCGCAACGTGATCTTCCCTTCGCTTGCTCCTTCCGGATTAATTCCTTGAATGTGCCGGTCTCTTTGAGCTCGCCGTCAGGATCCAAGCTTCGGAGCATCTGCGGACAAGATCAGGTTTAAGCCGGCCCCGCCGTCAACTAGCATCTTGGTGACCTTGAGGTTGCGGATAGTTGGTGAGACCAACATCGGCAAGCACCCGACCGCAGTTATGCGATCAGGGTGGTCCTCAATATCAAAGATGATAGGCATGCTGGACCATTTCAGAGGCTTGCCTGACTCTACGGATGGTTTTGCTGCATTAACTTCCCGCATCCACTGCTTGAGTTGGCGGTGTGAAGTATGCAGAGAGGCACCACCGTCAACGCAGAGGACCTCCGTAGCTTTCTGAAATTCCTGCTCATCGGCTTCATCATCATCCATGTCTTCGTCGTCGTCGTCTTCATCTTCATCCTTGTCGCGGCCGCGGGGAGGTCTATCTCCTTGCCGTTGCTTGGCCTTGCCGCGGCGTCCTCCCCCGACCGGTCGCTTGCTAACTCCTCCAAAGACCTTCTGGGCCTTCTCCTTGTCGCGCCGCTCGTACTCAGCCTTCGTTGTTCAACAAGCTGCTCGACCTTCTTGCAGCTCTGGAGGTCATGGCCCTTGGTGCGGTGGATCTTGCAAGATCGCTTGTTGAGCTGTCCCGCCTGTCGGTGGCCACTACAACCGGGCAGTTACGCCAAGGCAACCTCCTTGCCGGAGCTGCCAACCTTAACTTTCTTGGCGTCGCCTCCGTTGCCGGACTGCTCGACAACTAGCACGTCTTTGCCTTTCTTCTTTCTGTTATTCCGTCGCCGGCTCTTCCTTGCCGGGGCAATCTCTTCACTATCAGATCCTGCTTCTACATTCTCTCCCGAGTCTCTTCCTTCCTCGGTGCAGGCACACTTGTCGGCCAAGGCATACAGCTCATCGACGCCCTTGACTTTGCACATCGCCATCTCTTCCTCATCCCGCAGATTCCAAGACGTTTTGATGAAACGCGCGATCACCATGACAGTGGTGGACATCTGGGATGTTGTAGTGCACACGGCTGAATCTCTCGATGAACTTGCGCAGGACTCTCCTTCCTTCCGGGCGCAGCGATGAAGGTCGCTTCGCCATGAGGCTTGTGGTCACCGTGAAGGCGCCGACAAACCGATGGCATAGATCTGCCCAAGAGGATATGGAGCTGTCCGCAAGTGCATGAGCCAAGATCGACATTGGGCTTGAGCACCGCGGAAGTAGTTGCCGAGGATTTTGTCGCCTTGCCCCCGCAGCTTGCACCGCAATGGTGTAGATGCCGAGGAACTCCGACGGAAAGCGCCCCGCCATCGTATTTCTCCGCACGTCGGCTTGAAATTTTTCTTGTCGGGCCACCGACTTGTCGCAGCTCACGAGTGAACGCAGGGCAACCTACGCGCTGACGCAAGTCACCCGTTCTCTCGGCGCTTGCATGTCGACAAGGCGCCAGCGCCGCTGGTCGATTGACGTCGCGCTTCTCTTGGCGCTCGCGCGCGAGTTCGAGCGCCTTCTTGTTGCCGCTCTCGAAGAACTTGGCGCTGGTCACGACGAGCTCAGGATCCGGACGACGCGGTGGAGTCATTGCCGAGGTGGATCCGACGAGTCGGCGATCCCGCCTTCGGGTGGAGAGTGCATGGTGGTTGCACTTCGCAGGTCTCGCCGCCACCGCTCGTGCCTTGTCGCCTTGCCGCTGCTGCGATGTGCTTGGTTGCCGCGGAGTGTCGCCGTTGGCAAAGCCGATGAGACTCTGGATGGTGGCCCTCCATTCGTCGGCCTTGTCTGCCGTTGGAGGGTAGTCCAGGAGCAGTTGAGCTCGCGCCAAAGCTTCTGCTTGAGTGGTGGGCGGCAATGGGGAACGGTGCGAGGAGCGGGATATGCTCGGACTTCTAAATACATTAGAAGGAGCAGTATCCCGTCCAGGCGACCGTGCCCCGCTCGCACCAGCCTGTTGGCGCGCGAGCTGCTCTTGAGCGCTCTCGATCCACCAGCTCGATCTTGGCCTAACGAACGATGGCGCTGCGAGCACCATGACGCTGTCGGTCTCGCGCCTCCCCGAGATGGACGCGTACGATCCGGACGCCGAGGTCTGCGCCGCTTGTCCTTGGACTTGCAGCGCGTGGGCTCCTCGACGACGCCTCGTTTCTCCGCTGGCGTCTTCCCCACCACTCGCCAGCTCCGGTGGTGGTGGGTTTGACGCGACGGCTCGCATCGCCAAGCCTTCTTCTTCAAAGGGCATGTTGATGAAGATGATAAAGATGTTGCTCGTGTGAAGGCCGGATCAGGTTCACACAGCCTCGACGCACCCTACCGGGCGCGCCAAAGATGTCGGGAGGTTGATCAGAACCCATTTAACACCTATGGGACCGGGCGGACCGAGTCCCTTTTGGTTCGGTGGGGGCGAGATTGCACGAAGAGCAGATCGAGGCTAAACACACGAGCAGTTTACCCAGCTTCGAGCTCTCCCGAGAGATAATACTCCTACGCTGCTTGTCCGATTGTATTGTGTTCTTGCTAGGGAGCATAGAGAGCTACAAAACCTAGCTTGAGTGTGTGTAGTCTCGAATGAGTCGAACCGAACCCTTTCTACGCTGCACATGGGCCTCCTTTTTATAGGTCAAGGGGTCACCAACAAGTGGCAACGAGACGAGGGCAAATGGGAAAATGAGTTGCGGTTGGTACAGCTACTTTGTACAGTTGTATTCTACCTAACTCGACGGCAAGGGACAAAAGCATTAAATGCCCATCCATGTCGCCTAAACAAAGGCAACAGGACCGTCAGAGCGCCACCGCTCGCCACGATGGCCTTCTTGTCGGCGCCGCTTATCGCTGCTCTCCGCTGGCTGCACAGCCTCTTGACACGCAGCGTGCTCGAATAGCCCCATGGCGACATCGCTACGGATGAGCTGGAGCGGAGATGAAGAGAGAGTTGCTGCGCTGCAAGCGCTTTGCCGCTGCTGAATCCTTGTCGCACTCGAAGCTTGTCGCCATCGAGCCTTCCCGCAAGCTCCTCTTGCCGGGTCTTGTCTTCTGCGTGCCTTGAGTGGCCTTCCCGCAAGCTCCTCTTGCCGGGCCTTGTCTCCTTGACTTGAATACTTTGTTCTTGAATGGCTCCAAAGGAACCACGGAGGACCTTGGCGGTCACTAGGCAAGCCTTGTCATTGGTGTCAGAACTGCCCGTGCACGAGTTCAGGATACTAGGGTACCCCTACTCTAGTACACCGACAGTTGACGTGACAGGTTAACTGGATAGGTGAAAACTAGGCGCTGGTTTCATCTAATTTGGATGAACGAGTAAAAAGTTATGGCTATTTGAAAAATCAGGGCCGAGCTGTTTTACAAAAGAAAAATAGCTACGACTAAAAGAATTCTAGGTCTAACGTATAAATACAGAGAACGAATAAATATACCTTTATAAGGTATAGAAAAGACAACTTCGGAGTGAGGAGACAACTTCCAAAAGTCCCGCCAGAGAGGAGAAATATATTTTTCTTTAGTGAATCTAGTCAAACCAAAATATTGATTTAACCCGAATCGGATGATTTTTGAAGGCTATATGGGTCTATATTTATTGGTGGAAAAGAGGCTTAAAGGTCAAAGGCTAGGCAATATGGGACTAAACATAGATGAAAAGAAAAGAAACAGAGAAGAAAAGAGGAGCCTCGCATGGGCCTAAAGGCCTTCGGCCGGCCCCGCGCGCGTAAGCTGCGGCTGTAGTTTTTTTTATTTGGTCAACAGAAAAAAAATCATTTGTGAAAAAAAATCTGGGGAAAGAATATGGCCGGTTGGGCCTGGCCCATATAGGAAAAAAATGATGGGCCGCTCACTGATACTATGATGAGCACGTGGGCAACAAATAATTATGGGCCGCACGTACAATTTTTTAAATAAAATAGAAAGGAAAACTGAATAACAGAAATAAAATAAACATTTTATATAGGCATATTATATATCAAAATTTTCACAAAAAGATTTTCGACGACATGAACATTTTTCCAAAGTCAAATAAAATACACACAAATTTAAATAAAGCAAAGAGTTCTACTGCTCTAATAAAATCCAATAAAAATCATTTTAAAAATACCAAAATGATTTCAAATTTATTACTCTCCAATTTTCTGTTGTAGGGAATCACGTTACCCTATTTTCCATATATTGTATTTTTGGAGAAAATAATTTGAATAAAACCCAAATAACTCCAAATTGAAAATAATTTCCAAAAGGACTTTAAATTTGATCCTTTTAAACTCCCAACTCATATTTCATATATTTTGAAGAAGTCATTTTATCTTCTCTCATGAAAATCATTGAGTTGCTTGAAGTTTTCTGAATTTGAAAATATTTCCAAATAAAATTCAAATCTTTTCGAAACCCTTTTCATTTATTTAAAATGGAAGAAGTCATGTCATCTTCTCTCCAGGGTTTTGTGATGAAAAAAATTTGAATTCATGGAGATCAAAATGCAAAACGAAAAGTTTGGGAAAGTCCTTTTATTCCCTCTCATTTAACTTTCAAAAAGTTTCAAATTTTACTCAATTTCACACAATCAATCAAACAAGCAATCAAATCTATCTATTTAATATAACATTCCAAATTTAGAATTTTGGGATGTTACAAACCTACCACCCTTAAAATGAATCTCGTCCTCGAGATTCGGAGAGGCTAGCAAGAAATAGGTTAGGTTTGGGGTCTTCTCAAAATCCATCGATCATCATAGGGGGGTCTGGGGTGCTACCACCCTTAGAAACATCGTTACGGTCCCATCAATACTCATATACTCCATCCTTATTCTTGACAGGGCCGGTCTTCTCAGATTCTCGAGATAATTCCTTCTCTAGGCTCTTCCGGTAGTGGCATAACCTTTACCACAATTCTTCTGTCCTTTCATCTTGGTAAGGTTCTTCCATGACTGGGTCTTCTTAGCTGACGGGTCTGGAGCCAAAACTAAACAACTATCGGTATCTCATGGTGGTCATCAATTTATGGTTTCTCCTGTAGGAAATGGGTCTGGTTGATCCTCACCGTATAACCTACGGTTGGCAAAAGCTGCCTTGTACAAGGGAAAAATTGCTATAACATTCTAAGGTTTAAACAAGGTTTTGATCGTCGTCTCTCTACTATGGGTAAGTCACTCAGATTTACCATCCCATATAGCAAGGCGAATAATAAGAGTAAGTCGGTATGGTGATCAATCCATCCCGCACCCAAATCATTACCTTGTATACGGTTTAGCGAACCTCGCATTCTAACACTCGGTCATCCTCACAAGCATTGCAGAATTTCTCTTGTCAACGAACCAGGTTCGAATAAATCCATTGATTCTGCAAGCCAAACAAACATCTATCGTTCCTTCACAACTCTCAGGTTTTGCGTAAACTCCTATAAAATCATCTGTTGCTAAAATCGTAACTTCTTCCAGGGTTTTTCCTTCAGCAAGAGTGTGCTTGCTTCTTGGCAGGTCCTAGGGCATGTGGGTTATGGCCCATCTCATCACTTGTAAACCTTGAACTCATCCTCGGGGCAACTGATCTTTAATCCAACATCCAACTTCCAGCTTCCTACCATACTTAAAATCCATCCAATTGTATTGTCTTTCTTCCTTCTATTGGCACCAAACCAAGACGTGATTACTTAGACTCATCATAGAGTCACAATTGCTCCATATTACTAACATCATACCTCCTTTATATCCAATAATACTTCATCTCTTCATCCTATTGAGGATACCCCACATATCGAGACAAGACTCCTTCTTATTTTGTCCAAAATCCACTTCGTGGTATATCATTCTCCTTTCCATGGGTCAAGTGTCCTCACACGGTACTACCACCCTTAAAATGCACAAACTCATCCATAGACCATACTTCTCATATCCTCGAAAATGGTCAAACTCTTTCTTCATAGGGTAAAAACTCATAAAGATTCAGCGTATGAAATCATGACATAAGAACTTTATTGCTTTCATGAATTCATTACAATATCTCAAACTTCCATTCCATAACTCACTCCATATCCCCCAAAAAAATGCTTCCTACTACGCTTATTACCAATATTAAATTCTCTTTCATCTTGCCGGGACATTTATTTGCATAGTGTCATGTTTCCTTTCAGCGTAAAAACATAACTTCCGATAAGTATTTAGGCTTCTCGGGGATGGTGTCCGCCCTTTGGGCTCTTGGCTTCTTCTTCGACATTTATAGGCGTAATGACCTAAAGCCTGGCACCTGTAACAGGTGATATGACTCAGATCCTTCCTGGAATACAATCTACTTCTCTTTCTGGACTTTTCAGCCCAATCGGGCTTCTATTTCCTGTGGGTCATACTCTACTTCCTCTGTCGGGAATTCTACTAGATCCCCATTCAAACAATTCTGGGAGATGTGTCCTTCTTCTCCACATGAATAGCATGACTTGGTGCAGGGTTTAATTGGGTCTTCTTCGGGTGTGCCCTCCACCTCTTCCTTCACCACAGGTTCTTCTAAAATTTCCATTAGGGATCCTTTCAGTGCTTCTTTCTTCTGCTGGATGGTTCTTTGTACCATGGGGTAAATGTGACACTGAGCACGGTAGTGGGCAGTCCCTTCACACAAGAAACAAGTGATCTGCCTAGTTGGGCATTCTTCAGTTGGGTGACTTCCTCACAATTAGGGCATCCATCCTTGTGTTCTTTATGGGTGTGTCCCATTTCTCCACAAATCTTACATGCACAAGGCTTCTTCTCTTTAGGTTCACATGGCTCTCGGGTAAGATGGGACCTTGGTAGAATCATCTTGAATTCATCCCAAGCATTGATTCCATTCCATCCTTGTATGGCTTGATGTATCTCTCGCCATTTTGCAGCACCTTGTGTGATCATTCGTAGGGTGTATGGAACCATATACTCTCCTTCAATACCGTGCTCCTTCATGCGATCTTCCATGTTCCGTATCCAGTGTGCTACCTCCGGTTGCATCGTGAATCTCGAAAATACTCGTCCATCTCCATCCGTCGTCTTTTGGGATCCAAGGGTTTTGGGGTGAGATAAGAGAGATCGAGAGGGATGCACACAATACAAACAAAAGTTTTGAAAAGACAGATTTTATTTGTGGTTGTCGGGAAAAACATCAAACAAATGACAGCTCACAAATGTCGCATCTAACGTAGGTATAACAGGGGTTTGGTCTTCTAAAGGTCAATAAATCTTCAAAATCACCAAACTCTTCAAGTCTTGTTCATGTCTTCGATGGCTTCTTCTGATCGTGCTTGACCTTCTCAAGTTCTTTTGCCAAATCATCTCTGTTGTCACAAAGTCTATCGTGACGTCCTTTAATATTTCTGGAGTTGCGTTCCAAACTTCCGGGTTTCATCAACCTTGAAATGAACCATGTCCTACTGTCCTTTAGTTCCTGACGAATCTCCGGTATCTCGAGGTTCTGCTCGTCCAGCTTGACTACTTTCAGCTTCGGGTCCCGAGTTCTTCACGAAATGCTTCCTTATCAAATATAGCTTCCTGAAGGTCTATCTAAAAATTCTTGATGTAGTACTCCAGATCCTGGTGATATACCCGCTAAGGTTAAAACTATATCCTTTGCTAACATATGCTCCATCAGCCTTCTACCATCCAATCATTCCATGCATCTGCATGCTTAACTCCGCACGATGACAATGGCATAAGCGGGCGATAACATCATGGATAGCCATGTTTCTGCTCTTGTCATTTACATGAGCTATCAGTCCATAGTTGATATCTCCTGCCTTAGGGTTTTCTTGACAAAACTTTGAGTTTTTAATTAACTCTCCGTGTTCCGGTCTTTCTTCAACACACCTTGATCTCGGGTATTGACAGCTTCAATAGTTTGACAATTCCATAAGGGTAGCTTTTCCTAGGTCATACCCATCCGGAAAGTCTTCAGAGCCTTCAAACTCTCGTAGTCTTCGGAGTCTTCAACTGTTGCAACTTCCATTCTTCTAATGCACGGTAAAATCGTCTTCATTCCGAATGGTATTAGTTGTCCGGTATCTTGTACTTCTTGGAGTGGTCGCATCAGTCAAATCTTTGAGTGGTCAAAAGGGAAAAGGGGTATGGTCTCACTAAAAGGGAATATTTGAATAAGCTCAGAAGAGAGGAGAGGTAAAAGATCTTTTTGAAAAGAAAGTTATAGAGGAAAATCTTTCCTATGGGCTTGCCAGTTTCTAGGGTCACGTCCTACAGTCAACATGTGCTCTGATACCATCGTAGTAGCGACCGACCTCAGACGGTCAAGTCTCGTGCTTAAGTGTCATCCTCGGATCGGTATGTCGACACACACAAGACTCGAGGATTTATAACAGAGGTAAATCACATGTATAAAGTAATGTAAATACTATTACCTCAATCCAAATAGCGGAAGTAACAACAAGGTTGTGGATTCCCATCAACACCAACGGCAAAGTTGAGTGTAGAAATCGAACCCTAACGTATCACTTACTCGTCAGAAGATTCCTACAACATGAGACGTTGTAGCCACATTGTGGTCAAGACATTGAATGTACCGCAAATTCACACCATAGGATAATGATGAATAATAGCTATCACTACATGCATATATGGCTGGTGGAAAAACTCTATGGTTATAATGTTTTTGCGAAAAGCTAATTTTTCCCTACTGCAAAGGAATACATTTTATTTAACTACAAAGTTGGTTGAAAACATTGAGAATGGTAAACCCCATCTCAATCCCAATTAAAAGGTAATTAATAACCCAACAAAATTAATTTAGAGTGATGAGATCAACATGATAATCCAAGAACCAGATACTCAAGATGTCCATAACTGGGGACGCGGCTAACCATGATTAGTTTGTACACTCTGCAGAGGTTTGCGCATTTTTCCCCACGAGACTCGATCTCCTCCGTTGGATTTCTCGCACTACATAATGTTTGAGAAACGGATGACCGAGACACAGTCTTTTCGAAGAGGTCCCCTTAACCGATAGATAGGCCGGTACACCTACAATCCCCTACATCTGCTAGCCCATCATGGAAAGGTTTCCCACAACTTACTCAACTATGCCAGAGCCCATAATGGCATGTGGCTGCACACGGAAGTTTCTAGCATGAATAATCTTATGATCCCTTTGAGCTGGTGGCAGTCCATAGGAGAATCACACGGCACTCGGATTTCCAAAAATACAGCAACATGGATTCCTGTGTGCCTCAATCCACCTAGATGTGTATTAAAGTTGCTACCTTAAGTTAACCATTAATTAACAAAACTCACATCTGTCATGAATACACTCAAACCCAATCCACATCTACGAGCATAACATAGCAATATAAGCAACTTAGAAGTAACCCCCAAGGTTTGAATGTAGGACAATAGGTTCCTACCGCATCAACTACTTCCCAATACACACATGTTATCAATCCTACTCATTGAGGGTGAAACTAATGCATAAAAACTAGGTATGAGAGGGATATGATCAAAGTGTGAACTTGCCTTGTACAGTTGATGAAGATGATTCACACTCATAACTCCTGATAGTTCTACTCGTCACACTCTGGTCAATCTAGCGTAAGCAAACAATAGTAACCACACATAAGCAATCACTCAAAGATCGGAAAGTATGAACAAAACAATTCGGAAAGCTTCAAAACCAAGCAAATAACTCTTGCAACATAATACACTTTCTAACAATACGAAAATTATATGAATTTAGCCTTATCAGAAAGTTTAGGTCAAGAGCTTCGATTTGCAAAAAGAATCAACTGAATCAGAGTTATAAAACTTGAGTTATGAACAAAAGAAGTTTGAATAAGAATCTAAACAAATTTCAAAATTTGAAAATTTCAAAAATTTGACGCGACAGGTTAACTGGAAAGGTGAAAACAAGACGAAACTATAGACGCTGGTGTCATCTAATTTGGATGAACGAGTAAAAAGTTATGGCTATTTGAAAAATCAGGGCTAAGCTGTTTTACAGAAGAAAAATAACTACGGCTAAAAGAATTCTAGGTCTAACGTGTAAATACAGAGAAAGAATAAATATACCTTTATAAGGTATAGAAAAGACGACTTTGGAGTAAGGAGACAACTTCCAAAAGTCCCGCCGGAGAGGAGAAATATATTTTTCTTTAGTGAATCTAGTCAAATCAAAATATTGATTTAACCCAAATTGGATGATTTTTAAGGCTCTATGGGTCTATATTTATTGGTGGAAAAGAGGCTTAAAGGTCAAAGGCTAGGCAATGTGAGACTAAACGTAGATGAAAAGAAAAGAAACAGAGAAGAAAAGAGGCGCCTCGCATGGGCCTAAAGGCCTTCGGCCGGCCCCGCGCGCGTAAGCTACGGTTGCAGTTTTTTTTATTCGGTCAACAGAAAAAAAAATCATTTGTGAAAAAAATATCTGGGGAAAGAATAAGGCTGGTTGGGCCTGGCCCATATAGGAAAAAATGATGGGGTGCTCCCTGTTACTATGATGCGCACGTGGGCGACAAATAATTATGGGCCGCACGTACATTTTTTTTAAATAGAAACAGAAAGGAAAACTGAATAACAAAAGTAGAATAAACATTTTATATAGGCATATTATATGTCACAATTTTCAGAAAAATATTTTCGAGGACATGAACATTTCGTCAAAGTCAAATAAAATCCACACAAATTTAAATAAAGCAAAGAGTGCTACTGCTCTAATAAAATCCAATAAAAATCATTTTAAAAATACCAAAATGATTTCAAATTTATTACTCCAATTTTCTGTTGTAGGGAATCATGTTAACTTATTTTCCATATATTGTATTTTGGAGAAAAATAATTTGAATAAAACCCAAATAACTCCAAATTGAAAATAATTTCCAAAAGGACTTTAAATTTGATCCTTTTAAACTCCCAACTCATATTTCATATATTTTGAAGAAGTCATTTTATCTTCTCTCATGAAAATCATTGAGTTGCTTGAAGTTTTCTGAATTTGAAAATATTTCCAAATAAAATTCAAATCTTTTCGAAACCCTTTTCATTTATTTAAAATGGAAGAAGTCATGTCATCTTCTCTCTAGGGTTTTGTGATGAAAAGAATTTGAATTCATGGAGATCAAAATGCAAAACGAAAAGTTTGGGAAAGTCCTTTTATTCCCTCTCATTTAACTTTCAAAAACTTTCGAATTTCACTCAATTTCACGCAATCAATCAAACAAGCAATCAAATGTATCTATTTAATATAACATTCTAAAATTTAGAATTTTGGGATGTTACATTTTTTTATTGTACAAAAATCTCCAAAAAGTTTCGCTCCATTCCGAGAACTTTTATTTCTGCACAAAAACAACACCATGGTAGTTCTTCTGAAAACAGCGTCAGTCCGGGTTAGTTTCATTCAAATCATGCAAATTAGAGTCCAAAACAAGAGCAAAAGTGTTAGGAAAAGTAGATACGGCGGAGACGTATCAACTCCCCCAAGCTTAAACCTTTGATTGTCCTCAAGCAATTCAGTTGATAAAGTGAAAGTGAAAAAGAAAAACTTTTACGAATTCTTTTGTTCTTATTTACATAAATAAGCTTAAGTAGCACCCAGGTTTTCAGCAAAGATTATGACTAACCATGTCAACAATAACTCTTAAAAATTATATTAACTCATATCAATGGCATAAGCAACTAGCGAGCAATAGTAAGATACCTCAAATGATAACACTTTGTCAAAACAACCATGATATAATATGACAACAGTGGTATCTCGCTAGCCCTTTCTGAGACCACAAAACATAAATGCAGGGCACCTCCAAAGTTCAAGCAGCGACTAAACATTGTAATTCATGGTAGAAAAGATCTAGTTATGATGCAATCAACATTAACTATACACAATGCATGAGGATGACAATTATGCTCTCAGATCTGGCGCTTATTTGAGAAGGTGATGGCACAACATAAAACTAAATAGATAGTCCCTTCACAGAGTGAAGCAGAGATTTGCAGAGGTGCTAGAGCTCGAAGCTTAAATCAGAGATAAATGAAATTTTGAGAAATGCACCCTTCCTATTCACATCATGACCAAAAGTTATCAATAGCTTCCATGTTAAACACATTAGTGGCGGTTCCCAAGCGATAAAAGTAAAGGTTTACTCCCCCTCCACCAACAATCACACTCCACGGCTAGCCGAATCCACGGGTACTGTCCATACCAACAACAATCCCGGGGGAGTTTTGTTTAGTTATTTGTAATTTTTGAATTTGGGACTGTGAATCCCTATTACCGCCCCTCCCGTGAAAGGACGAGTGAATAGACACTCATCATGAGAATAACCCGCTTAGCATGGAAGATACCGACTACCCCCTATCGCTCTATGAACAATCCACACACAAAAAAAACAGATTTCATTTGAAATTTTAGACGTGGCACATGGAAATTTACTTAGAACGGCAGGGTAATACCGCATATAGGTAGATATGGTGGACACATCTGGAATAGCTTTGGGTTTTGGGATTTTGATGCACAAGCTGTATTTTCGCATAGTACAGGCGAAGGCTAGAAAATAGGTTGAGAAGCGGCCAGCTAGAGAGCGAAAACGGTCATGAACATGCATTATCCAAATAAACATTGAGTACTAGCATGAGTAGGATATGAACACCATGAACATAAATATCATAGAGGCTATGTTGGTTTTGATTCAACTACATGCGTGAACATGTGCCAAGTCAAGCCGCTTGAAACATTCAGAGGAGGATACCATATCATCATGCTACATCACAATCATTTTAATGCATGTTGACATCCAAGATAAATCATTATCCACTCCTAGCTACTTAAGCATGGCATGAGAAACTATAATCTCTAATTGTCATTGCAAACATGTTTGAACATAATAGGCTGAATCATGGATACTAGGTTAAACATATTTACAAAAACAGAACAAGTTGAGTTCATACCCATTTCTCTGTGCCACAACTAATTCATCAAATATCGTCATTATTGCCTTTCATTTGCACGACCGAATGATATGAAAATAATAATAGTACAAGAGTGTCGTGGACTAAGCTGGAATCTGCAAAACATTTTATACAAAAGGAGAAGACAAGGTAACAATGAGCTCTTCATTAGATCAACAATAATAGTGCATATGAGAGCCACTCAACATTTTCATCATGGTCCTCTCCTTGGTAAGACTCAACAAAAAAGAAAAGAAATTTAGAGAAACACACAGAAATATTTTTGGAGTTTTTAGTTTTTCTAGAAGAAAGCAAACTACGGGAAAGGAAAAACAAAAATGAGAAAAACTATTTACACGGGAAAGCTCCCAACAAACAAAAGAAGAATAAGGAAATCTTTTTGGGTTTTCTTTTAATACTACTACTAATTAGGCTAGAAAGAAAAACCGAAAAGAAGCAAGAGATATTTTTTCATTTTTCTCAAAGTTTTTCAAACACACAAGAAGAAAGCAAGAAAATAAATCTAGCATGGATAATACAATGAAAAAGTGTGAACACCAACAACTGGAATGAAATGTGTGAACGTGAATGTAATGTTGGTGGAAATACGTACTCCCTCAAGCTTAGGATTTTGGCCTAGCTTGGTAATCACCACTCGTAGTAACCATCTGGTCCTATGTTGTAGTGCTATGGTGCGGGTACCTAAGCATCCCACTCCTGAGGCTCTTCCTCCGCCTCTGCCTGGGGTTCCGGTAGGCAATAATGTCCTCAGGTATTCCTGTATCTGCCCTCAGCTATGATGAAGTTCGTAAGCCCAGCATTAGCAGCAAATTGTGCGAACTCTTGACGGATCCTGGCTCCATCCACGAAGGAGTTATGCGGTCATTCGCACGGCCGCACCTCCGCCCTCCTCCGAGTATGGAGATCATTGTCCGATGATTCCCCAATGACTCCCTTAGAGCTCTTCTTGGAGTCAAACTCCCTAAAGAAACTCATCTTATTCCTATGAACAAAATTCTGAAATTTTAGTTCACAAAATGTCAACCAAACTTTACAAGATTGATAGCAACTACTCATAGGGATGCATAGACGCCATATTAAGCATTCAAACTACTTAGAACTCAAAGAATTCAACATGCAAGCTCATCTATAGCAGCACCAAGAGTAGATAATTATTCAAAATATAATCCACTAAAGCAAAAACTAATTGGATCAATGGAGGAGTCACATACCAAGTAGCAATCCCCCAAAACAGTTTCGGAAATGGAGCTTCGAGCAAAGAGATCGAAATCCGCGGGTTTGAGAGCAAGAACACGAGAGAGGGAGCTATGGTGATTTTTTTCTGGAGGTAGGAGGAGTGGGCTGAAGAGGTAAGTGAGGGGCCCACGTGGGGACCACAACCCACCAGGGCGTGCCTGGGGCTGCTGGCACGCCAAGGTGGGTTGTGCCCACCTGGTGCACCCCCTCTCTGATGTTATTTGCACTAAACATTCAAAAATATTCAGAAAAAATCATATAAATTTTTAGAACATTCTGAGAACTTTTATTTTTGGGTCATTTTTTATTGCACGGGAAATTCAGAAAACAGGCAAAACATGGCATTTTATTTTATTTAACTAATAAAAACAGAAAACAAATGGTAAGGACAGAAGGTTGTGCTCACTAAATTCATCAACTTCATACCTCTCAAAAATGACCCATTAATAAGGTTGATCAAGTCTTATTAACAACCACTTCTGATTAGAATGAAATCAAAGAACTTTCGTAAAACACTAAGTTACCTCAATGGGGATATGCATATCCCCAACAATAGGCATTTCAAATTTCTTTTTGGCAGTAGGTAGAGGTAGTTGAAAACTTCCAATAGTGAGTGTCAAAGAATTTTCAATAACATTAATACCATTCATTTGGAGTTGTTTCTTCGATAAGTGCACCGTTTGCTCATTACCATTGATATGAAACATGACCTTGCTTTTATTGCAATCAATAACATCCCCTACAGTATTCAAGAAGTGTCTACCAAGGATAATTGACATGTTGTCGTCCTCGAGCATCTCAAGTATAACAAAGTCAGTTAAAATAGTAACATTAGCAACAACAACAGGCACATCCTCACAAATACCGATAGGTATGACACTTGATTTGTCAGCCATTTGCAAAGATATTCCAGTAGGCGTGAGTTTATTCAAATCAAGTCTTTTATATAAAGAGAAAGGCATAAAACTAACACCATCTCCTAAATGACATAAAGCAGTTTTGACATAATTTCTTTTGATGGAGCAAAGTATAGTTGGTATTCCAAGATCTCCAAGTTTTTTAGGTACTCCGTCCTTAAAAGAATACTTAGCAAGCATGGTGGAGATTTCAGCTATCGGTATCTTTATCTTATTAGTGATGATGTCTTTCATATATTTTGCATAAGGGGCCATCTTTAAATTATTAGTCAAGCGAGTGCGCAAAAAGACTGGCCTGAGCATTTCAGCAAAGCGTTCAAATTCTTCATGATCCTTTTTCTTAGTTGATTTAGGTGGAAAGGGCATGGGTTTTTGTACCCACGGTTCTCTTTCTCTTCCATGTTTTCGAGCAACAAAGTCTCTTTTATCATATCTTTTATTTTTAGGTTGTGGGTTATCAAGATCGACAGCTGGTTCTATTTCAACATCTTTATCTGGTTGTTTATCATTGTCTAGTTGAGTGTCTTCATGAACATCATCATTTTCATTTTCATTATCACTAGGTGGATGTTCATTACCATATTGAGTTTCAGCATCAGAAATAGAGACATTATTATCCTCAGGAGGTTTTTCTTTCTCAGGCTCACTAGAAGTATGCAAAGTCCTATCTTTTTTCTCCTTTTTCTTCTTTTTAGAAGGACTAGGTGCATCGGTATTAATTCTTTGTGAATCTTGTTCAATTATTTTAGGGTATCCCTCGGGATAAAGTGGTTCCTGAGTCATTCTACCTCCTCTAGTCATTACTCTTATAGCATGATAATTCAGATTCTCATTCATTTCATCAAGTAATTCTCTTTGGGATTTGGCAACTTGTTCTAACTGAGTTTGAACCATAGAGGCATGTTTTCCTACACCTCTAACATCATTGGAGATTCTAAATAACAAGTCACTCAAGCGAGCAATCATATTGGAGTTGTATTTCAATTGTTTCATAACATTTTCATTGAAGTGATCTTGTTTTCTAATGTAGTTGTCAAACTCATAAAGGCATTGGCTAGGATGTTTATTACAAGGTATATCACTTTAATCAAATTTCATTAAAGAGTTTACTGATGACCAACAAGTATAGGGGATCTATCGTAGTCCTTTCGATAAGTAAGAGTGTCGAACCCAACGAGGAGCAGAAGGAAATGATAAGCGGTTTTCAGCAAGGTATTCTCTGCAAGTACTGAAATAAGTGGTGACAGAATGTTTTGTGATAGGATAATTTGTAACGAGCAACAAGTAACAAAAGTAAACAAAGTGCAGCAAGGTGGCCCAATCCTTTTTGTAGCAAAGGACAAGCCTGGACAAACTCTTATATAGAGAAAAGCGCTCCCGAGGACACATGGGAATATCGTCAAGCTAGTTTTCATCATGTTCATGTGATTCGCGTTCGGTACTTTGATAATATGATATGTGGGTGGACCGGTGCTTGGGTGATATTCTTACTTGACAAGCATCCCACTTATGATTAACCTCTATTGCAAGCATGCGCAACTACAACAAAAGTATTAAGGTAAACCTAACCATAGCATGAAACATATGGATCCAAATCAACCCCTTACGAAGCAGCGCATAAACTAGGGTTTAAGCTTCTGTCACTCTAGCAACCCATCATCTACTTATTACCTCCCAATGCCTTCATCTAGGCCCAAATAATGGTGAAGTGTTATGTAGTCGACGTTCACATAACACCACTAGAGGCTAGACAACATACATCTCATCAAAATATCGAATCTAATACCAAATTCACATGACTACTAATAGCAAGACTTCTCCCATGTCCTCGTGAACAAACGTAACTACTCACAAAGCATATTCAAGTTCATAATCAGAGGGGTATTAATATGCATAAAGGATCTGAACATATGATCTTCCACCAAATAAACCAACTAGCATCAACTACAAGGAGTAATCAACACTACTAGCAACCTACTAGTACCAATCCCGGACTTGGAGACAAGAGATGAACTAGGGTTTTGAGAGGAGATGGTGCTGGTGAAGATGTTGATGGAGATTTCCCTCTCCCAATGAGAGGAGCGTTGGTGATGACGATGGCGATGATTTCCCCCCGAGGGAAGTGTCCCAGCAGAACAGCTCACGGAGCCCTAGATTGGTTCCGCCAAGGTTCCGCCTCGTGGCGGCGGAGTTTCGTCCCGAAAGGTTGCTTATGATTTTTCCCTTGACGAACGGCCTCATATAGCAGAAGATAGCCATCAGAGAGCCAACAGGGGGCCCACAAGGCAGGGGGCGCTACAGGGGTAGGGCGCGCCCCACCCTCGTGGCTGGTGGGTCCCTCTCGACGCATTTCTTCCGCTCAATATTTTTACTATTTCCAAAAATGACTTTCGTGGAGTTTCAGGACTTTTGAGTTGTGCGAATAGGTCTCTAATATTTGCTCCTTTTCCAAACCGAGAATTCCAAATGCCGCATTCTCCCCTTATGTAAACCTTGTAAAATAAGAGAGAATAGGCATAAGTATTGTGACATAACGTGTAATAATAGCCCATAATGCAATAAATAACGATATAAAAGCATGATGCAAAATGGACGTATCATTTACCTCTACCACCTTTGGTGGTGGTGTGTCAAGTCCATGTATTTCTTCAATAGGAGGTAAATTTTTAACATCCTCTGCTTTAATACATTTTTCCTTCATGCTTTTCTTTGCCTCTTGCATGTCTTCAGGACAGAGATATAAGATACCCCTCTTCTTCAGAGTGGGTTTAGGCGGTGGTTCAGGAAGAGTCCAATCATCATAATTGTTCAATATATTATTCAATAATTCCTCAGCTTTTCCAATAGTTCGTTCCCTGAAAACACAACCAACACAACTTTCTAGGAAGTCCCTAGAAGCATTGGTTAGTCCATTATAGAAGATATCAAGTATTTCATTTTTCTTAACTGGATGATCAGGCAAAGCATTAAGCAATTGGAGAAGCCTCCCCCAAGCCTGTGGAAGACTCTCTTCTTCAATTTGCACAAATTTAAATATTTCCTGTAAGCAGCTTGTTTCTTATGAGCAGGAAAATATTTCTCAGAGAAGTAGTAAATCATATCCTCGGGACTAGGCACACAACCAGGATCAAGGGTATTGTACCAAAACTTAGCATCACCCTTTAATGAGAACAGAAATAACTTGAAAATATAATAGTAATGAATTTTCTCATCATGAGCAAAAAGGTGGCTATATCATTTAACTTAGTAAGATATGCCACAACAGTTTTAGTTTCATAACCATGAAAAGGATCAGATTCAACCAAAGTAATTAACTCTGGGTCGACAGAGAATTCATAATTCTTATAATCAACAAAGATAGGTGAAGTAGAAAACTAAGGGTCACATTTTATTCTAGCATTCAAAGATTTTTCTTTCAGTTTGCATAATAACTTCTTTAGATCATCTCTATCATTGCAAGCAAAAAAGTCTCTAGTTGTCTCCTCATCCATAATATAACCTTTAGGTACTTTAGGAAATTCATATCTAGGATCGCTAGGTCTAATAGGTGTTTCAAGATTTTTAGTTTCGAGTACTTCATCAGTTTCATCATTCTCAATATCTTTAGCTCTAGCAATTTGTTCATCAAGAAATTCACCAAGTGGCAGATTATCATCAAGCAAGGTACTAGCATCATCATGCGGGACATTCATAGCAGAAGTAGCATCATCAATGACTTGCGACATATCAAGATTAATAGAATGTGGTGGTGTTGCAAGTTTACTCAAAATAGAAGGCGAATCAAGTGCAGAGCTAGATGACAGTTCCTTACCTCCCCTCATCGAGGAAAAAAATCTTAGTCTTGGTATCCTTCAAATTCTTCATAATGATAGATTGATAATAATCCCAAGTGACTCAACAAATATAGCTATGCTCCCCGGCAACAGTGCCAGAAAAAGGTCTTGATAACCCACAAGTATAGGGGATCGCAACAGTTTTCGAGGGTAGAGTATTCAACCCAAATTTATAGATTCGACACAAGGGGAGCCAAAGAATATTTGCAAGTATTAGCAGTTGAGTTGTCAATTCAACCACACCTGAAGATTAATTATCTATAGCAAAGTGATCCGTAGCACAGTAATATGATAATTTTGATAGCAGTGGTAGCAGTAATAGTAACGGTAACAGTGATATCAATGATTTTGTAGCAGTTGTGACAGTAGCAGTAGAAGTAGTAACTTAGCAAGAACAATATGTGAAAAACTCGTAGGCATTGGATCAGATGATTCGTTGGATGATATTCATCATATAACAGTCATAACCTAGGGCGATACAAAACTAGCTCCAGTTCATAAATATAATGTAGGCATGTATTCCGTAGATAGTCATACGTGCCTATGAAAAGAACTTGCATGACATCTTTTGTCCTACCCTCCCATGGCAGCAGGGTCCATAAGGAAACTAAGGGATATTAAGGCCTCCTTTTAATAGAGAACCGGAACAAGGCATTGTGAATACATGAACTCCTCAAACTATGGTCATCACCAGAAAGTATCCCGAATACTGTCACTCCGAGGGTTTACGGATCATAACACGTAATAGGTGACTATAACTTGCAAGATCACATCTGGAACATAGATATAATGGTGAAAACATAAACGGTTTAGATCTGAAATCATGGCACTCAGGCCCTAGTGACAAGCATTAAGCATAGCAAAGTCATAGCAACATCAATCTTAGAACATAGTGGATTAGGGATCAAGCCCTAACAAAACTAACTCGATTACATGATGAATCTCATCCAACTCCTCACCGACCAGCGAGCCTACGAAGGGATTACTCACTCCTGGTGGGGAGCATCATGGAATTGGCGACGAAGGAGGGTTGGTGATGACGAAGATCGAAGAGTCCCCTCTCCGGAGCCCCAAACCAGAACAAAGCATTAACACATAATGAATACATGAACTCCTCAAACTACGGTCATCACCGGAAAGTATCCCAAATACTGTCACCCAGGGTTTACGGATCATAACAAATAATAGGTGGCTATAAATTGCAAGATTGGATCTAGAACATAGATATAATGGTGAAAACATAAACGGTTCAGATCTGAAATCATGGCACTCGGGCCCTAGTGACAAGCATTAAGCATAGCAAAGTCATAGCAACATCAATCTCAGAACATAGTGGATACTAGGGATCAAGCCCTAACAAAACTAACTCGATTACATGATGAACCACATCCAACTCCTCACTGACCAGCGAGCCTACGAAGGGATTACTCACTCCCGGTGGGGAGCATCATAGAATTGGCGATGAAGGAGGGTTGGTGTGAAACGTGATAATTCTTTCTCCCTAATTTTTTTCCTCCAAAAATAGGATTTTATAGAGTTGTAATCAGGGTCTGCGAGGCCACCAGGTGGGAACAACGCACCTGGGCGCGCCAGGAGGGGGCGCGCCCTGGTGGGTTGTGCTCACCAAGCCCCCCCCCCCCTCCGGTGGTTCTTGGCTCTGGTATTTTTCTTTTATTGTATAAAAATTCTTCAAAAAGTTCGTTCCATACCGAGAACTATTATTTCTGCACAAAAACAACACCATGGTAGTTCTGTTGAAAACAGCATCAGTCCGGGTTAGTTTCATTCAAATCATGCAAACTAGAGTCCAAAACAAGAGCAAAAGTGTCAGGAAAAGTAGATACAACGAATACGTATCACTCCTGCCTCCCATGGCTGGCTACGCCTCTGCCCACGCATTGCCGCCGGCTCCAATGGCACTCCATCCGTTGTTGCTTGATGCGAAGAGGTACAAAGTGGTCGGGTTTGACCTCGAGTGCACCCGCGGCATTGAGGCTTGTGGATGGCTATTCCCTGTGTGTTGAACTATTATATGCAATTATGCATGTGTTTGCTTGCCGTTGAGGCCGCTGTGGTGCGCTCTGCTCGCCGTTGAGGCGGTCGTGACGCACTTTGCTCTTGCGTCCCTTCACGCACGGTCTACCAATGGTTGGGGCTGACACACGATCATGTTGGGGGCCCCATATGCACGTGGTTGCACCGAGCGCGTCGCCACGATGCAGTTACGTGTGGCACGATGTAGTTACTGCTGCAAAAACAGCCACTCGTACATGCCAATATTCCAGGCCGTCCGACCTCCATGTTTATTCGTGCGGCCATTATAACCTTAGACTCTTCAATCTTTCAATCGTGCCACAGAACACAACAAGCACACCCAGGACGACACACACAGAGAGGATATCTAATTGCACTCCAATGGAATTCGGCGGGCATCATGTGGACACCCTCGTGAGGGAGAAGGACCTCTCGGTGGTGTACACCAACGACCCGGCCGTGGCGGAGGACTCCATCAACACCATGGGGCAGTTGCTTGCTGAGGACGACAAGTACAAATTGGTCGGCTTCGACCTCCAGTACATTGGCGGTCATCCAGGGAAAGATCAAAAGGTTACTGTTGCCCAGTTTTGTGTGTGCCATCACGTCCTCGTCTACCACTACTGCCTGGCCACAAGGACTCAACTACAAGTTGGCTACGGTGGACACCGCCGATGATGTGAAATCTCTCGAGCTTTCGGGCTTGGCCTGCCAGAAGCTTGTCAACATCCATGGCCACTACAGGGTCTGTGGCAGCACGAAATACAAGGGCTCCCTAGTTGACCTCGACTCGTCCATCATTGACCCCTACTACAAAAACATGAAGGAAGATGCCAAGAAAAATCCTGCAGCCTGGCATGGTGCCTGGGTGCGGAGACTAGATGAAGCTCACCTCAAGTTCGCGGCCAAGAACGTTTACACATGCTATATGATACGTCTCCATCGTATCTATAATTTTTTATTGTTCCATGCCAATATTATACAACTTTCATATACTTTTGGCAACTTTTTATATTATTTTTGGGACTAACATATTGATCCAGTGCCCAGTGTCAGTTCCTATTTGTTGCATGTTTTTGGTTTCGCAGAATATCCATATCAAACGGAGTCCAAACGGGATAAAAACGGACGAAGATTATTTTTGGAATATCCGGAGAATATGGGAAGAAGAATCCACGTGAGACGGTGCCCGAGGGAGGCACGAGGCAGGGGGCGCGCCCCACCCCCCTGGGCGCGCCCCTGACCCTTGTGGGCCCCCCATAAGGCGGTTGATGCCATTCTTTGGCCGCAAGAAAGCTAATTTTTAGGAAAAAATCACGGCGAAGATTTCAGTCCAATCGGAGTTACGGATCTCCATATATATACGAAACGGTGAAAGGGCAGCAGAACAGTTCGCAGAAACAGAGAGAGATAGAGAGACGGATCCAATCTCGGAGGGGCTCTCACCCCTCCCATGCCATGGAGGCCAAGGACCTGAGGGGAAACCCTTCTCCCATCTAGGGAGGAGGTCAAGGAAGAAGAAGAAGGGGCCCCCTCTCCCCTTCTCTTCCGATGGCGCCGGAACGTTGCCGTGGCCACCATCATCATCACCGCAATCTTCACCAACAACTTCACCGCCATCATCACCAACTCTTCCCCCCTCTATGCAGCGGTGTAACCTCTCTCTTACCTGCTGTAATCTCTACTTAAACATGGTGCTCAACCTATATATTATTTCCCAATGATGTATGGCTATCCTATGATGTTTGAGTAGATCTGTTTTGTCCTATGGGTTAATTGATGATCGTGATTGGTTTGAGTTGCATGTTTTATTATTGGTACTGTCCTATGGTTCTCTCCGTGTCGCGCAAGCGTGAGGGATCCCCGCTGTAGGGTTTTCAATATGTTCATGATTTGCTTATGGTGGGTGGCGTGAGTGACAGAAGCACAGACCCGAGTAAGTAGGTTCATCATGGGTGGCCAACCGACATTGTATTGAAACACTTGTAATATCTTCAATCTGCTTGCTCTTCTGCTCTTCTTTAAGATGATACTCTTCTCTTACGGTCAACTGGTTAGGTCGAGTTTTTCTCCCTTAGTATATTTTGAATCTGTCAGGTCAGGTCGACTTGTTCTTCTTTACTATATGTTGAAGCTATGATCTGGGAAGTGTCATCACTTCTGGAGCTCTCATATTTTGAGTAGTAGGCCACATTATATTAATGCACACAACAAATTACAGCATGCATGGCATCTTTTAAAAGAATTGCAGAGATAGCACAAAGGGGTTTACAGGAGGCAAGATTGGATTAGAATCACTACGCATTACAAAGAAAATCTCACTTGTTTTTATGTTTTCATGCATGTCGATATTGAACATTATCAAAATGAATATGAGAATGGGCGACGAGAGGAATATTGCGGAACGATCCTTTGGCTAACAAACTTGGCATGGTGGAGGATGGCCTATCTTATTCACCCATCAAGGTGCTTGCTCTAACTTTGCAAAGTTGTATTGGTGCTTTATATTTTGCATCGACCTCTTGCATTTCTTCTACTTTGTTACACCATCTGCTTAATTTAAGCATCATATATGAGTATATGCCATAACTATCCATTTTCTGTACCTATTCCATGTGTCGTCACACTATGTTTTTCCAGTCAAATGTTTTTCTTTCGTGATAGATGTCCAAAAGGAAGAGGGTGAGTGCAGATCCTCAAGGAGTACAAACTAGGTATTTGGAAAAGGTAGTGGTACTGTTAAATCAGATAGATCAGCAGCCACAGAAAACACAGCCCAACTGCACCACACTTTACCCCTACTCCGGTGGCCAAACCCTATTAGAACTGCTGGGAGCCCAGCGTCAGTCTTGTCTATGATATCAATTCAAAATTTGAACTCCTAAATTTCTGCTTGTGCCTTACCTTCTCTCTTGTATGAAAACTAATTTCAGATAAATCTCCTTGCTCAAAGGATCATACGATCTCAAAACAATAATGGGCTCTGCATTGCTCTTGTGAGTACCTCTCTCCCTTTTGCCTTGTAACGCTGTACTTAATTAATTGCTATTTGATTATGTATCATCAGTCTGCACCTGAGCTTCATTATCCTCTGTTTCTTCCAATATTATTTGATCTATATTTACTCTTTGCAAAATGTAGAATAATGGCAACGCTTATAAATAATTTTCTTTGGGGAATTTATTGAATTATCCTTCCATCAACATGGAGAAGGGCTTTGTCCAACCCGTGTTAACATGTAATGTAAGTTCATCCTTCTCAAGCCTTCAAACTTTGTTCTAATATAGATTTGGATAGGCATCATTGCCTCCACTGCTGTTTGCTTTACTGTTTACATCTGATTGATGTTTGCAACAACTACCGTTTCAAATTGTAGTTGTAAAAACATGTTCCTTATGCAGAACAGATCCATTTATTTGCTTATATAATTGTGAAACCTGTTACGTGTCTCCTTGTTTCTCTTTTAGAGTCGTATTTCTTATGCCAGGCAGAACTTTAGGGAAGATAGTGAGCGAAACCATCTTGAGGACAGCGAGATGACCCCAAGGTCCTTCCTTGATAAAGACAGTGAGTTGAAGCTACTCACCAGCAGGTGTGAGATAACCTCTGTGCAGTCATTGCCTCAATCAGTTCGACTTCTTCAGTCTCACCTTAAAGCGGAAAGGCTTGCTTCAGCTCAGCTCTGACTTGAAGTCAAAGATGCAATGAAGATGTCAGAGGACTGTCGTGCGCACCATCATGCCTTAAATCTAGTGTTGATGCATATATCGTTGACACAACTGAGGTCTACTCAGCTTCTTCAGCTGTTTTGGGGGCTCGACCTGGCCAGTCCTAGTGCCTTCTGAAGTGCTCTCAGTTTTGTATATTCTTTTGTCGGCGCGTTTATTTGCACTGGTGGCGAACTTTGATGCCCAGTGGATGTAATATGTGCGATAGCCGTGATAGCCTAGCGTAAGTTGCTTGCTTATTTATTTCCTTGTTGTCTTGTTTATTTGTTTGCTTGTAGTCATTGCAGTTCTTTTTCCGCGGTTTGCTAGTGGCTGCAATAACCTATTTTTTAAAACTAGGCCACAATAACCATGGGCTAATATTTACTGTAGTGACACTGGGCCTCCTACGGGTCAGAAGCGATGGGCCTTCTACGGGTCAGAAAAAGCGATGGGCCTTCTACGGGCCAGAAAGAATGTGCCTTCTACAGCCATAGAAACAATGGGCCTTCTACGGTCGATCATCAATGGGCCTTATCTTTGGCGGTATGATCGATCGGCACAAACATGGGCCAATAACAGTCGCATTATGGCGTAACGGGCTAGAGTTGGAATCGTCTGCTCATGGGCCGACCATAACGGGCCATCGTTAATAGGCCGTATTTCATGACGCTATGAAAATGACCTAACGTGTTAACGGACCACAAACGGGCCGACTGTAACCACGGGCTGAATTTGGCCCATAAGCAGAAAATGGCAGTAACGGGCCGTAAGTAAACGAATGCTGGAAATGAGCCCAAGAATAAATGGGCTCTAAGAAGGCCGATAGATAACATGGGATAGAAACGGCCCAACGGAATAACGGGCCCTTAATGGGTATAAAGTGATACACTGTTCATTACGGGCCGCCACCACGGCCGTTAATGGGTGTAAAGTAATACATTTGTTCATTATGGGCGATTTCACCACGGGCCGTTAATAGGCCAAAAGTTACATAGGGCCTCATATGGGCCGAAGACGCCTGGGCCATACATGGGCCGAAGCGAAAACGGCCGAATCATATTGGGTGGCCCAGATGATGGTATTGGGCCTAATTCGGATAGGGCGTAACGGGCCTTGGGTTAGCGGGCTGTAAATGGGCTATATGCGAACAGGCCGTTAATAGGCTTTACATGGGCCGGCCCGCCACCTTTTGACCAAGTCAAACGGGCCGGCCTTTTCACAGGAATGGGCCTCTGTTGGGATGTGCCACGTGTCGACGTATCATAGGCGCCTTCTGTCCAATGAGTGGATGACATATGTCCCAACGGTGAGCCGACATCGTGTTTCCTCCACCAATGATGATTTTACATGGAAAATCCCCATTGGTCGGGCTGTTAACGGTTATCGGATCCAAAACCCGACCCGATAGCTTAACGCCGTTCGTTACGGTGGATGCCATGTGCGGTCACCCTTGACGAAAGCACTTCAGGACGCTGCGATTTATCGTCATGGAAGTGGACACTTCGTGATGATAATTTTGGTAATGTCATGGAACACTTCTACGACGACAGTGTATGACTATCTTGATTCTGTCATAAATTTGTCATGGATGTACATGCATGACAAAAAACGCGACCTACTGTGACAAACACGTATCATCACGGAAGTGTATTTTTTTTGTAGTGGCTCAAGAGGTAGCAAGAAGAATTTCTGGCGCCGTTGCCTAGGTCTACGCAAGAGTCAACATACCAAGTACCCATCACAATCCCTTATCTCCCGCATTACATTATTTGCCATTTGCCTCTCGTTTTCCTCTCCCCCACTTCACCCTTGCCATTTTATTCGCCCTCTCTTTTTCGATTGCCTCTTTTTCGCTTGCTTTTCGTTTGCTCATGTGTTGGATTGCTAGTTTGTCGCGATGGCTCAAGATAATACCAAATTGTGTGACTTTACCAATACCAACAATAATGATTTCCTTAGCACTCCGATTGCTCCTCTTACCAATACTGAATCTTGTGAAATGAATACTCCTTTGTTTAATCTTGTCATGAAAGATCAATTCGCTGGCCTTCCTAGTGAAGATGCCGCTACTCATCTAAATAGCTTCGTTGATTTGTGTGATATGCAAAAGAAGAAAGATGTTGATAATGATATTGTTAAATTGAAGCTATTTCCTTTTTCGCCTAGAGATCGTGCTAAAGCTTGGTTTTCGTCTTTGCCTAAAAATAGTATTGATTCATGGAATAAGTGCAAAGACGCTTTTATCTCTAAGTATTTCCCTCCCGCTAAGATCATCTCTCTTAGAAACGACATTATGAAATTTAAGCAACTTGATCATGAACATGTTGCACAAGCTTGGGAGAGGATGAAATTAATGATACGTAATTGCCCTACTCATGGTTTGAATTTGTGGATGATTATACAAAAAATTTATGCCGGATTGAATTTTGCTTCTAGAAACCTTTTAGATTCGGCCGCGGGAGGCACTTTTATGGAAATCACTTTAGGAGAAGCTACTAAATTTCTAGATAATATTATGGTTAATTATTCTCAATGGCACACTAAAAGATCTACTAATAAAAAAGTGCATGCGATAGAAGAAATCAATGTTTTGAGTGGAAAGATGGATGAACTTATGAAATTATTTGCCACTAAGAGTGTTTCTTCTGATCCTAATGACATGCCTTTGTCCACTTTGATTGAGAATAATAATGAATCTATGGATGTGAATTTTGTTGGTAGGAATAATTTTGGTAACAACGCGTATAGAGGAAACTTTAATCCTACGCCTTATCCTAGCAATTCCTCTAATAATTATGGAAATTCCTACAACAACTATTATGGAAATTTTAAGATGCCCTCTGAATTTGAGACTAGTGTTAAAGAGTTTATGAATTCGCACAAGAATTTTAATGCTTTGCTTGAAGGGAAATTGCTTAAAGTTGATGAATTGGCTAGGAACGTTGATAAAATTTCTCTTGATGTTGATTCTTTAAATCTTAGATCTATTCCTCCTATTTCCATTGATGAGTGCAAAGAAAGAACCGCTAGGATGCGTGCTACGAAAGATGCCTTTATTAAAGCGTGTTCTTCTAGTTTCTATGAAAATAAAGATGAAGATCTAAAAGTTATTGATGTGTCCCCTATTAAATCTTTGTTTTGCAACATGAATCTTGATAATGATGGGACTGAATATGATCCACCCTTACCTAGAAGGCGTTCCAAAGATTCGGAGTTTTTAGATCTTGATGCTAAAATTGATAAAAGTGGGATTGAAGAAATCAAAACCCTAGACGTTGCTAAACCCACTATTTTGGATTTCAAGGAATTTAATTATGAAAGTTGCTCTTTGATTGATTGTATTTCCTTGTTACAATCCGTGCTATATTCTCCTCACGCTTATAGTCAAAATAAAGCGTTTACTAAACATATCGTTGATGCCTTGATGCAATCTTATGAAGAAAAACTTGGGTTGGAAGTTTCTATCCCTAGAAAACTTTATGATGAGTGGGAACCAACTATTAAAATTAAGATTAAGGATCATGAATTTTATGCTTTATGTGATTTGGGTGCGAGTTTTTCCACTATTCCCAAAACTTTGTGCGATTTGCTAGATTTCCGCGATTTTGATGATTGCTCTCTAAACTTGCACCTTGCGGATTCCACGATTAAGAAACCTATGGGAAGAATTAACGATGTTCTTATTGTTGCAAATAGGAATTATGTGCCCGTAGATTTTATTGTTCTTGATATAGATTGCAATCCATCATGTCCTATTATTCTTGGTGGACCTTTTCTTAGAATGATTGGTGCAATTATTGATATGAAGGAAGGGAATATTAGATTCCAATTTCCATTAAAGAAAGGCATGGAACACTTCCCTAGGAAGAAAATAAAATTACCATATGAATCTATCATGAGATCCACTTATGGATTGCCTACCAAAGATGGCAAAACCTAGATCTATCCTTGCTTTTATGCCTAGCTAGGGTCGTTAAACCATAGCGCTTGTTGGCAGGCAACCCAATTTTATTTTTATTGTTTTTGCTTTTGCTTCTGTTTAGGAATAAATCTTAGATCTAGCCTCTGGTTAGATGTGTTTTTATGTTTTAGTTGGTGTTTGTGCCAAGTTAAACCTATAGGATCTTCTTGGATGATAGTTATTTGATCTTGCTGTAATTTCCAGAAACTTCCTATTCACGAAAACAATTGTTAAAAATCACCAGAACGTGATAAAATACTGATTCACCGATTGCTGTAATTTCCTTTGCATTTTGAGCTTTGACTTAGTCAGTTATTTCTATAATCTGATGTCCTTGCCTTCTTTCTTCTTATGGGTGAGTATCGATGCTCACATCAGATCCCTTGTGGACCACCAGGTCCTTTGCTGGGTTTTATCCGGCAACGTCCTTCATAATCAGTAACCTTGGGAGCCTTTCCTTGGATACATAATGCCTTTGGTGAATTGTATCCTCTGCTTCCTTAACCAAGCTCTACTTTTGACTTTGAGTTACTTTTCCTAAAAGTTTGTGGTATATGTTCCTGAGATGCCCCAGTGGGTTGAATCTACGCCTTGCCTAATCCATGTGAACCCGGAGGTTATGCGGGTTATATCTACTAGCGTTTCTTCGGATAATATTTCAACGCTACAACTTCTTCGAATGCGAGAAGTGAATGGAAGGTTGTGCATTGATGAAGTGGGAGTCGACCTTGAACCTTTGAGTTCATGCCCATGGACCCGATGTGGAACTTATCATGGAAGCTTCTTGTTATGATAATAATGATCCCCTTGTGATAAGTTCATTTTGTATCTATATTGGTCCTTTACAACCGTGGTTCCGACCATGATTGATCTCCCTGGATTACATTTCTCGGACAAGTTAAAGTACTTATCTTCTTTAGATCGTTTAACATGTCCAACCTATACTTTGATCTACCTTTGAGTATTACCCTTTGGTATCTCGAGAACATCACGGAACTACATAAACTTCTTATGAGTTCTTCCTCAACTGTTATTTCTCGCCGATTCAAAATTCTCCACGAGTTCTAAGTTGGTAGACACTCGAGGACACCAATAACTGATTCAAGTCTACACTTTCCTTTCCATTGTTATGTTAACCTTTCTTGTAATGTAACATATTTGAGCAGTGATAATTCGCTGCTTATGTAAATGCCTCGAAATACAACTCTGTCAGTAAGACCTTGTTACTATTGTTGATGACATCCCGGTAGCCGCCGATGGACAAGAACTTTGCCCACTGGTCCGCCTCGCCTTGCGAGCAGGAAAATGGTTCTCTTCGTCCCTCGCCCTTGGTACCAACGTTGTTGCCAACATAATTGACAGGCTATCCTCTGACTTGCCTTGCTATCATGACCGTGCAAAATGATTACGCCTTCCTGCTGTTAACCCACATGGTGGGCCCATAACCCACAGTTCCACAGGATCGAAATCTGACTCTCATGTACAACCTTGGTTCTAAAATCTTCTTTGCACTTGGCTTAGTATGTATTCGCGAGCCACCTTCCTTGTGATCTTTTCTGGTATCAGATACAATACTTATTCGCAATGCTCTGAGCCCTTTCACACTCTGTTTCAGACATCGAACGGTTGTCTACCCGGTTGAAGCTTCTTATTGCACCTCCTTACCTTGCTCTCGATGACTTTCTTGAATTTCCAATTAAGAGATGCCTATATGCCACATTCACTGGGATAGCCCCTACTCACCTATCATGTGTTGAGGTCCATCCTTCCCGAGTCTTTCCTCCTTACTCCACCCCTTAAATCTCGGGACGAGATTTCTTGTAGCGGAGGAGAATTGTGATGCCCGGATAATTAAGCTACAGTAATTCCCGCCTAATGATGCCATGTCATCATGTTTACTGTTATTAAACTAGCGATGTTTCAAACCCACCCTTTATTCAAAATTCAAAATGAAGTCAAACTCAAAATTTTCAAATGTCTAAAATAAAATGTTCATCATGTGGCAAATTTTCATTTGTTAATATTCGTGGTGAACCAACATTTTTGGAAAGTGGTTTGATGCCCTAATCTAAATAAATTAGAAATATAAAGGTTAAATAAAAGTAAAACAAAAGAACCCCCCCGACGCTGGACCAACCGGCCCAGCTAGCCAATCGGCCGACCCAGCTCTTTGGCCTACAAGGTCACCCCCTCGTGACCTAGCCCCAAAATATCTCTCGAGCCACCCACTACTCCCACCCATGCTCTCTCTCTCTCCCACTCCCGATCTGGATCGGGATCGACCCCGCGGCGCCCCGCCGATCGGTGCTGCTTGACGTCGTCTCCCCCGTCGCCCGACGTAGCCACCGCGCGCAGCCCCCTCGCCGGACTGCCTCCCCGACGCATCACCGGACGCCCCGCCTTCCTCCATGAAGCCTGCCTCGCTGGACGCCCCCGCCGCCTCGACGCACCGGACCCCATCACCGGACCTCCTCATCCTCTCCCTCGTCGGACTACCCCAAGCCCCAATGCCCACTTCCCGACAATGTGGGTGAGGACCTCGTCCTCCTCCCCTGTCCCGCCCTCTTAACCGTAGAGCGCCGCCACTCGCCGCGCCGAGACCGACCTGGCCACCCCCCCCCCTCGCGTGTTGCCTCGCCAGCACTGCTATTGCGACACCGTGCCCGGCGCCCGTGCTGTGCCGCCCGCTGCTCCCTCCGGCGTCGCTTCGACCGCACCGCAGCCGCTCGCCGCCCACCCTCGCTCACAGCAGAGCTGGCCCGGCCGCCGCCGCTGCTCGCCATGCGGCCGCCGCCCCCGCCAAGGCCACGCAACACGCCGCGCACCAGCTTTGTCGCGGAAAGCCGGCCGGGCGAGTCCCACCGTGGCCATGGCCTCGCCCCCTCGCGTGATGTGCGCCTGGGTGCGCCCCGCCCCGGCGCCCGTTAGCCGCACCCGCTCCAGTGGCTAGATGGGCCACTGACAGCGGGGCCCCACAGCCCCTTTCCTTAAAAAATAGGTGTTTAAAATAAAGTAAAAAATAGTAATTACTTAATTAATTAATTTAACTAATCATGCTAAATAACCTAACCTAATTAGTCTGTTTAGTTAGCTAATTAACTGTTAATTAATTAAGAAGACAATGACGATTGGGCCCCACTATGCAGTTGACTCAGTCAACCTGCTGAACCTGCTGTTGTCATGATGACGTCATGCTGATGCAATAACCCCATTTTAGAATTTATAATAATTTTAGAATAATGCTAAAACTGTAATAATTCATAGAAAATAAACCGTATGTCGGATGAAAATACTTTGTACATGAAAGTTGCTCAGAACGACGAGACGAATCCGAATGGGCGGTCTGTTCGTCCGCCACACATTCCTAGCATAGCGAACATGCGACTTTTCCCCTCCGTTTCATCTGTCCGAAAATGCTAAACCTGGGGAAACATTCCCGGATGTTATCCCCCTTCGCCGTAACGTGTAGCACCGCGTTAGAACACGTCTAGCTCGCTCGTTGTCTGTTATGCTCTTGCTTGCTATGTATTTAATGTTTCTCCCCTCTTCTCTCGGTAGACTTTAGACCGCCGTTGATGCATTGTGATCAACTACGTCAACGACGACTCCTTCTTCTTGTCTGAGCAACCAGGCAAGCCCCCCTTTGATCATCCCGATATCGCCCATTACATTCTCTCATGCTTGCATTAGATTTTGCTATTGTTATTGATTGCTCCTATTCTGATGCATAGCCTGCTTTTTTACCTGCTGTTGTACCTTACCTGCTTATCCTAAACTGCTTAGTATAGGTTGGTTAGTGATCCATCAGTGACCTCCACTTGTCCTTGTTGCCCCTGCTTCATCATCGACGACTCGAGCTACATGATCGACGACCAGAGCCCGACACCGCACATCACATCACGCCCCTTTAGTTGTTCGACTCTGCAGAGGTACTACCAAGTGCCGAGGGTGATCCCTCACAACGCACTCCTGATGATAATTCTATAGTGTAGCTATTCGGTCGTGGTCATCGAGGGTGATTTCCTCCTTCACCATTCCCGATACGGCTCTGTCGTGCAACACCTCAAGTGTGAACCTCGAGGGTGGTTCCTCTTACGTTCAACATGATGATTACATCGAGTGGAATCCTCCGAGGGTGATTCCTTGGGTTTTCCCCTTGATGTTTGGACACACGGTTACCTTGGCGTTACTGGAGACCTTGGTGAAAGTCGTGCGGGCCTGGAGAGCACCCGCAAGATGGTTACGAGGCACAGTCGGGAAGTCAGGCAGCCCTCGAATGGGCTGGGCTTGCCCTTGCCGTATTTCCTCGAGACGGGGCGACGGGGTCACATTATCGTGAGTGTCTGCTCGTCTCCGCGAGCCCCAATGCACTAACAGGTTTGGGTATTTGTTCTGAGTTGGCCTTTGGCCTTTACGCACTAACCACCACGCGAGAATAGATATGGGCCTCGACGTCGCAGTATCGGCCGAAGCTTTGTCGACGTCGAGTTCAAGATTACGGCTTCTTTGGGCGGCACCATCCTGTAGTGGTGGAGCCTGGCCCGCCCTGCTCGCAACGACCCAGAGTGCAATGGGCGATGGGCCCAGACCCCGGAGTGCTTAGGATGTAGACCGGCGGGGACCTCTATGCTGAGCCTAGGTAGGGCTACGACGTGTTGATCTTCTGAGGCCGGGCATTGACCGCAGAAAGGTGTGCCCGGCCAGAGTGATCGAGTGTGTTGGGTAACATGGTGCACCCCTGCAGGGAAGATCTTTATTCGAATACCGTGTCCACGGTAATGGACGTTCAGACTTATATCTTGATCTAATACAACTAGAAATGGATACTTAAGATATGTGGCTCCGGGATTGCTGTCTCGCAGGGAGTCGAGGAAAGATCTCTGGGCATTGTTGCCACAACATGCTTGATAATTAAACTGCTATTCTTTACTCGTCTTCATGCTGCAAGATGCTTGGAGCTGCTTGAAGATGCTAGTCTTTGATAGGCTAGGCCTTTCCCCCTATTCTGGCATTCTGCAGTTCAGTCCACAGATACAGCCTTTCCTTTTGATACCAATGCATACTTAGTATAGATCTGATGCTTGCGAGTACTTTGGATGAGTACTCATGGTTGCTTTGCTTCCCCTTTTCCCCCTTCTTTCTTCTTTCTGGTTGTTTCAACCAGATGGTGGATCCCTGGAGCCACAAGCCACCGCCGACAGATACTACTACATGGAGGCCACTGAAGACCAGGAGTAGTTAGGAGGTCCCAGGCAGGAGGCCTTGCCTCTTCGATCGTGTTGCTTTTGTTCTAGCCTTCTTAAGGCATCCTTGTCTAACTTATGTGTACTCGGATATTTTTGCTTCCGCTGACTCTTGTGTATCGAGCTTGTATTCGAGCCCCCGAGGCCCCTGGCTTGTAATATGAAGCTTGTATTATTTGAATTTGTGTCTAGAGTTGTGTTGTGATATCTTCCCGTGAGTCCTTGATCTTGATCGTACACATTTGCGTGCATGATTAGTGTATGGTCGAGTCGAGGGCGTCACAATACCTACCTATTATGGCATTTCCATAGCCATTCCAAGATATATTGCCATGCAACTTTCCACCATTCCGTTTATCATGACAAATTCATCATTGTCATATTGCTAGCATGATCATGTAGTTGACATAGTATTTGTGGCAAAGCCACCGTTCATAATTCTTTCATACATGTCACTCTTGGTTCATTGCATATCCCGGTACACTGCCGGAGGCATTCATATAGAGTCATACTTTGTTCTAGTATCGAGTTGTAATCATTGAGTTGTAAATAAATAGAAGTGTGATGATCATCATTTAATAGAGCATTGTCCCAAAAAAAGAGAAAGGCCAAATAAAAAAAAGAAGGCCCAAAAAAAGAGAAATAAAAAGGGGCAATGCTACTATCCTTTTTTCCACACTTGTGCTTCAAAGTAGCACCATGTTCTTCATATAGAGAGCCTCTTGAGTTATCACTTTCATATACTGGTGTGAATTTTTCATTATAGAACTTGGCTTGTATATTCCAACAATGGGCCTCCTCAAGTGCCCTAGGTCTTCGTGAGCAAGCAAGTTGGATGCACACCCATTTAGTTTCTTTTGTTGAGCTTTCATACATTTATAGCTCTAGTGCATCCGTTGCATGGCAATCCCTACTCCTTGCATTAACATCAATCGATGGGCATCTCCATAGCTCATTGATTAGCCTCGTTGATGTGATACTTTCTCCTTTCTTGTCTTCTCCACATAACCCCCATGATCATATTCTATTCCACCCATAGTGCTATGTCCATGGCTCGCGCTCATATATTACATGAAAGTTTATAGGTTTGAGATTACTAAAGTATGAAACAATTGCTTGGCTTGTCATTGGGGTTGTGCATGATGAGAGCATTCTTGTGTGACGAAAATGGAGCATGACTAAACTATATGATTTTGTAGGGATGAACTTTCTTTGGCCATGTTATTTTGAGAAGACATAATTACTTAGTTAGTATGCATGAAGTATTATCATTTTTATGTCAATATGAACTTTTGTCTAGAATCTTTCGGATCTGAATATTCATACCACAATTAAGAAGAATTACATTGAAATTATGCCAAGTAGCACTCCGCATCAAAAATTCTGTTTTTATCATTTACCTACTCGAGGACGAGCAGGAATTAAGCTTGGGGATGCCTGATACATCTCCAATGTATCTATAATTTTTGATTGCTCCATGCTATATTATCTACTGTTTTGGACATTATTGGGCTTTATTTTCCACTTTTATATTATTTTTGGGACTAACCTATTAACCGGAGGCCCAGCCTAGAATTGCTGTTTTTTTGCCTATTTCAGATTTTCGAAGAAACGGAATATCAAACGGAGTCCAAACGGAATGAAACCTTCGGGAACGTGATTTTCTCACCGAACGTGATCCAGGAGACTTGGACGCTAAGTCAAGGAAGCTTCGAGGAGGGCACAACATAGGGGGGCGCACCCACCCCCCAGGGCGCGCCCTCCACCCTTGTGGGCCCCACATTGCTCCACCGACGTACTTCTTCCTCCTATATATACCTACGTACCCCCAAACGATCAGAGACGGAGCCAAAAACCTAATTCCACCGCCGCAACCTTCTGTACCCACGAGATCCCATCTTGGGGCCTGTTCCGGTGCTCCGCCGGAGGGGGCATCCACCACGGAGGGCTTCTACATCAACACCATAGCCTCTCCGATGAAGTGTGAGTAGTTTACCTCAGACCTTTGGGTCCATAGTTAGTAGCTAGATGGCTTCTTCTCTCTTTTTGGATCTCAATACAATGTTCTCCCCCTCTCTCGTGGAGATCTATTCGATGTAATCTTCTTTTTGCTGTGTGTTTGTTGAGACCGATGAATTGTGGGTTTATGATCAAGATTATCTATGAACAATATTTGAATCTTCTCTGAATTCTTTTATGTATGATTGGTTATCTTTGCAAGTCTCTTCAAATTATCAGTTTGGTTTGGCCTACTAGATTGGTTTTTCTTGCAATGGGAGACGTGCTTAGCTTTGGGTTCAATCTTGCGTGTGTTCTTTCCCAAAGGATGAGGGGCAGCAAGGCACGATTGTATTGTTGCCATCGAGGATAACAAGATGGGGTTTTTATCAAATTGCATGAATTTATCCTCTACATCATGTCATCTCGCTTAAGGCGTTACTCTGTTTTCATGAACTTAATACTCTAGATGCATGCCGGATAGCGGTCGATGAGTGGAGTAATAGTAGTAGATGCAGCGGGGAGTTGGTCTACTTGTCTCGGACGTGATGCCTATATACATGATCATACCTAGATATTCTCATAACTATGCTCAATTTGTCAATTGCTCAACAAGAATTCGCTCACCCACCGTAGAATACTTATGCTCTTGAGAGAAGCCACTAGTGAAACCTATGGCCCCCGGGTCTATCTCCATCATATTAATCTTCCATCACTTTATTTATTGCCTTTGCTTTTGCTTTTCTTTTATTTTACTTTGCATCTTTATCATAAAAATACCAAAAATATTATCTATCAGATCTCACTCTCTTAAGTGACCATGAAGGGATTGACAACCCGTAATCACGTTGGTTGCGAGGAGTTATTTGCTTTGTGTAGGTACGAGGGACTCGCGCGTATCCTCCTACTGGATTCATACCTTGGTTCTCAAAAACTGAGTGAAATACTTACGCTACTTTGCTGCATCATCCTTTCCTCTTAAAGGAAATCCAACGCAGTGCTCAAGAGGTAGCACTTGTCTGAGATGTGGGGTAAGTTAGGAAAGTACCCCCACCAATTTGAGCTAGGCGGTTCTTTCGGTTCAGGGGTATCACGGGCATTTCACATGTCGGGATTTCACAGGAGGTTGGATTTTTCGCGTACGTTGTAATTTTGGGATAGCAAGGCGTGGGTTGAGATGGAGGGAGTTTTTGGAGCACAACGAGACAAAGATATATCTTAAATATTTCGGGGTAACAAGGCGCGGGTTGAAATTTCTGGACAAGCCTAACGTGTATTGTACCAAATCAATTCGCACTTCCGTCGACGAAAAAACAAAAAGAAATCAATTCACACCACATAAGAGAGTCTAGTCCGTGTAATTGTACCAAATCAATTAGACTACAAATGCCATTCAAAACTTTGAATTCATGTTATGTTCAATTAAAATAGTTCGCTACGTGTATAATGCATGCAACCTGCTACTCAAATGAACGTTTAATGCATTCCAAACGTATATACTACCGCTTCAATATGAACTAAATTTGAATTTGTTTCTCTATTTGAATAAGATCTACAATAATGATTGTTGTGAAGTCAAACCATTTGAATTCGTTTCTCTATTTTAATAAGATCTACAATCATCATTATTGTGAAGTTAAACCATCCTTTGTGTATTATCTTCACAGCACACCACATGATTACTGTCGAGTTAGATATGAACTATGTGTACTATATGAACTCGAACTCGGTTTTTTGAATCCACTTTATGTTGATTTCAAATCACGATAGATTTCAAGCTCTAGCTAGATCTTCATAATCTAAACCATGTCTCATATGTATAATGTGTTTATCACATAATGTATGGTGCCCCGTCCCCTACGCCTACAAGTATTTAGATGTAGCGACCTGACCCAAAATCGGTCAAATCTCTGTGTCTGTACCATCCCAAGATCATGCTGGTACTCACAGTACATCGATAAAATAATCAAAGTTCAATCACACCTGAATTTATTACACGTTTCTCATATAGAGTCTTTATTACAAGGGAATAAATTCGGCTCAAGGCCAACTCATGAGAAATAAACTACTAATGTTGCGGAAGCGAGAAGATAAAGCGAGTCCATCCGACTCCAAAGGGCAATCGCCAAACGCGGAGCGTAGCCTCACTCCCTGATCGAATAAATCTACGCAACATAAGACGTTGCAGCCGTGTAGGTCAGCTTTTGAATAAGCTGGCAAGTCATGAAGAGAATAACAATAATAAAATTACTAACACTATATGCATTTTGGCTGTGGGGCTCTAAGTTTCATCATTTTGCTAAAAGCCAATTTTCTCCTACTACAAAGTGGACTTGCTTGCAAAATTACTACAAATTGTTGGTAGTTATTGAGATGGTTCCGCCAACCAATGTCTCATTCCCAAATTATTAAGTCATAAACCCTCAAATTTATTCATTAGCTTTAGTGTTGAGATTTCAATACTTCCAAGTTCCAGAGGCTCAAATTGTCCGTAATCGGGACACGGCTAATCGATTAGATCTTTAACTCGCAGAGGTTTGCGACTTTTCCGCAAGAATCATTCCCTCGTTTTAAGTCTTCGCACTTCATGGTGTTTGAAGACGGGACGAATGAAACAGGTCTTCCAAAGAGTTCTTCCGCTACCGCGGTACCCATCCAATCCTACCGTTCTTCTACATCTCGTAGTACCGCCCAGCCAGCGTCACTACTAGGGTTAACCCAGCCAGAGCCCATAATGGCTTGCGGCTGCATTGTAAGCTTCCGGTCATGGGGCATCCATCCGTCTCTTCGTGGCTGGGTGAAGGTTTCGCAAGATGTCATGGCACTTCTCCATGCATCCCGCCAACCTTTGGGTTCTCCAGGTGCCCGTCAACAAATCCTCCACCCAAGAGTGAATTCCGAAGTCCATCTTGATCATTGTAGTTCATGGGGTTGTCATCATCATTGACTCTCACATCTTTCTTATGAATTTCACTCAACCAAAACCCGTCTATGAGCATAGCAAAGTAAACTACTTCGTCCCGGGGTCATGGTAACAAGGGGATTGGTTCATCCTACCACATGATACTACTCAAGATTAACAACTTCAAAATTTCAACTACTGCATGCATGGTGGGTGGTGATAATTTCTAATGCACAAAAACATAGGTATAGAAAATAACATGATCAAAACTTGCCTTGCTGATGATCCTCGTAAGCTAAAGATTCGTAGTAGCAAGCTTCGCACTCCGGAAACTCTACCGAGACAAACAATAATCACAATAAGCATATAAGACTACATAACACAATAGCATAACAAAGTAACACACCAAAACCAACAAAGCAAAACCCAAAGGGAAAACTCAAAGAAAACCAACTCAAAGTTTTCCTACTTCAAACAACAACTAAAAGTAGTTTTATATAACAAAAATTTTCTTAACATAACCTAATCATGGATTTATGTTAACTTAACAGAAAAGGTTTCATTAAGCAACTAGGAGCAAAAAGAATTAATTTAAAATCTATTATGAAACTCCTATTAGGCCTAATTCAATTTCTATTAATAAAATAAAATTTTATTTATTATAAATAAAAGTTCATCCCTTAAAGTGACAGAAACTATCCTAGAATAATCAATCACATGTTAAAAATAAATTTATTTACTAATTAAAATAATAGGAAAACAGTAGCTAGTTAATTAATTAGGATTAACAAGATTCTGCTTAAAACTAATTTTTTTTATTAATCCTAAAATACCCAAATTAATTCCTATGGTTTGGCAATGTCAAAATAAAGTTGGGACAAAAAGAATCATCCCAAAAATAATTTTTCTAACTCATGTTATAACAGATTTACTATTCTGACTAAAACTAGATTAAAGAAATTTTAATTAATTATAACATAGCTAATTATATTTTCTACAGAAACTATAGAAAATTTTCAAACCAACAAAAAAGAATCACCTAAAATATTAAACAGAATAAAAGATATGAATTTTTCAAAACAGGAACTATTCTGTTAAAACAGAAAATGAAAATAAATGAAAAAGGGCCTAATGGGCCTAACCTACGCACTGAGCGTAATATAAACTAAACGGGCCCTAGGGTTAAACTAGTCGGGCCGGGCTAAATAAAAAAAACCTAACTAAAAACTAAACCGTAAACGAACCGGCCGGTTTTATTTAAAAAATACCCTTCTGGTTCTAATCCTAGCCGCTGATAACGATCGGACGGGGAGGGATCTCCGCGACTTCATCAAGCTCGGCGGCGGCGGCGGCGAAAAGTCGCTGGCCTCTCCGGTCGTCGGGAGGTCGGCGGAGAGCTTCCGGAGTGCGGACGAGCTCGGGAGGTGTTTGGTGGGGTCGGTGGAGGTCGGGAGGCTAGGGCGGCGACGGCGACGCAAATGGTGGCGGCGGTGAGCTCGGGCTCCAGCGATGGCGTCGAGAGGAGGAGGGTTCGGCAGGCGAGGGGGAATGGGGTGGGGGCCCAGTATAAATAGGGGGCCTCGGCGTGGCTAGGGAGGCGATCGAGGGGGATCGGATCCGGATCTCACGGATCCCGCGATCGGCGGCGGCGCGCGCGTGCGTGGGCGGGGTTGAAGGAAGGTGGGGTCCGCCTGGCAAGTGGGGAGAGGGCGCGGTCTCGGTCGGTTGACCGAGCCAAGGCTGTTCGGGCGAGGGGTGGCCTCGGGTCGGCTCATTGGCTCATTGGCTGGCCTCTGGCCGCCTGGTGGGCAGTCTTGGCGGCTGGCTGGGCGGGGGGCTGGTGGCGCTGGGGGGGGTTTTTTTTAAAATTTATTTTTAAATAAAACAAAAACAGAGATAACTTAATAAATATAAATATTTTATATAGGACATATATATACCAAAATGATCAGGGGAATATTCCCTATCGTTTGAACATTTTTCCAAAGGCAAAATCCAAACTTTATAAAATTTCATTTTTTTTCAAATTCAAATAAATCTCAAGTTTGAATTCAAAACTTTTGGCAAGGTTTCCTCTGATATTTTTGGAGTGTCATGTTTACTCCTCTCATACTTTTGATCAAGTATTTATCAGGCATAGTTTTTGAAATGATTCCCACTTGCCATAGTTTGAATTCAAATTTGAAAACTCAAAATCTTCTGAAACTCCAAATGGCATTCAAATTCAAACAGGATGCATAGATGCTTAGTTATAATTGTAAAACATTCCAAATAGGAAATTTGGGATGTTACAAACCTACCCACCTTAAGATGAATCTCGCCCTCGAGATTCGGGTTGGCTAGCAATAGGTGCGGGTGATCTCAAGAAGGTCTTCTTCAAGGCCCTGTGTGGCTTCTTCCTCGGTGTGATGACTCCACAAAGACCTTACAAAACTTGATGACCTTGCTGCGGGTGACTCGCTTGCAGTCTCGAGAATTCGGACGGGTTTCTCCTTGTAGGTCGATCACCGTCAAGCTGTATGGCCTCTAGGGGCACTGTGTCTCTCAACGGTATATCGGCCATGTCGGCATGACACTTCTTCACCGAGAAACATGGAAGACATCATGAACTCCGGACAATCCTTCCGGTAGTTCCAACTTGTAAGCAACTTCTCCACGGCGTTCGAGGATTTTGTACGGGCCAATGAATCGGGGTGCTAACTTTCCTTTGACACCAAACCTCTTGATCCCACGAAGCGGAGACACACGAAGATATGCTCGGTCTCCCGCTTCGTAAGTCACTTCCTTGCGCCATCGTCGGCATAACTCTTCTGTCTCGACTGTGCTATCTTGAGTCTGTCTCGAATCAGCTTGACCTTCTCTTCGAATCCTCGATAAGGTCGGAACTGAAAAGTGATCGATCTCCAACACTATCCCACAGAATGGTGTTCGCACCTCCTTCCGTGATAGAGCTTCGAAGGGGCCATCTTCGATGGATTGATAACTGTTGTTGTATGAGAACTCTGCGTCTGGCAAATTATCATCCCAGCTAGACCCATAGTCTAGCACACAAGCTCTCAACATGTCCTCCGTAATCTGGTTGACTCTCTCGGTCCGTCCATCGTCTCATGGATGAAAAGTTGTGCTGAATTCAGCCTCATACCCAAAGTTTCATGCAACTGCTTCCAAAACTTTGAGGTAAACTGCGTTCCTATATCGACACGATACTCCTCGGAACTCCATGCGGACATACGATCCTGGTCATGTATATCTTGGCCAACTTAGCACTGGTATAGGTAGTCTTCACGGAATGAAGTGAGCTACCTTGGTCAAACGATCAACCACTACCCAGATGGAATCATAACCTGAACGGGTCTGGGTAATCCTGTGATGAAATCCATTCCAAGTTTCTCCCATTTCCAATCGGGAATCGCAAAGGTTGAAGTAACCTGCTGGCTTCGATGTTCGCCTTTACACGTTGACAAACATCGATATCGCTACGCACTCGGCAATATCCTTCTTCATACCTGTCCACCGTAAACTTTCCTTCAAATCCGGTACATCTTGGTGTTGCCGGGTGAATCGAGTACGGTGAATCATGAGCCTCCAAGAATTAGCTTCCCGAGTTCGGGATCATTGGGCACATAAATACGATCCTCGAACCATATAGTTCCGTGTTCATCCTTACGGAATCCTTTAGCTTTTCCTTCATTCATCTTTCGCTTTATCTCATCAATTTCCTTGTCCGACTTCCGGCTTCACGAATTTTTCGCCAAAGTGGACTGAACTTCCAGAGTTGCAACATATCCTCTCGAACTATCTCCATCGGAGATCTCTCGAGGTCATCGACTAACTCCAGGGTAATCCTCCTGCCGTAAGAGTATTCACATAACTCTTACGGCTCAAAGCATCTGCTACAACATTAGCTTTACCGGGTGGTAATGCAATCTCATGTCGTAGTCCTTTATCAACTCTAGCCATCTCCTCTCGCTCGAGGTTCAATTCCTTCTGCGTGAAAATATACTTCAAACTCTTGTGATCGTGTAAATATCACAACGGTTTCCGATGAGGAAATGTCTCTGTGTCTTGAGTGCATGCACTACGGCTGCTAACTCCAAATCATGTGTGGCATAATTCATCTCATGAGGTCGTAGCTGTCTGGAGGCATAAGCTACAACTTTTCTTTCCTGCATTAGTACTCCTCCGAGTCCTTGACGAGAAGCGTCACAATAAACCTGGTATTCCTTGTGTATGTCCGGCAAAATCAGCACTGGGGTTGTAACCAACCGTTTCTTCAATTCTTGAAAACTGGCTTCACAATCCTCGGTCCAAACATACTTGGCTTCCTTCTTCAACAGCTCAGTCATGGGCTTGGCAATCTTCAGAAGTTCTCAATAAACCTCCGATAATATCCTGCGAGTCCGAGAAAATGCATGGATCTCCTTGATCGAGGTGGGTGATCGCCAATCGGTGACTGATTCAACCTTGGCGGGATCAACTGCTATTCCTTCTCCTGAAATTACATGTCCGAGGAATCCAACTTCCTTCAGCCAAAATTCACATTTGTTGAACTTGGCATACAACGATGTTCTCAAGTTTCTCCGTAACTAGACGCAAATGTTCCTTATGCTCTTCCTCGCTCTTGGAGAAAATCAATATATCATCGATGAACACCACGACAAACTTGTCCAGATATTCCATAAACACCTTGTTCATCAAATTCATGAAGTATGCAGGAGCATTAGTCAATCCAAATGACATGACGGTATACTCATATAAACCATACCGGTAGTGAATGCTGTTTTGGGTATATCCTTTTCACGGATCTTCAATCGATGATACCCGATCAAGATCGATCTTAGAGAATACCTTGGCTCCAACTAGCTGATCAAACAGATCATTAATCATCGGCAGAGGGTACTTGTTCTTGATGGTTACTTCGTTCAACGCACGATAATCCACAACCATCCTCAAGCTTCCATCCTTCTTCTCTACCAAAAGAACTGGGGCTCCCCAAGGTGATGAGCTTGGCCGAATATATCCTTTCTCCAATAACTCATTAATTTGATCCTTGATCTCTTTCAACTCATTCGGTGGCATCCGATAAGGTCTCTTGGATATTGGGGCTGTGCCGGGCAATAACTCAATCAGAAACTCAATGTCCCTGTCCGGTGGCATTCCTGGTAATTCCTCCGGAAACACATCGGGAAAATCTTGCACTACTGGCACTTCCTCCTGAACAACTCCCGTGAGGGAATGCACCTGATTCTTCATCTGGCTATGCCTGGCTACATACTTGATCCTCTTCTGCTCCGGGGTGGTGAGCAGAATAGACTTGTGGGCACAGTCTATGTTTCCTTCAACTCGTCAACCAATCCATCCTAGGATTACATCCAAGGTCGGGTTTCCAACACTATGAGGTCTGCGGAAATTTATGGTTCCCGATGTTGAGGGTTGCATGACAGCCTAAGCTCGCCATCATTTCTCCTCTCGCGAACCGACGCCAAGGGGCTTCTAAGGGTTTTAGTGGGCAACCCGTACTTTTCCACAACTACCCTTGATATGAATGAATGTGTTGCACCAGAATCAAAGAGTACCAATACTAAACGTGAATTCAATAAAAACTTACCAACCACAGTGTCTGGCTGATCATAGACGTCCTCCACGTCAATGTGGTTCACCTGAGCATGAGGGTAAGGGTTGGGCTTCTTCGCTGAGCCTCCATTGCCGTTTCCATTCCTCGGCTTGGCCTCCGGGCAGTCGGTGGCATAGTGTCCTGTTTTCTGGCACTTGAAGCAGGTGATGTGGCTCAGATCCTTCGGAGCCGGGGCAGAACGATGCTGATTGCCATTACCATTTCCATTGCCATTGCCATGGCCTGACTTGTGGTCCTGGCTGCGGTTGTTCCCATTTCCTCCATGGTTATAACCTCCATGGTTATGATGGGTGTGCCCTCCTGAGTATGGTGCATAACGGGCTTCGCTGAGCTCCGAGTTGTGCTTCCCTGGCTGTACTTCCGCTTGCGGCTTCAATCTGCTGCTGCTTGCCTTCAAGTATGGTGGCCTTGTCTACCAGCTCCGGTAGTTGTTGAAGGTAGCCACAATAAGCTGCATACTCAGCTCGTCGTTGAGTCCTCGAGAAATTTCTCCTGCTTATGCATCGTGGCCACATCATCCGGGGCATAGCGAGCTAGCTTGTTGAACTCATCCACGTCATCGCGCCACAAGACGGTTCCCTGGCGTAAGTTGCGGAACTCACGCTTCTTCGCACTCATGGCTCCGGCTGAAACATGAGCGGTGCGGAAAGCTTCTGAACTGATCCCACGTGATGGCACCGATGGGATAAGTGGCGTGTAGTTCTCCCACCAAGAAGCTGCAGGTCCATCAAGTTGATGCGCTGCAAAGCGCACCTTCTCTGCATCGGTGCATCCAACAGTGATTAGCTCTCTTCCGACTTTGCGGAGCCAATCATCACCACAATCGGCTCGGTGCTACTAGAGAACATGGCGGATTCAGCCTCGTGAATCGAGTCAAGTTGTCCACAGGGGTGGTGGCGGTGGATTGTTGGTGTTGTTGTTCGATTCGGATGAGTAGCTGCATGAGGGCATTCGCTGCTGGAGCAGCTGGGTGAGCTCTGGCGGAAAACCGTGTCACGCCCTGAGGCATCCGTGTTTTGGAGTGGATGAGAAAATTAGAATAGAACAATGGTCTATGAGAAATAACACTACCCATATGAATGCACAATCATAAAACACACCAATCATTTATTCATTCCACTCAAACATGGTTCAATCTCGATTACAAAAGCTCATGACTAATCGAAAATATCGGCCTAACTGATCGATGAAAAGGTAAAAATAACATGGTGGTCGACTAAAAGTCTTCATCAATAATCCTTGCGTCCTCTCGTGCGATGTCCTCTGTTGTGACGCCTCCTCTTGCGGCTTCCTCCAGTGGAACTCCCTTCATAATCCTGATCATTACTCACGAGGGGTCCGTCATCTCCACTCGTAAAAAGGTCCTCTCCCAAGTCCATCTTTTCCTCTATTGCGGCAAGCTTCATCTTCAGGTCGTCGACTGTCTCCATGAAGTCCGCGACTTCTTCCTCATGGTTAAGGAAGTCTGCGTGTGCCTTCTCCTCCAGTTCCAGTTCACGGAACAAAAGCTTCCGGTGTGTCTTCGAGTTACGGCGAGTCTGAATCTCCCGTTTCCTGAGGAGACACTCCAAGTCCTGGACATAAGAGAGAATGGAGTCGTCCTCAACGGTACGGATGATATCTCCGTTCCTTGCTCTGTGAGAAACCATGGCGAGGTCTCGAGGGATCGAGCTCGCCTCAGACTCCTCTCGGAGATGTCCAAGGGCACGATAGATCGCCATGTCCCTTCCGATGATCCAGTTGAAGTCGGTGAACTCAAAGTCAATAGGCTCCATATGTCCTCCGAAGGTTCTCCCAGGATATGCACTTCAAACTCAGAAGGGTGTCCGCTGAAGTGCATTAGTTGGCTTCCGGTGATCGAGGGTAGAGCAATCTTCAGCTTCTTCACCATCTGGACCAGCTTTACGCCAAGGGCATCGCCTCATCGGGTGGCAAAACTCCGTAGCAAAACAGGGGTGAACTCGACGCCATCTAGAATGTTGAAAATCGGAGAGGAGTTAGAAATGAACAGGGAGAATTACGGAATGATAAGGATAATAAGTAAATGGTCTCTTCCTATGGCTTTCCGATCCTAGGGGTTACGATCCTACGGTCAACAGAGGTTTCGATACCATCTCTCAGAGCGACCTGACCCAAAATCGGTCAAATCTACGTGTCTGCATACCATCCCAAGATCATCTTTGGTACTCACAAGACATCGATAAAATAATCAAAGTTCAATCACACCTGAATTTATTACACGCTTCTCATATAGAGTCTTTATTACAAGGAATAAATTCGCTCAAGGCCAACTCATGAGAAATAAACTACTAATGTTGCGGAAGCGTAGAAGATAAAGCGAGTCCATCCGACTCCAAAGGGCAATCGCCAAACGCTGAGCGTAGCCTCACCCCGATCGAATAAATCGCAACATAAGACGTTGCAGTGTAGGTCAGCTTTTTGAATAAGTCGGCAAGTCATGAAGAGAATAACAATAATAAAATTACTAACACTATATGCATTTTGGCTGTGGGGCTCTAAGTTTCATCATTTTTTGAAAAGCCAATTTTCTCCTACTACAAAGTGGACTTGCTTGCAAAATTACTACAAATTGTTGGTAGTTATTGAGATGGTTCCGCCAACCAATGTCTCATTCCCAAATTATTAAGTCATAAACCCTCAAATTTATTCATTAGCTTTAGTGTTGAGATTTCGAATACTTCCAAGTTCCAGAGGCTCAAATTGTCCGTAATCGGGACACGGCTAATCGATTAGATCTTTAACTCTGCAGAGGTTTGCGACTTTTCCGCAAGAATCATTCCTCCTTTTAAGTCTTCGCACTTCATGGTGTTTGAAGACGGACGAATGAAACAGGTCTTCCAAAGAGTTCTTCGCTACCGCCGTACCCATCCAATCCTATCGTTCTTCTACATCTCGTAGTACCGCCCAGCCAGCGTCACTACTAGGGTTAACCCAGCCGAGCCCATAATGGCTTGCGGCTGCATGTAAGCTTCCGGTCATGGGGCATCCATCCTTCTCTTCGTGGCTGGGTGAAGCTTTCGCAAGATGTCATGGCACTTCTCCATGCATCCCGCCAACCACTGGGTTCTCCAGGGTGCCCGTCAACCATCCTCCACCCAGTAGTGAATTCCGAAGTCCATCTTGATCATTGTAGTTCATGGGGTTGTCATCATCATTGAATCTCACATCTTTCTTATGAATTTCACTCAACCAAAACCCGTCTCACGAGCATAGCAAAGTAAACTACTTGTCCCGGGTCATGGTAACAAGGGATTGGTTCATCCTACCACATGATACTACTCAAGATTAACAACTTCAAAATTTCAACTCTGCATGCATGGTCGGTGGTGATAATTTCTAATGCACAAAAACATAGGTATAGAAAATAACATGATCAAAACTTGCCTTCTTGATGATCCTCGTAAGCTAAAGATTCAGAGTAGCAAGCTTCGCACTCCGGAAACTCTACCGAGACAAACAATAATCACAATAAGCATATAAGACTACATAACACAATAGCATAACAAAGTAACACACCAAAACCAACAAAGCAAAACCCAAAGGGAAAACTCAAAGAAAACCAACTCAAAGTTTTCCTACTTCAAACAACAACTAAAAGTAGTTTTATATAACAAAATTTTCTTAACATAACCTAATCATGGATTTATGTTAACTTAATGTAAAAGGTTTCATTAAGCAACTAGGAGCAAAAAGAATTAATTTAAAATCTGTTATGAAACTCCTATTAGGCCTAATTCAATTTCTATTAATAAAATAAAATTTTATTTATTATAAATAAAAGTTCATCCCTTAAAGTGACAGAAACTATCCTAGAATAATCAATCACATGTTAAAAATAAATTTATTTACTAATTAAAATAATAGGAAAACAGAGCTAGTTAATTAATTAGGATTAACAAGATTCTGCTTAAAACTAATTTTTATTAATCCTAAAATACCCAAATTAATTCCTATGGTTTGGCAATGTCAAAATAAAGTTGGGAGAAAAGAATCATCCCAAAATAATTTTTCTAACTCATGTTATAACAGATTTACTATTCTGACTAAAACTAGATTAAAGCAATTTTAATTAATTATAACATAACTAATTATATTTTCTAAAGAAACTATAGAAAAATTTCAAACCAACAAAAAAAGAATCACCTAAAAATATTAAACAGAATAAAAGATATGAATTTTTCAAAACAGGAACTATTCTGTTAAAACAGAAAATGAAAATAAATGAAAAAGGGCCTAATGGGCCTAACCTACGCACTGAGCGTAATATAAACTAAACGGGCCCTAGGGTTAAACTAGTCGGGCCGGGCTAAATAAAAAAAACCTAACTAAAAACTAAACCGTAAACGAACCGGCCGGTTTTATTTAAAAAAAATACCCCTTCGGGGTTCTAATCCTAGCCGTTGATAACGCATCGGACGGGGGAGGGGATCTCCGGCGACTTACCGGAGCTCGGCGGCGGCGGCGGCGGCGGCGGCGAGTGCGTTGGCCTCTCCGGTCGTCGGGGAGGTCGGCGGAGAGCTCTGGCGGGTGCGGACGAGCTCGGGGAGGTGTTTGGTGGGGTCGGTGGAGGTCGGGGAGGGCTAGGGCGGCGACGGCGACGCAAATGGTGGCGGCGGTGAGCTCGGGCTCCGGCGATGGCGTGCGAGAGGAGGAGGGTTCCATGACAGGCGAGGGGGAATGGGTGCGGGGCCCAGATAAATAGGGGGGCTCGGCGTGGCTAGGAGGCGATCGGGAGGGGGATCGGATCCGGATCTCACGGATCCCGGCGATTGAGGCGGCACGGCGTTGCGTGGGCGGGGGTTGAAGGAGGTGGGGTCCGCCTGGCGGGGGGGAGAGGGCGCGGTCTCGGTCGGTCGACCGAGCCGAAGGCTGTTCGGCGAGGGGTGGCCTGGTCGGCTCATTGGCTCATTGGCTGGCCTCTGGGCGCTGGTGGGCGATCAAGTGGCGCTGGCTGGGCTGGGGGGCTCGGGTGGCACTGGGGGTTTTTTTTAAAATTTATTTTTTAAATAAAACAAAAACATAGATAACTTAATAAATATAAATATTTTATATAGGACATATATATACCAAAATGATCAGGGGAATATTCCCTATCATTTGAACATTTTTCCAAAGGCAAAATCCAAACTTTATAAAATTTCATTTTTTTCAAATTCAAATAAATCTCAAGTTTGAATTCAAAACTTTTGGCAAGGTTTTCCTCTGATATTTTTGGAGTGTCATGTTTACTCCTCTCATACTTTTGATCAAGTATTTATCAGGCATAGTTTTTGAAATGATTCCCACTTGCCATAGTTTGAATTCAAATTTGAAAACTCAAAATCTTCTGAAACTCCAAATGGCATTCAAATTCAAACAGGATGCATAGATGCTTAGCTATAATTGTAAAACATTCCAAATAGGAAATTTGGGATGTTACATTAGATGTGAGTTGCAAACGCCACACATTACCACAAATTCAAATAAAATGTGAGATTGTTCAATATATAGTATTGTTTAGATTGTTCGATATTTAGTTGTAAGCTGCAAATGCCACACATTATCACAAATTCAAATAAAATGTGAGATTGTTCGATGTATAGTATGGTTTAGATTGTTCGACATTTAGCTGTGAGTTGCAAACGCCATGCATTATCACATTATGGTATAACATGTGCAAAACCACAACACGTGTATCACCACTATATTCATGCATGCATATGTTTATAACACTATGATCTCCTATTCAAATATATGAATCCACTTTCATATCAAATTATGATCCACAAAAATCCTCTAACCTTTGTAGATAGCACTAACTTTCTCTCGTGCATGCACACGCCCTCCTCGCCCTCTCCCTCCCTCAGCATTCTATCCATCGCGCACATTCATTTTATTTCTTTAGGTCGTTCTCCCACGGTCTCCACAACTCCTTTTCGACACACACCGACCGATAAACCTCTCCAGCAATGTATGCCTACAACATACACACGCACCTTCCATCTCCTCCTTTCTGTGTCCATGCCTCGTGTCTCTCATACGGTCCCACACACGTGTAAACTCTCGCCCCTCTTTTCATCGATCTCACAATCGCACACTCCTCCCCCTATCTAGCTAGTAGCTCGGCCTCTTGCACCACCTCCTAGCTCCATTCTCTATGTCTATCCGTCTTGCTGGGCCTTATTTTCCTCTAACAAATGGATGTACACCGACCGATCTCCCGCTATACATATAGCTAGCTAGGTCCTTGTAACTCGTTTTACCCACGCATCGATCGATCTACCTCATTAGTTATGTCTCTCCCTTCCTCCGATAAACAACAATTGATCTACCGATCTAGTTAGGTTTACTTACCAAACACATGGTTCCCCTTCATCATCCATGCATGCGTCCCGACACATCTATCACGCACAGGCACACACAGAAACACATCCCCACTCTTATTAACAATATTGCAGTTCTACCCTCATTTTGTCTAGTAGGCCTCTCCCACCATCTTCGAGAAGCAACTCCATCACCCATCTAGCACTCTACCCCTCTCCCTCCTCTCTCTCTCTCTCTCTCTCTCTCTCTCTGTCCCAACCTATTTCCCGTCCTTCAGTTATGTATGGATGTCGACCGATCTCCCTCAAGACATAGTTGGGTCTCTCCTTCTCAACACATATACGAGTCGTTCTACCTCTCAAGTTAAGCCTCTGCCTCCCCCCTCCCCCCCCCCCCCCACACACCGATACATCGAGCGCTCTAGTCATGTCTCCCTGCCACACACAAACTTGCCATGTGCCCTCTGACGTTCCGGTAGGTCAGCCGCCCTATATCTTTGACTTGCACACACACAATTTCGATGGCTCTCTTCATCGATCTCGCACCCACCCACTTGATCCTCTCTTCGACTCTACCTATGACCCCTCCCTCACTTCTCGTGGATCGCCCCCTCTATATATGATATAGATAGGCCTCTATTTCACACACATTGCATGTGTCAAATTTTTGTTTGAGATGTCATCGACACATATTCCCACAAATACATTCACGAAATCACACCCCCCCCAAACAAAAAACACTCACGAACGCACACTTCATCTGTCTAGGTTTGTATCTCTCTCACACACACCCGCGTAGGTGGGGGACATGCACGAAGAGAAGAGGTGCACGCACGGCGCACGTACTCCCGTCTCTTTATCAACCACACCCGCGCGGGTACACGGTGGAGCTCATTTCTGTAGAAAAAGGTAGCCCACGTGGTAATTTGACACGTGTACTAGTTGTCCACTTGATGGAGGATTTTCTACCACGGGTGAACAAACAAATTGCGACTTGACGCGTTATGTTAAAAAAGAGGCAAACCATGTGGGGCCTACCTTAGAGGCAAGGCTCTATACACTCGAGATGCTCTGTATGTATTACTTTTGATGTGTCCCGTCAACTCGCAGAACGAGGAGAAGCTTGCTTAGTACGCCGTCTCCCCTGCCCACGGGCGCGGTGGCTCGCAGGACGAGGTGAAGCTTGCTTACTAGTATGCCTTATGCCTGCTCCCTTGCCCACGCGCGCGGTGGCTCGCGGGACGAGGAGAAAATTTTACTACTCCCTCCGTTTACTCCTCGTCCCTACCTTGGTTAGAGAGATTATCATATTGTTTGGAATATATGTCCTTTAGTAGATTTCAATATGGACTACTAGTACATACTCCAAAGACTGATGTATATAGACGTATTTTAGAGTGTAGATTCACTCATATTGCTCCGTATGTAGTCCATATTGAAACGAGCGTAATAGTACGCACTCTCCCTGTCCCCTCGACCCTCGCCCACGTGGTGGACGTGCAGCAATTCATTCGGTCTCATATAGCCAGAACGATATATATACTGCAGTACCATTATTGCTCGACTTCCCGAAGAGGCGAAGAGCCAATCGCAAGGTTAATATTTTGGAGATGCTAGGCGCAAGGTTTATAGGAGAACGAGTAGTAGTAGTACTAGTAGTACGTACCAGTGGTACGTACTGTACGAGGAATAAGGCAACAAGATGTATGTTTTGCGTGACAGTCCCTTCTTACAGGACGTGCTAGACCTAGTGGACCTCATTGTTGCAATGGGACTACTCCCTATCATCGAAGGCACGATTCAAAGTGGTGGGCGGCGGGCATAATTCGGAGCTGGTTAGTCTTAAACCCCATGGAGAAGTCCTATCAAAAGGAATAGCCATCGTCTACACGTGCTACTATGTAAAATGAGTAAATGAGACAAAAAGAGAAAGGGACAAAGTAAAATAAAATCACCAGCCTTAGATCCAGCCCTATTGTATCAGTGAATGATATTTCTACGTCGTGATTGACATGGCTATATTATTAACCATGCTATGGAGGTAGAAGCGGATTTTTATTTATTCATGGAGGTAGCAGCGGATGGATATTCAACGAGGAGTGAAATGATGGTTGCTTCCTCGGTCAAACATAGAGAAAGGCGGGCCTCGTGATTTCACGGCTTATTAGAAATTATTACTGCCTATACACTTTGCCTAGATGTAATAACCGCGTGGTAGTACAGTAGCGGGCTATACTTTTAATAACCATGCTCGAAGATAAGAGGTGCACGCACCCACGCACATAGTGTACTAGTAGCACTCTTTGCGTCTTCCCCAACCACACACGTGACACGGTGGAGCTCATTTCTGTAAGATGATGCAGCCCACGTGATAATTTGACGCGTCTAGTAGTAGTTACTCACTTATAAATAATGGACGGTCGGGAACCACGCATGAACGATGTCGCGTCATTTATAAATAAAGTTTTTTTCTTCAGTGGCACGTACGCAATATAAATAGGTTCATATGGAGAGAAAAGGAAACCGCTCCACTATATACATAGCCAGGACGAGCCTACAAGGTTGCTTGCTGGGGTTGCTCTCTTCACACTCTCTCGCACAAAACGACTGTGGCCACATCTCTAACATCCGGGCGGATCACGTCCACCGGGGGAAGGGGTGGATGCTTAGTTTAGATGCGGTCGCCGTTGCCGACGGCGAAAACCCACCGTCGGCACGTCCAGATAAGGGGTCCCCGCCGTTCTCTCTCACAAAGCCGGTGAGGTTGCCTTCGTCCCTTGCTCACTGCCGCGACGTGGGCAGTTGCCGCCTCCCGCCGCCCTCCTCTAGGTTGAGCTACATCCCGACATCCCTCGGGTACAACTTCCTTTACAGCCGGCTTGCACCACTACTCCAGCTTCCCACATCACTCCATGTGGATATTTCTCTACTTCTTTGCCCCGCACATACCTCTACTGGCTTCTACGTACTGTATTTGTTATGAATTTATGTCTCATCAACTAGTCCCAGTAATCTTATTCTAATCACGCTTCTTCAATTTCTTTGCCACAGGGTTGCTCATCTCGATTTTGGTGAAACTGCACAAAATCCGATGGTCAAAGGGTTGCAAACTTCATTTCTTGGGAAGCTCCAACGTTTCCAGCAAATTAAAGCCTAGTTAGGGTTTACGGTTCAAGGGCTAGGGACTGCATGGATCGTTTTTTTCTTTAGTTGTCTCTGTTCCAAAATAAGTGTCAACTTTAGTAGTAGTACAACTTTGTACTAAAGTTTCCATAAAGTTGAGACACTTATTTTGGAACAGAGGGAGTACATATTGGCTATGATCTGTCAATTATTGATATGCAATAGCATGCATGTTAGTCTCCTTTGTATTTGATGAAATGTTGCAACGGGCAACCTTGGACGCAAGATACATGAAACAGAAGCTGGAAGCTTCATAGCATTGTACAAATTTATCTCGCTAAGAAATTACAGTATGTACTATACTAGTACTATGTAAAGAGTTAGGTGTCGCACGGTGTCCATAAAATATGGTGATAGTGTGAGGTGGGCCATGTAATCACTGACCCTGTGTGTTTTCATTACTTTCGCACTCCTCCGCTGTAAGAATGGAGAAAATTGTAATCTAGTAGTACCTCCTTTCGCCGAAAGCGTGGGACATCCAGCAGTCGTACCATCTCAGTAATAATGACCAATGAGCCGTCAAATCACATAGACCCAACAGTAAGTTGGACGGACGAAGCAACCATCACTCTTGAATCCGCTTTTCCCTTCAACGCAGGCGCCAATGAGAGGTCACGTCCGCTCTGCCCGGGCATGAATGTGGCACCGATTCTTTGGAGCGGCGCTGACCGTTTCAGGTGGGAAGTGTGCGCGGGTGATGGAGGGGCTTTGGCTGGGCCAGTCTGGTCAAGAGCGGGCGTGGCAGCTATCCGCCTGTTCCGACCGGACGCCCGGAAACGAGAGGATGCACCGACTCTCACGGCTAAATCGTACACTACACACTATCTCTCTATAGGCGTAGGTCGATGTGTCGCTCTCTCTGACACACACATGTTGTTAAACACACACACACGCGCACACGCACACGCACACACAGGTTCATAGAATAGGAATATCGTGCGACTGCCAAGCCACATGAGGTGAGATACAAATGGAGTACGTGCAAGAAGAGAAGAGGTGATGAATATTCCATCAAACCTGGACTGAGGAGTAGTACTCCGTCCGTCTAGGTGTTAAGTCATCTTACGAAAATCAGATATTCCCAAAATGTTTAGGCGTCGTCCATTAACTTCGCATCTCAATCCCCTCCTGACCTCGTTGCTAGCGAGCGTTGTTACTTAGGGAGCGTTTGGATCCTTAGCAAGAACAGTTTATAACCTAGCCGGGCAAGGTTAGGCGTTTGGAACTGTTAAAATATGTTAGGTTTTGTGGGCCAGCTAGCTTGGGTGGGCTAGAAAAACGTTGCTAGCTCAGGAGAGCCAGATCGGCTCGCTTCTGACGGCAAACTTCGCGCATGAAAAATCGGCGACCCACTCATGATAACGATTTTCACGGGGCCTAGTAAGAAAATGAACTAAACCATTTGACCAGGCAAGGTTGGCAAAGCGAAAGCTGGCTAGCTGGGCTAGCCGAGCAATTTCCTTAGAGCATCTCCAATGTATGGAGGCAGTGCAGCCTCTCAGCTGGGCCCCACGTTAATGCCTCTAAGCATGAATGAAATTTACGCATTGTATAAAGATTTTAACATGCCTCCAAGGTGGAGCCCACCATAAGCCTACCACAAATAAAAAATCTAAGTTACAACTTCTGATCCGCGTGCATGCAGGTGCTACCTCTTGAGCACTGCGTTGGTTTTCCCTTGAAGAGGAAAGGATGATGCAGCAAAGTAGCATAAGTATTTCCCTCAGTTTTTGAGAACCAAGGTATCAATCCAGTAGGAGGCTAGACGCAAGTCCCTCACACCTACACAAAAAAATAAATCCTCGCAACCAATGCGATAAGGGGTTGTCAATCCCTACAAGGTCATTTACGAGAGTGAGATCTGATAGATATGATAGGATAATATTTTTGGTATTTTTGTGATAAAGATACAAAGTAAAGAAAGCAAAATAAAAACGACGCCAGAAATAGCTTGTTGTCGGGAGATTAATATGATGGAAAATAGACCCGGGGGCCATAGGTTTCACTAGTGGCTTCTCTCAAGAGCATAAGTATTTTACGGTGGGTGAACAAATTACTGTTGAGCAATTGATGAATTGAGCATAGTTATGAGAATATCTAGGTATGATCATGTATATAGGCATCACGTCCGAGACAAGTAGACCGACTCTCATGCGCATCTACTACTATTACTCCACACATCGACCGCTATCCAAAGATGCATCCAGAGTATTAAGTTCATAAGAACAAAGTAAGGCTTTAAGCAAGATGACATGATGTAGAGGGATAAATTCATGAAATATGATAAAAACCCCATCTTGTTATCCTCGATGGCAACAATACTATACGTGCCTTGCTGCCCCTACAGTCACTGGGAAAGGACACCGCAAGATTGAACCCAAAGCTAAGCACTTCTCCCATTGCAAGAAAGATCAATCTAGTAGGCCAAACCAAACTGATAATTCGAAGAGACTTGCAAAGATAACCAATCATACACAAAAGAATTCAGAAGATTAAAATATTGTTCATAGATAAACTTGATCATAAACCCACAATTCATCGGTCTCAACAAACACACCGCAAAAGAAGATTACATCGAATAGATCTCCACAAGAGAGGGGGAGAACATTGTATTGAGATCCAAAAAGAGAGAGGAAGCCATCTAGCTAATAACTATGGACCCGAAGGTCTGAGGTAAACTACTCACACTTCATCGGAGAGGCTATGGTGTTGATGTAGAAGCCCTCTGTGATGGATGCCCCCCCGTGAGCTCGAACGGCCCGAGATGGGATCTCGTGGAGGCAGAAGGTTGCGGCGGTGGAATTAGGTTTTGGCTCCGATCCCATCGCTTGGGGGTGCGTGAGGTATATATAGGAGGAAGGAGTATGTTGGTGGAGCAACATGGGGCCCACGAGGTGGAGGGCGCCTCTACCTCGTGGCTTCTCGCTGATTTCTTGACGAGGGTCCAAGTCCTCGGATAATGTTCGTTCAAAATCACGTTCCCGAAGGTTTCATTCCGCTTGGACTCCGCTTGATATTCTTTTTCGTGAAACTCAAATAGGCAAAAAACAGCAATTCAGGCTGGGCCTCCGGTTAATAGGTTAGTCCCAAAATAATATAAAAGTGAATAATAAAGCCCAATAATGTCCAAAACAGAAGATAATATAGCATGGACCAATCAAAAATTATAGATACGTTGGAGACGTATCAAGCATCCCCAAGCTTAATTCCTGCTTGTCCTCGAGTAGGTAAATGATAAAAATAGAATTTTTGATGCGGAATGCTACTTGGCATAATTTCAATGTGATTCTTCTTAATTGTGGTATGAATATTCAGATCCGAAAGATTCAAGATAAAAGTTCATATTGACATAAAAATAATAATACTTCAAGCATACTAACTAAGCAATTATGTCTTCTCAAAATAACATGGCCAAAGAAAGTTCATCCCTACAAAATCATATAGTTTAGTCATCCTCCATTTTCGCCACACAAGAATGCTCTCATCATGCACAACCCCTATGACAAGCCAAGCAATTGTTTCATACTTTAGTAATCTCAAACTTTTTCAACCTTCACGCAATACATGAGCGTGAGCCATGGACATAGCACTATGGGTGGAATAGAATATGATGATGGGGGTTATGTGGAGAAGACAAAAAAGGATAAAGTCTCACATCAACGAGGCTAATCAATGAGCTATGGAGATGCCCATCGATTGATGTTAATGCAAGGAGTAGGGATTGCCATGCAACGGATGCACTAGAGCTATAAATATATGAAAGCTCAACAAAAGAAACTAAGTGGGTGTGCATCCAACTTGCTTGCTCACGAAGACCTAGGGCACTTGAGGAGGCCCATTGTTGGAATATACAAGCCAAGTTCTATAATGAAAAATTCCCACTAGTTGTATGAAAGTGACAAAACAAGAGACTCTCTATCATGAAGATTTTGGTGCAACTTTGAAGCACAAGTGTGGTAAAAGGATAGTAACATTGTCCCTTCTCTCTTTTTCTCTCATTTTTTTGGGGCCTTCTCTTTTTTTTATGGCCTTTCTCTCTTTTTTTTATTCCTCACTTGGGACAATGCTCTAGAAAATGATGATCATCACACTTCTATTTATTTACAACTCAATGATTACAACTCGATACTAGAACAAAGTATGACTCTATATGAATGTCTCCGGCGGTGTACCGGGATATTCAATGAACCAAGAGTGACATGTATGAAAGAATTATGAACGGTGGCTTTGCCACAAATACTATGTCAACTACATGATCATGCAAAGCAATATGACGATGATGAACGTGTCATGATAAACGGAATGGTGGAAAGTTGCATGGCAATATATCTCGGAATGGCTATGGAAATGCCATAATAGGTAGGTATGGTGGCTGTTTTGAGGAAGATATAGGGAGGTTTATGTGTGAAAGAGCGTATCATATCACGGGGTTTGATGCACCGTGAAGTTTGCACCAACTCTCAATGTGAGAAAGGGCAATGCACGGCATCAAGAGGCTAGCAATGATGGAAAGGTGAGGGTGCGATAATCCATGGACTCAACATTAGTCATAAAGAACTCACATACTTATTGCAAAAATATACAAGTCATCAAAACCAAGCACTACGCGCATGCTCCTAGGGGATAGATTGGTAGGAAAAGACCATCGCTCGTCCCCGACCGCCACTCATAAGGAGGACAATCAAAGAACACCTCATGTTTCAAATTTGTTACATAACGTTTACCATACGTGCATGCTACGGGACTTGCAAACTTCAACACAAGTATTTCTCAAATTCACAACTACTCAACTAGCACAACTTTGATATCACTACCTCCATGTCTCAAAACAATCATCAAGCATCAAGCTTCTCTTAGTATTCAACACACTCATAAGAAAGTTTTTACTATTCTTGAATACCTAGCATATTAGGATTATTTAAGAGAATTACCATGCGATTTAAGACTCTCAAAATAATCTAAGTGAAGCATGAGATATCAATAGTTTCTATAAAACAAATCCACCACCGTGCTCTAAAAGATATAAGTGAAGTACTAGAGCAAAAACTATATAACTCAAAAGATATAAGTGAAGCACATAGAGTATTCTAATAATTCCCGAATCATGTGTGTCTCTCTTAAAAGTTGAATACAACAAGGATGATTGTGGTAAACTAAAAAGCAAAGACTCAAATCATATAAGACGCTCCAAGCAAAACACATATCATGTGGTGAATAAAAATATAGCTCCAAGTAAAGTTACCGATGGAAGTAGACGAAAGAGGGGATGCCTTCCGGGGCATCCCCAATCTTTGGATTTTTGGTGTCCTTAGATTATCTTGGGGGTGCCATGGGCATCCCCAAGCTTAGGATCTTGCCACTCCTTATACCATAATCCATCAAATCTTTCACCCAAAACTTGAAAACTTCACAACACAAAACTCAGCAGAAAATCTCGTGAGCTCCGTTAGTGAAAGAAAACAAAAGACCACTTCAAGGTACTGTAATGAAATCATTTTTTTATTTATGTTGGTGTTAAACCTACTGTATTCCAACTTCTCTATGGTTTATGAACTCTTTTACTAGCCATAGATTCATCAAAATAAGCAAACAACACACGAAAAACAGAATCTGTCAAAAACAGAACAGTCTGTAGTAATCTATAACTAACGCAAACTTCTGGAACTCCAAAAAATCAGAAAAAATAGGAAGACCTAGACAATTTTTTTATGGATCAGCAGCAATTGGAATCAATATTTTATCATGTTCTGGTGATTTTTAACAATTATTTTCATGAACAGAAAGTTTCTGGAATTTTCTGCAAGATCAAATAACTATCATCCAAGAAGATCCTATAGGTTTAACTTGGCACAAACACTAATTAAAACATAAAAAACATCTAACCAGATGCTGGATCAAATATTTATTGAATAACAGCAAGGAAAAATATTGGGTTGTCTCCCAACAAGCGCTTTTCTTTAAAGCCTTTTAGCTAGGCGTTGATAATTTTAATGATGCTCACATGAAAGACAAGAATTGAAGCACAAAGAGAGCATCATAAAACACGTGACAAACACATCTAAGTCTCACATACTTCCTATGCATAGGCATATTATAGAAAAACAAATTATCATAGCAAGCAAAAACTAGCATATGCAAGGAAGCGGAAAGGAACAATAGCAATCTCAACATAACGAGAGGTAATTTAGTAACATGAAAATTTACATGACCATATTTTCCTCTCTCATAATAATTACATGTAGGATCATAAGCAAATTCAATAAAATAGCTATCACATAAAATATTTTCAACATGATCCACATGCATGCAAAGTTGACACTCTTCCGAAATAGTGGGATTAACATTAACTAAAGTCATGACCTCTCCAAACCCACTTTTATCAAAAATTTCATCAGATTGAATATTCTCCAAATATGTGGGATCTAAAGTTGACACTCTTCCAAACCCACTTTCAATATTATTGCAAAAAATATTATCAATCTCATATTCATCATGGGATTAGATAAATTTTCAAGATCATAAGAAGAATCACCCCAATCATGATCATTGCAACAAGTAGTAGACATAGCAAAACTAGCATCCCCAAGCTTAGGGTTTTGCATATTATTAGCACAATTGACATCAAGAGAATTTATAGTAAAATTATTGCAATCATGCTTTTTATTCAAGGAGCTATCGTGAATCTCTTCATAAATTTCTTCATCACAATTTTCATATTCACAAATTTCAAGCAAAACTTCATAAAGATAATCTACTGCACAAAACTCACTAGCAATTGGTTCATCATAATTGGATCTCTTAAAAAGATTAGCAAGCGGATCAGGATCCATAGATCTTAGCTTCTCTATTTAGGAATAAATACTCAACTATTTCAACCAAGCGAGCAAACGAGCCAAGAAAGACATCAAGGCAAACGAAAAGACGAGCGGAAAAAGGGCGAATAAAACGGCAAGGGTGAAGTGGGGGAGAGGAAAACGAGAGGCAAATGGCAAATAATGTAATGCGGGAGATAAGGGTTTGTGATGGGTACTTGGTATGTTGACTTTTGCGTAGACCTCCCCGGCAACGGCGCCAGAAATCCTTCTTGCTACCTCTTGAGCACAGCGTTGGTTTTCCCTTGAAGAGGAAAGGGTGATGCAGCAAAGTAGTGTAAGTATTTCCCTCAGTTTTTGAGAACCAAGGTATCAATCCAGTAGGAGGCTACACGCAAGTCCCTCACACCTACACAAACAAATAAATCCTCGCAACCAAGGTGACAAGGGGTTGTCAATCCCTACACGGTCACTTACGAGAGTGAGATCTGATAGATATGATAGGATAATATTTTTGGTATTTTTGTGATAAAGATGCAAAGTGAAGAAAGCAAAATAAAAATGGCGCCAGAAATAGCTTGTTGTCGGGAGATTAATATGATGGAAAATAGACCCGGGGGCCATAGGTTTCACTAGTGGATTCTCTCAAGAGCATAAGTATTTTACGGTGGGTGAACAAATTACTGTTGAGCAATTAACAGAATTGACCATAGTTATGAGAATATCTAGGTATGATCATGTATATAGGCATCACGTCCGAGACAAGTAGACCGACTCCTGCCTGCATCTACTACTATTACTCCACACATCGACTGTTATCCAGCATGCATCTAGAGTATTAATTTCATAAGAACAGAGTAACGCTTTAAGCAAGATGACATGATGTAGAGGGATAAATTCATGCAATATGATAAAAAAAACCATCTTGTTATCCTCGATGGCAAAAATACTATACGTGCCTTGCTGCCCCTACTATCACTGGGAAAGGACATCGCAAGATTAAACCCAAAGCTAAGCACTTCTCCCGTTGCAAGAAAGATCAATCTAGTAGGCCAAACCAAACTGATAATTCTAAGAGACTTGCAAAGATAACCAATCATACATAAAAGAATTCAGAAGATTCAAATAATGTTCATTGATAAACTTGATCATAAACCCACAATTCATCGGTCTCAACAAACACACCAAAAAAGAAGATTATATCGAATAGATCTCCACAAGAGAGGGGGAGAACATTGTATTGAGATCCAAAAAGAGAGAGGAAGCCATCTAGCTAATAACTATGGACCCGAAGGTCTGAGGTAAACTACTCACACTTCATCGGAGAGGCTATGGTGTTTATGTAGAAGCCCTCTGTGATGGATGCCCCCTCCGACGGAGCTCCGAACAGGCCCCAAGATGGGATCTCGTGGGTGAAGGTTCTTGGCGGTGGAATTAGGTTTTGGCTCAGATTCGATCGTTTGGGGTACGTAGGTATATATAGGAGGAAGGAGTACGTCGATGGAGCAACATGGGGCCCACGAGGGTGGAGGGCGCGCCCCCCTACCTCGTGGCTTCCTGCTTGATTTCTTGACGTAGGGTCCAAGTCCCCTGGATCATGTTCATTCCGAAAATCACGTTCCCGAAGGTTTCATTCCGTTTGGATTCCGTTTGATATTCTTTTTCTACGAAAATCTGAAATAGGCAAAGAAAACAACAATTCTGGGCTGGGCCTCCGGTTAATAGGTTAGTTCCAAAAATAATATAAAAGTGAATAATAAAGGGACGCGGAGTATGTGATGGCGAGCATACAGGAGCTCGGTATCAGGGACGTCCAGAAATGCTACGAGATTCGGTGCATTTAATGACCGAGTCAGTCGGCGGGTCCAGCGGGAGCACGGGAAGTGAAGATATACTGAACTATACATATCTGATAGATGGGGCAGGGTTGAACACCGTCGACGGTGCGTGGATGAGCCGTGGCTCGACGTTGTCGTCGGCGCCCGATCCGTGGATCGAATACGGTGGTTCCGCTTAGCGCCGGTAGTGCACACGATTAATGCACGATGGTTGGGCGACTCGATGGATAAGGAAGTGAAGTTGGATTTGTGTCTTATCTCGGTGGGGGGAGAGGTGGAGGAGACATTGACTCCGGCGACGGCGAGTGGGCGGTCCGGCGATCTCGCAGGGGTTCTGCCGACCATGGAATTCTTGCTGCAGCCAATAAACAGGTACAGATTTGCCTCGTGAGCTATTCTTTACCATGGTTCTGCGCTCATATTTTGGGGACTGATCTACATTCTGCCCGTGAAAAATTGGTGTGGAGTGATTAGAACTCTGCTTGGGGAGGTCAATGAAGCGGACGGCCAGATCTATCGGCCGTAAGTTGCAGGCGGGGACAAGGCTCAGGGGTCCGAGCACTCGATAGAGCAGTTGGACCCGAAGACACCAGGACGGACGCAAAGGTACTGAACCCCTAGCCTATAAATTGCATGAAGATTTTGTAGTACCATTTTGCAATTGTTTGAATGAGTTCTGCAAATAGATACGGATCAAAAGACGCTGGAAAATTATAGATAAGAAATTTCATTTTGGTTATGGTAATACATGACAGATGACTATTTTAGAATATATGATTGAATTAGATTGACTATTTGAGAAGATATGATTGAATCTGTGACGGTGAACACTTTGAAAATGATGGAGGATGAAAAATCATATCAATTGGTTGTAACTATCCACCATTGGTTCAGTGGTGTCGATATTACTAACTGAATCAATTGACTGTAACTGAACCCATGCCTTATTATTGGAGATGAATTTTACAACAGATTTATATTGCCAGTAATTAATGCTCGAAGACCTATATGGTGTAGAACTTAATAAGATATATTTCCATTTCATCCGACTGAAGTTTTTTTTATTTCTATGGACTAGAATTAAACCAGTTGACCATGTATGCGTAGCTGTTATCTGTTAAACCAGTTTCATCGTATTGAACTGTCTTCTCTGAATTTTCTGAATATGTACTGGTCATGTTCACCATGTCTCTGGTTTGTTAGAGTGTAAGATGGTCTGTGGTGCGGAATTAAATTTGGTGTTGCTTGAATATGAATTTGTGCAAACTAAAAATCTTGGATATTTGCTGCTTATGGCTGAATACTAAAATTGGGCTCTCTTAGTGAATGGATTTATATTGCGAGAATTAAATTACATATTACCTTAAGTGCACGTGATGAAGCTGACTTGTTTGTTTCTGTCGGGAGAAGCCAATCATTGAGAATACACGTTAGATGCGGTGTGAATGCCCAGCCCTCATCGACATCGAGGACAAAGGACATTGGCGGGATGAGAGGGATGACTCAAGACAAATGGGGAGGGATGTCTGGCTCGTCGAGCAGCTCAACCCATTTCAGGTAGAGGTGCCTCATGGGAGCCTCAAGAGTCTCCCACCCTACATCGTCATTAACAAATTCTCAAGAATGCACAAGGGTTTGCAACGATCGGATCGGTACATCCGCTTGCTTTAATCGGCTTGAGTTGACCGTGGTGTTGATGTTACTAATCGAACCAATGGTGGTCCAATGCAGCAGAGGAAGTGTCTCAAGCATCGCTAACTGTGGAGATGAGCGTGATACATGAGAACTCTGGCATCTCCACGGTGTCTCTGCAGTGTCCATGGTAAGCCAGCGATTGTTAGTGAAGAATCTCATGTACATGCATGTTTCTTGTACTAGCATTTTATCGTGAGTGGGGATGCTGAATCGAGGAAGGAACAACGAACGCCGAGCGGATGATGGAGCAAGGGATTCATGGGTGTCCAGATGTAGAGGAAGGGTTCGAGAGCATGATCCCGCTGCTAATCAAGTGGAGCTGGAGCAGGAGGAATCCTCAAGCTGATGTTAACAAGTGGATGGCGATGTGGAGGAAAGCAACGCCACAGCGCCAAACGTGCTAGAAAGAATTTCGATTAGAAGTGTAGTTCATTGTTAGTATAGTCAGATTAGGCAAAGATGCCTTTGCCTTGTTGTTTGACATGTGTACTCAGTAATTAGTTTGAGTGTGTTGAGTAGATCTCTAGGTTTGTAAGTGGTTCATCGCTGGAGTAGTGAACTCTGTACTGTAATGCAGAGGAGTGCCTGCTATTGTCAACAAGTATAAATCAATGTGTCTAAGCGAGGCTTATTTGTGTGACATGCATCTCCATTACCAATAACGGCTCCTTTGGTCCAGGTCCCGTAACTAAACGGCACACCACGTCCACTCCCGTCTGGTCCGCCACCGCATTAACTGACAACGCTTTCTGAGCAGTGGGCCATCTAACTGTTTGGGCAAATAGTCCCGTGAGCATACACCTGACGCTATACTCATTACAACACTGATCACGAGAGAAACAAGTGGCACAGATTCCGAGCTCGTAGGCGCTCGAGCTCACATGTGTACTTTCGATAATAAAGCCCAATAATGTCCAAAACAGAAGATAATATAGCATGGAGCAATAAAAAATTATAGATGCGTTGGAGACGTATCAGCAGGTCTTTTTCCTCCTCTCTTCTTTTTTTCCATTTGTTTATTCACTTGGAGGCTGCCTCTAGTGTTGGAGGCGACGCTAAGCACAGAGACGGACAAACTAAATCGTGCAGTGTATAGAGGCAGACTAGAAATCCTTAGAGGCAGCCTTAGAGGCGCAAAAACATCACATTGTGGATGCCCTTACTAAGGCTAGCCATAGTGGGAGTAACTTAGGTAGTAACATAGCACATCCCAAGAAAAAATTGCTTATGTGGCATGGAGTTAATGAGGAAAGAGATGCTTGTGGTAACATAATATGTTACTGTAACATAACACACCCCGAGGTAAAATGAGTCTATATCTCAATTAATGAAGACTTGCATGTTACCATCCATATGTTACTACCCACCATGAAGGTAGTAACATAGACTAGTAACATATGCATGTTACTAGTCCAAGTTACTCACCACTATGACCAGCCAAGCAATGTAACCAAATGCTCCTTACTCTGCCTTGTTATCTCCCCCGGAAACCCAATGCATGGAGCACAACTACGCGTTGATCAGTCAAGAAATCAAAGTCGACTTGGATGCGAGTTAATACGTGGCCCTGCATGGTAGCTAAAACGGCATCTCTTAGTTGTTGTGATTAATTGTTGCGTTTAGAGACAGAAATCAGGGCTTTGATTGGAGGAAGGACCGGTCAAGTTTCTCCTTCTCCTCCAATTTGCTTGCACCTTGGTCCCGCTGCACCTTCTAACGTGACTCTTATTACACCTAGACGGAGGGAGTAGTATGAGATACGGTGACACACTGACTTAGGTCGAATACAAGTGCCCAAAATTGTGTGCATGTTATAATAAGGATTCACTTAAAATAGTACGTGAGCAAATAGGGGATCAATTAGACAGTGTTCATGAGCAGTAGCAAGATGTGTGAGGTAAGATACACCGCTGGCGCTTTTAATTTTTCTTATTAATTTGTTTGTTTCACCCTCTGACTGGTGGGACCCAACGTACTACGTGGAGAGAGGTAAGGTGCCTAAGGCTGCATTATTTCTGTACTATCAACACTGCTTTAAATCTCAAAAGACCTTACCACCGAAGCCACATGACACGATTATGATTTAGATCCCAATGACTCCCATGCAAAAAAACACGGCATGCTTGTCACACGGATGCAGGAATGTATAAAAGGTTATTTTCCTCTCCTTAAACATAACGTGAGGGTGGTGTAGCTGGTTAGCCTGTTCGCTCATCAAACTCGAGGTCTCGGGTTCGATAACCACACTTGAGCATAATTTTGTTTTTGTTCGACTTCTTTCTTCCACCCAATGACAGTAGGCCCCGCATGATGAGAGAGAAAGTGATCAGGGGCGGTGCGGGAGGATTCTTTGACTGGTCAAAATGGATGGATCTGGGTTATACGATCTCGTAGTGACCGTATAATCACCTCATCATGTATACGCTGCAGCCTCGGTGCTTGTTTTCTAGGGTTTGCACTCTTCACACACTCTCTCCACTATAATATACACGCTGGAGCCTCAGCGCTTGTAGTTGCTCTCTTCACACTCTCTCACCCTCTCCAGATCTAAACAAGACTTCGTTGGCCTCTCTCTCTCCCCCCACTGCTGGTCAAAGAGCCGGCATGATCCATCCGCCGGGAAGGGAAGGAGGCTTAACACTATCGTCATCAACGAGGAAGGGAATCCACTACCAGCGCAGCTGTTCCCTTTCACCCAGCAGCGGCGCAGGAGGGCCTCCGACCCCTTCTTCCTCACTGACGTACATAGTGTGGGCAGAACGGCCTCCGTTCGCCCACCGAACCACACCCCAAGAACCTTAAGGCATAATTTACTTATTGCACATGCATTGCTCTAGCTGCATGTGGGCTTTTTCCGCTTCTGCACTCGAATTTAGGTGTTGGATCAAACAGGGAAGTAGTGGGGAAAGTTGTATAGCATGAATCTAGGACGTGGTTCAAAGAGGAAAGGAATGGGGTAAAGTTGTATAGCATGAATCTAGGAAATGGTTCAAAAAGGAAATGAAGGGGGGAAGTTGTGGGGAAAGTTGTATAGAATGAATCCAGGACATGGTTCAAAGAGGAAAGGAATGGGGGAAAGTAGTGGGGAATGTTGTATAGCATGAATCTAGGACATGGTTCAAGGAGGAAAGGAAGGGGGAAAGTATTAGTACAGACTGGCTATCCAGCACCTACGTTGGTCGAAAAGGGAAAACAATGGCAAATGCAGTACGCACATCTGTAACGAAATGATCTTTTTGTTTTGGGGGACAAGGCTGTAGAGTTTGAGCATGCACTACAAGAAATATGTCAACTTATGACCACCACTATTGGTCACTGAATGGTCACAAATTTCCATTTATGACCTTTTTGTGACCAAAAACATATGGTCAAAAGCTGGGCGTCGTAAACTGACTATAGCGGCCTTTCTTCTGGAATGGTCGCAAACGTTTATGACCAAAAAAAGGCCGTAGATTTAACGACCAACTGTTTTGGTCACTAGCAATCCGACCACACCACGTCAGATCCACCGTGGCAAGCTGACGTGGCAGACTTACGACCAAATGAAAAGGTCGTAAAATAGAATCAGCCCGGTCCATTTCAGCCGTCTTGATGGGCCAAGCCCAATAATTCAGCCCATTTAATTTTTTTCTCTTTATTTTGCTTATCTGCATGGGCTGGCCCAATAATTTGGCCTTTTATTTTACGGGAATGGAGCCTTTTCTCGATGATTTTTTATATTCCACTATTGTTTTGGGCCACAGCCTTTTTAGTCTAGTTCGAATTTGGGCCTCGGCCTTTTTATTTTCTGTTATGCAGCCTTTTATATTTTTTCTTCAGTCATTTCTTTTTTAGGCCCAAGCCTTTTGGTCTAATTCTTGTTTGGGCCTTGGCCTTTTAGAGCCTGTGTTCTCATTTTGCATAACTATAAAATGAAAGGCCCAGTGCACAAGTGATCCACAAGTGATCCACAAGCCTGTGTGCACAAGTGATCCACATAACTTCACGAGAAAATAAACACAGTTCGCAGGATCACATAACTTCACAGCTCCTGTGTTCAAATAGGAAAATGTAACAAAATGCAACAGCTCAGCTCAGCTCCTGTGTTCTGTGTTCAAAATGCATGTGTTCACAGCTCAACTACCTTAGCTCAACTACCTTAGCTCCGTGTTCACAGCTCAAAGACAAAGAGGTTCAAAGACAAACTGCATGACCATCAAACCGCCTTAGCTCCAAAGAGAGCCATCAAGTGGGCTAACTTCTCTTCTGTTTGAGACTTCTTGCAGCAGCTCAAGTTCCTTGTCGCGCAGCTTCAGATTCTTCCGCCTTTATCTTGATTGCCGCCAATTCTTCTTGCACCAGTTCAGCTTGAAGCTCGGACCTCTCCAAATTTTCGCTCAAGATCACTGAACATGAGCAGCAACTTTGCCGGAGTTGTTCCTAGATGACTGGAGCCCAACATTCCTGAGGAATGTGCTTTCCTTGGCTTTGGTCTTGAGGACTTGTTCGGCAATTTCAACAGCAGACTTTGGCTCTTCACCTTCTGGTACCGACGCTTCCTTCATTTTTTCCATCTCAAGCTAGCATATGGAGGAAAATGATAGGCATTAGTGGGAGATCTATTTCACATTTTGCAAACCAAACCAAGCAAGAGAAACCAAACCAGCACACAAATGGATTATTTGAAGTAATCAAACCAGCACACAAAATCTATACAAGAAGATGATGACTAGTGACCTGGAGACATGCAATTGGAACAATATGATCACTTCATTAAGCCTAGAATGGTGGTTCTATATAAGATGGCTTCCCGAGTGAGACGATCATCAAACTAACATTCAGATCAAATTTCATCATATCATAAAAAATGCATCAAATAGCTACAGCAAGTTCTGATATCTTTGTTGAACTATCAAACAACATCAAAGCATGGAACATAGCATGTGTTCTTGACTAGCTCCGAGTCAAACAACATCAAATCATCAAAGCTTCAAAGCTGGCTGTGAATCAAACAAGGCAAAGCATGGAGTGACTTACTATAGCAGTCTTGACTGGCTCCGAAAACCCGTGCTTCTTGCTGTTGTGGGTGGCCTTAAACAAGTCAATCGCAGACAGCTCCTCACCCTTACGCTCTTCTTTCTGAAATGTTTTTCAACAAAAATCAAAATGTTATTCAGCAAGAATCAGAAATGTTATTCAATGAGGAACCAAAGGTAAGGTCTCTAGAGAAGAGTTCTCACAGTGGCAAAAATGTGTGATGTGTAGTGCCTGGAACCAGTTCTTTGATTGTACACGACTTTTTGTCGATTCATCTTGTTCGACAAACAGGTTTTCTACAAAAAAGCATACTGTCAGCATGATCTAGCACTAGCATATCATGTGCAGAACATAAAGCATCAAACAAAGCAGAGACAAACCTTGTGTCTTGGGGTAGACCACATCTCCACCAGAGCTTGCCATTCACCATCCGTTAGATCAGGCATCGGAGAATTAATGCTGACTTTATTTGCGGCTACGGTATCAAAATACTTCTTCTTCATCTGATGGCGTCTGTTCTTTGAATATTTCTGCAGAATATCTTTGCACGAGGTCTTGATGGTCTCCGAGTTCGTGTTCATCTCAAAATTTGCCTACCAAGATAGCAAACAAGGTAGGAACAATATTAGTGATCATGCATAGGTGTAACAGAAAATAGATAGCACATTAACTATGAAACAAGTAGCTTACAGCAACTTTTCCAATGTAGTTCTCCAATAGACTAGCATTTTTTTTGTATAGCTTGAAGTGAGGAAGAACCGGAAGATGGCTTTTTGCAACGAGTCCACACTCAGAAGCAAGCTTTGCTGCATGCAGAGGCTTCTCTGGACGAATCATCCCTTCGGCAATTTGGATAGGCACCTTGCTACCAAGCGACTTGGTGATCCTCTCTAGCCCTCTGCCCTTTCTAAGTCTAGTCTTGGGAGTCATTGCATCCAAAATGAAACTGAACTCATAAATTAGAATAGAAATCGACAAATGCAGGAATCAACAAAAGCATACATGATCATTCCATTTGGAAAATGCACTAGTAAAAGATAGCATTGCAAAGGTCAACTTGCCTGATTGAAGCACAAGCTGTTGTTCTTCTTCATTGATGACAGCGTTCCTGTCAATAGAAGGTGCAACAGGGCTGAGGTCTGTGTGGACAGTGACTGCTTCATCAATGCAGATGGTTCCTGCTTCATCTAGGCAGACAGTGCCATTTCCATCCATGCTGAGAGTGGTTCCTTCATCGATGGGCGGCAACTCATCACCCGTTTGCACCGAGGTCTGAGAGTCCATGAGCAGCATACTTTCCTGATGGTCCGTCACAGTCGCCATCCTTTCTTTCTGGCCTTGTGATTTATCAAGGGCAGGTTCATCAGGTTCCAGGATCCTCTTTTTTGTCCTGGAGCTGGGGCCATCACCCTTCCCTGGAGGCATTGCGGGAGATGTTTCGAGCTCTTGTGCTTCTTCTCGTTGTCTTCTTAACACCAGGCCTCTTTGTCCTAGATTCCTTCAGTGCCTCGTATAAACAGCATGAAAAAAAGCATTAGATCACAAGAGAAATATGTGAGCACAAGGAATAACATAGAATAACAGAACCCCAACCCTCCAAGCAAGACAGAGTTTGCACCTTAACAATCCTGTTGACTACAACATCATCCACTTCCTCTCCATCAATAACTTCATCCTCCTTAGGATTGTACTCTGGGTCATCATTGATAACTCCACTACCCTCTTGAACCTCATCACTTCTACCTTCTTGTACACCATTTGTTTTCCTAACCATCGACGCTATTGCACCGATGCCAAGGGACTGGAACATCCGATTGTTCCTCATGATATTTCTAGCCCTAACCTTCTCGTACTCGGTGAGAGGCTCTTCTTTGCATGATACAGGAAACATAACTATTAGGTGAATGTTTGGAATGCATGGACAGGCAGCCAAACATATCTTATGAAATTTTATTATCATTTAATCCTAGTTATTCGTAAGGAAGACTAACAAAGACACAGCACAATTAAGCCGACTTATTCAGATTGTAGCAATACATTTCACTTAGCATATTAAGACACAGATTTTATGAAGCGGCCACAAGGAGCAAGTTGCATACCAACGGTTGGCCTCATGCTTGACCTTGTCCTCCTTGCCATGGATGATCTTGAGGTGGTGCTTGCAAAATAGAATAAATAACAATCGATACAACAGGATAAAGTAAAATGATGCACTTGTATCAATAAAGGAAAGCATTTGGACCATCATGCACATACATGTAATACATGTGAAACAAACTTGATGGATAAACAATACAGTGATCTAGTGTTATTAATTAAGAAAACATGTAAGTGCACCAAACAAGCATGCATGTACACTAGGAGAAAGTAAGCAAAGTGCATAAGTGCTACTAATACAAGCAAGCAAGCAAAGTGCTACTGATAGAAACAAGCAAGCAAAGTGCTACTGATAGAAACAAGCAAGCAATGAAGGAAAATGAAGAGAAGGAAGCAAGTACTATTGATACAAACCCTAATTAATAAGCAAGCAAGTAGATTCTTCTCCAAGTGCTAGTGATACAAGCAAGTAATGCTGATGGAAACCATAATTAAGCATGTATGCCAGCAAGCAACATGTATGCTAGCAAGCAAGCAACATGAACTAGTGAATTGGTGTCATGTACACATGCTTAGACAGTCTGACAGGAAGCTAGACGAGTATATCATGAGGACCTTCAAAACAACTAGATGTTGCCTTTGGTAAAGCATGAAACAACTATACTTGCAAAGTACAAAAGCAGATGAAAAAACTATACTCAACTATTGATTATGCTGTCTCTACACACCAAAAATGGCTACAGACTAGATGACACAGGTTAAGACATTTTGACAATTAGAATCAACCTTGTATATTACAGCAATCAAAATTATCTAGCACCAATCTAGTATATATTAAAACTAGTCATACTGCCTTAACACAACAGGAATTCCAATACCACAATAAGTACTAAGCATTCCCGTGTTCACTGGAAAGAAGAACACAAGCTTCATGCACATATCGTGAAAGAAGAACACTGCTACAAACCCCAAAGAGTGCTCTGATAGCAAAGTGCTACAAGCAATCAAGTACATGTTCATACTAACCCAAGTTGCAAGCAAGCAAAGTGCATAATACAAGCAAGCAAGCATGGAAAGTGCTCTTGATAGAAACAAGCATAGTGCTACCGACAAGAATAAGCAAACAAGGAAGGAAATTGAAGGGCAACAAACAAGAAAGTACTGTTGATACAAACAAGGAAGCAAGTAGCTTCTTTTCAAGTGTCTGTTGGAAACCTAATTCACCATCTATGCTAGCTGAGTAATTGAACCATACACAAGCAAGTACTGATACAAGCACCATCAACCAGACATCATCCACTTCCCCATCCATCCCCATCTGCAGCCTCGCCATGAGGGAGGGAGATCCGGCCGAAACCCCGACAGAATCACACCTTGCTTGTCTCCCCTGCAGCCTCGTTGGCTCGCCCAGCTCTTCTTCTCCGACCCAGCCCAACCCTCTTCTCCACTCCAAGGCTCTGTTGATCCCTAAAATCATCCACTTCCCCATCCATCCCCATCCCTAAAATCATGAACCCTAAACCATGAAGCGGACCAAACGAACCACCGGAGGTCCATGAACTAGAGGAGATCATGAACTAGAGGACCAAACGAATCACGAACCACCTCGACCCCATGAACCCTAACCCTAAACCCATGAACTAGAGGAGATCATCCCCACGCAACAATAAACGAACCACCCAAACCCTAGAATATCCTAACCCATGAGGGGGATCTACTAGAGGGGAGATGGATCCACCAGAGGGGAGGTGGATCCACAAGAGGAGGGGAGATGGATCAAGGGGAGAAGTACCTAGGGGGAGATGATGTTGACGATGCAGCGGTGGTCGTCGTCGATCGCGCCATCGTTGATGTAGCCACCGTCGTCGTTGATGTAGTCGATGTGGCCGCCGTCGTCGTCGATGTAGTCCATGGGCACGGAGGGGGGAGGGAGGGAGCGGGCGGCGTGAGCAGGGAGGTCTTGGGGCGGAGCAGAGGAGGGCGGCGCTATGGTGGAGAGGAGGGGCGGCGCTATGGTGGGGAGGTGGGGAGTGGGAGCGGGGCGGCGCGGAGCAGGGAGGGAGAAGCTAGGGTTCGTCGGGGAGAGGGGAGGGGAATGGGGAAAATTTGGGAGGGGAGGGGAGGGGATCCCGCGTGTTAGTGGGAGAGGGAGTGGTGGGTCCTGCCTGGTAGTGGGAGAGGGAGTGGAGGGAAATTTTGGGAGAGGGAAATTTTGGTGGAGGGAAAATTTTGGTGTGGGAGGGAAATCCTTTTGGGTTTGGGTGTATAAAAAATAGGATTTTTTTTGTAAACTTTGTAGAAATCATGGTTAAAATCATATCGAGTAGCTCAAGAAAACGCCGGTATTGCAAGTTTAGTATTTTTGCTAGTTGGTAGGCCACATTTGATGATGTGACGCTGAAGTCTCCCATTTTTTGATTTTTTGAATTTTTACGGTGTTTTCAAAAACGGCCGATTTCGTCATGGCGACCGTCGTGGCTAGGGTTTGAGCCGTGCAAATCTGTTGTCGATTCTGTGATGGAATGCCTACCGTGAAGCTAAAAGGCATTTTAGTGAAAATAACGGGCAAGCTATGGAGGACCCCAGTTCAAATTCCAGCCGGTTCCAATTGAATCGGCCAAGGTGGTCCGAATTGCGGGAGTAGCTACGAGGGTCGGAAATGCATGTTTTTGGCGACCGTCCAGTAAAATAGGGTCTACTTTGAGATAGACATGGAATGGCGCCGCTTGGGGTGCCCTCCTTGTAGCCGCTTCACTAAAAACGATGTCTTTTGCATTCAAAAATGAGAAACGGTTTTTTTGTTAAACAAGTTGGAACCTCGCTTTGGCAACATTGTTTGCCATCACAAGGAGGCATGCGCCCAATTTGGGCATATTATCAGAAACTATTCAACGGATGCGGCCATATCATTGCTAGTTTGGCTTGAAAGGCATGAATCTTCGTTCGTGGTAGGTCGTTTTTGAGAACACTTTTTCAAGAAAATGCCGGTATTGCAAGTTTAGTATTTTTGCTAGTTGGTAGGCCACATTTGATGATGTGACGCGGAGGTCTCCCATTTTTTTGATTTTTTTGAAATTTTTACGGTGTTTTCAAAAACCGGCCGATTTCGTCGCGGCGACCGTCCGTGGCTAGGGTTTGAGCCGTGCAAATCTGTTGTTGATTCTGTGATGGAATGCCTACCTGTGAAGCTAAAAAGCATTTTTAGTGAAAATAACGGGCAAGCTATGGAGGACCCGCAGTTCAATTCCAGCCGGTTCCAACTGAATCGGCCGAAGGTGGTCCGAATTGCCGGGAGTAGCTACGAGGGTCGGAAATGCATGCTTTTTGGCGACCATCCGTAAAATAGGATCTACTTTGAGATAGACATGGAATGGCGCCGTTTGGGGTGCCCCTCCTTGTAGCCGCTTCACGAAAAACGCATGTCTTTTGCATTCAAAAAAATGAAAAACGGTTTTTTTGTTAAACAAGTTGGAACCTCGCTTTGGCAACATTGTTTGCCATCACAAGACGGAGGCATGCGCCCAATTTGGGCATATTATCAGAAACTATTCAACGGATGCGGCCATATCATTGCTAGTTTGGCTTGAAAGGCATGAATCTTCGTTCACGGTAGGTCGTTTTTTAGAACACTTTTTCAAGAAAACGCCGGTATTGCAAGTTTAGTATTTTTGCTAGTTGGTAGGCCACATTTGATGATGTGACGCGGAGGTCTCCCATTTTTTGATTTTTTGAATTTTTACGGTGTTTTCAAAACCTGCCGATTTCGTCATGCGACCGTCTGTGGCTAGGGTTTGAGCCGTGCAAATCTGTTGTCGATTCTGTGATGGAATGCCACCGTGAAGCTAAAAAGCATTTTAGTGAAAATAACGGCAAGCTATGGAGGACCCAGAGTTCAAATTCCAGCGGTTCCAAATTGAATCGGCCAAGGTGGTCCGAATTGCGGGAGTAGCTACGAGGGTCGAAATGCATGCTTTTGGCGACCGTCTGTAAAATAGGGTCTACTTTGAGATAGACATGGAATGGCGCCGCTTGGGGTGCCCTCCTTGTAGCCGCTTCACTAAAAACGCATGTCTTTTGCATTCAAAAATGAAAACGGTTTTTGAATTTTTACGGTGTTTTCAAAAACGGTGGATTTAGTCACAATGCGGTCGTCTGTGGCTAGGGTTTGAGTCATGTTTTTAGCATTCAAAATGAAACTTATATTGTTTCATACAGAGCATGCACAAAAACCCATAATTTTATCTTTCATCCATGAGCATGCATAAAAATTTCAATTCCCATCAATTACCAAACTGAATATTCATTGTTAAAAACATGACTTGTTTAGATGACACTGTCATACAGCATCCATGAGCATGCACAAAATTAAACCTGACATACTTAACATTGACATGTTCATATTACACTAACAAGCTTAAACCTAACATGCTGAACACCTTCTTAACATCTTCACTCCTCCTTCTCCTTCATCAACCTGATGCGCTCAGAGTGGCGAATCCCAACACGGATGTACTCCTCTACCACAATTGGCATGGTCCTGTCGCCAAGTTGTGGGATTGCAGGCGCCGCCACCATCGCGAGGTCTTCTTCCGCCACCACCATAGCAAGGTCGTCGTCCGCCACCACCATAGCAAGGTCGTCGTCCGCCACCACCATAGCAAGGTCGTAATCCGCCACCACCATAGCAAGGTCGTCGTCCGCCACCACCATAGCAAGGTCGTCATCCCCGCTGCTGCTCCCATTGCCTGGACAAATGCAACAAAGTGTGAACATGGTGTTGTCGTCGTGCAGGTAGAGGAAGCCAAAAGGACAGGAAGAAGAGAGGCAGAGAGCTTACTGGCATCGTCGTCGTGCTGGTAGTACATGCGGCACATGGTGTTGTCGAACATCTTCACGGTGAACATGGCGTCGCCGTTGTAGCGGAAGACAAGGAAGTACCTGAGCTGTAGCTCATGGGCGCGGGCGAAATGCTCCCAGCCGGGCCCTAGGTACATGTGGCCTTCACCATGAAACACCACCAACACTTCCCACAGCCTGTGAAGCCCGCTGCCGGCCTCCCGCAGCTTCACTTTGTGGGGCTCACGACCGGCGAGCATCTTCGCAAACTTGTCAGGCAGCCTCTGCAGCGAGGGTCAAGCAGTGGTTAATTGTCGCAATCAAGCACTAGACAGCAGAGTGATGATAAACATACCTGCCTACTGCAAGATTTCTCAATAATGATCTCGAAGAACTCGAAACCTTCCAAGCCTGCCATCTCACTTATCTGAAAAGCGGCATTGTAAATTAAACAAGCACATCAACATCAATAGCATAGTAAACTAACACTAAAACAAGCACATCAACATCAACAACAATAAAGAACATCATCAGTGACCACCAACAGCAACAACACTAAAATCTACTATAAATTGACCGTAACCATATCTACTATAAATTGACCGAACCATATCTATTATAAATGGACCAATAGTGTACAGCAAAACAACAGTTTCAATATTACACAAGAAAGAAGTCTCAGTTTATCAAGCACAGCAAAACAACAAGCAGGATCAAGAAAATTATAGCAGGAAATACTTCATGCATCATCAATAGAACCATACAGAATTTTATGATGCCTCCAGTTTCTCAAGATAAAACTAGCAGCATCCAACATGCTTTGGCATTCATCTCTTGATCGTCAAAATAAACCATACTGAATTCCACACAAAAATTCAGAGACCACAGCCCATGATTCTAGGCAAAGAAACAACAATGTGTACAGAGACAAGCTTCTTTTCCACTTAATATTCAGAATATGCCAGATACACCCAAGGACAAACATGCATTACAACTTATCTTAAGAGAATTAACTACTATACAAATGCAGTTCATACTAGATCCACTGTGAGCATATCTAGTATGCATAACAAATACTAGATTCTCAAACCCTAGAGTAGAAGAGAAAGGAGAGAGGATATGAAGCGGATGGCTTACCGCCATGGGAGTCCGAGAAGAAGTGGTCGCTTGGCGGCGAGGGCAAGCTTCTTGGGAGGCGTCGGACCAGCAGAGGCGCCGGGGAGGCGTCGCCGTCACCCTAAAAAACATCCTAATCAAACCCTAATCCGGTGGCAAGAACCCTAATCTATCATAACAGTAGATAGGAAGAGGAAGAGGAAGCGGATTCATACCCACGGTGACGGAGAGTCGGCGACGGAGAGAAAGTATGGCAAGGCGGGGGAGAGGAAGAAGCCGGTGGCGGCGGAGAGGAGGAGTGGATAGGAGGAGTGGAGAGGGGGAGTGGGGAAAAGAGTGGATAGGAGGAGGAGCGGGCCCAATTGTCAGCGAGTTGTTTGATACATTGAAAAGGCTGGGCATAGAGTACAAAACCAGCAACCTCTTCCTAGCCCAGTGGTAGAAACATAGTGAAACAAGCGTATGGTCGTGGGTTCGAGTCCCCGCTGGCGCATATCTTTTTGCTCACAATGAAATGGGTTAAAATAGCGCAAAATTCAGTTAAAATTCAGTTAAAATAGTGCAAAATTCAGTTAAAATTCAGTTGAAGCAAACTGGTCCACTTGTCAGCGAGTGGGTCGAGTGGCCCACTTGTCAGCGAGTGGGTCGAGTGGCCCACTTGTCACGAGGTATGTGTTAAATACTTGCCTGGTTTAACAATTTGAAAAGAGATGGCATAGAGTAGATGATCAAGAGCCTCTTCCTAGCCCAAATGGTACAAACACGGTGAAACGAGCGCACGGTCGTGGGTTCGAGTCCGTCACAGCATATTTTTTGCAAAATTCAGTTCAAAAAACATCTTGATTCAAAAAACATGAATTAAACATCTTGATTCTGAAACTTGAACTAAACATCTTCAGTTCAAAACTACTAAATGATCACAAAACAACCAAAACTACATCTGCTACAACATGTGCTAAACAAAACTTGAACTAAACATATTATGTCCGATCATTTTGCAATGTTTTGCATCACAACAAAAACAGCATCTGCATAAAGATCACATCTTGATTCACCAAAAACAGCATCACATCACAACCAAAAACTACATCAGATCATCTGCTACAACCATAAGTCTCATTGATATCCAAAATCATCAGCTTCCATAGAGTCATCATCAGCTTGCAACGGAACTTCCATAGAGTCATCATCAGCTTGCAACGGAACTTCCGTAGAGTCATCATCTTGGTATGTTAGTCCACCATCACCGGGGCCCTTTTCCACTTCAGTTTCAGTCACACTCCACAAGTGTCTGTGCTGAAATTTTTGCACAACTTGCCATTTTCCGTGCAAAAGAGTGTCTGGCAGATAAAACACCATTGTTGCTTGTGTTGTTAGAATAAAGGGATCACTCTTATACCAGCACCTTGCAGTGTTGATGCTTTTGAAGTTGCCATCATATTTGACAAAAGAGTCTCTCCTCTTCTTGCTACCAAGCTCAAACCATCCAAATAAATAAGACAACCGAGCGATGGATGCCTCCACTAGAGTTGTCTCGCAACTCTCACGATGCTTCTCAACTGACCATAGAAGTCAATGATCTCACCATCATGTGACCCCTCGTGACGATTCCACTATTCTGTGTCTTCCTTTTTCCTCGCGGTCAACGGTGTGGTACGGACACGTCAAGAATGCATGCTGAATACACTCTCACCGCTTATCCGTAAGCATGCCAAAGCAAATAGATCATCAACGACCTTCTTCTCCTCATGCAACTTTCCAATCTGCACAAATAAACCATTTAGCAAACAATGGTATTTAACAATGGGTGAATAACACAGAAAACATAAAACATGTGGCTAAAGATCTCACATGATTCTTAAACCAATTAGCAAACACCTTGGCAACCCTTTTATCAACATTGATATTGATTTCTTCCTGATTTAACTCTTCCTTGCATTTCCTACAATGCCAACAAAACATGTGAATTAAAACATTAGGCTGGTGCCAACCCAAGCAAAAAAATATATATATATATATATAATGAGTGCACAAGATATAACGTACTCGATATATGGTAGAACCTCGGCGCAATTGCTGAGCACAAACCAAACCATCTTGTCATACTCATCACCAGCCTCCAAGTATTGTGAGGCTCCAAGAAAGTTCACACCATGGTTGAAAATAGAGACATCACCACTTTGCGAATCAGACCGCTCTCTATTTTTGCCCGGCCGGTTCCATCTTGTTTCCACATCACCAAAGTATCTAGAGCAAAAAGTCAAGCACTCGTCAACGACATATGCTTCAACAATAGAACCTTCGTGTCTTTGCTGTGTTTACATAACGCTTACAAGTAAGCAGCCTTCTTTCAATTGGGTACATCCAACCGTATTACATGGGCCTCTAAGCATTGCCTCTTTGGGTAAGTGCACCGCCAAATGGACCATCACGGTGAAGAAAGCTGGAGGAAAATCTTCTCGAGCTTGCAAAGAATAATTGGGATTTCTTTTTCAAGTCTTTCCAAGACAGTTAACTTGAGGGTTTTGCAAGACAGTTTCTAAAGAAATTTCCCAGCTCAAAGAACCGCTTCATATATATCCTTGTGCATGATTCCTGAGGCCGCCGGTAAAATCCTTTGGAGAAGGATGTGACAATCATGGGTTTTCAGATCTTGAAAGCTTGAATCCATCAGAAGTAACACACTTTGCTAGGTTAGCAGCATAACCATCTGGAAATTTCACCGCTGTTAGGAATTCACAGAATGCAAGCTTTTGTTCTTTATTCATTGTATACCATGCTCGTGGAATTTCAAATGAATCTTCATCTTCATTGTGCCGTAGATGCAAATCTTCTCTTATGCCCATGTCCTCCAAATCAAGCCTAGAACTAACCGTGTCCTTTGTCTTCCCTTTAATGTTCAGAAACGTCCCTAGCAGATTCTCGCATATGTTTTTCTCAATGTGCATTACATCGAGATTATGCCTTAATTTCAGATCAGCCCAGTATGGCAGGTCCCACAAACAAGACCTCCGGTCCCAACATTGACCTTCCTCACGCTTTCTTTTCTTCGCCACTTTCCGGTCTCACATCTTTCACCTTTTCAAGTTGCTGCCCAGCTCTTCTTTAGTGAATTCAGCTGGCTTGTCACGGGTTTCATTCTCACCATTAAAATCTTTGCTTCTTCGCCAATGATGGTTTCGGGAAGAAAGCGGTGCCCAATATAGCATATCTTGCTCCTTATTCTCTTTTAGCAAGGGTCTTTGTCACAATGGACACAAGCACGATAACCCGCTGTGATCCTCCTGCATGAGTGTGCGAGCCGGAAATCATGGATGGACCATATGATCGCAACACGTAGATTGAACTTTTCTTCCGGACTCAAGGCATCATATGTAGGTACACCAGTCCGAGCTGGAGCAGTTCTTCACGAGGGCTCCATAAAGACATCAAAATCCTTTCCGGAGAATCTGGACCCGGATAAGCAATGGCATCATGAAGTTGGACTGATCCATGCATGCCCATGGTGGCAGGTTGTACGACACCACAAAAACTGGCCACATGCTATAAGACGTGCTCATGTTCCCAAACGGATTAAACCCATCTGTGGCAATGCCAAGTTTTATGTTCCTTGGATCTGCAGCAAAATCAAAATGTATACGGTCAAACTCTTTCCATGCCTCTCCATCCATTTGGATGGCTCAGCTCATTGTCCACAGTTGCCGCTTCACTTGTGCCACTTTGTACCTCACGCGATGATTTCTTCGAGATGAACATCCGCTGCAGCCTTGGTATCAAGGAAAGTGCCTCGATACCTTCTCGGTATTGAATTCTTCCCATCAAGATCTTTCCACCTAGATGCATTGCATTTTGGACAGTTGTCATGCTTTGCTAAATCCTTCCAAACAAGACACGCTTATTTGGGCACACATGTATTGACCCATAACCTAACCCCACCTACGGATTATGCTCAATGCTTCATCATAAGATCCGGGAACACAAGCTGTGGAATTGCAAGCTCAAAAGACGGAGTATTGCGTTGAATGCGGCATTGCTAATCCGTAGAAAGACTTGATGTGGAGTAACTTCACGGTGAAGGTAAATCTTGAAAATTTACCCCTTCATGAGCTGCGCGCCGCCTCCTCTAACACCTCGGCAAACAACGATTTCTGTCCATCAGCACGATCTTCAGCATCGTACAAATCCTTCAATAGGTCAGGAATCCTATCATCTTCATGCCCATCCTCTTCCTCCAAAACAGCATTATCTCGCAAAACCTTTTCCATGAAATCAATGCCAAGATCACCACCACCCATCATATGAGGGGCCTCAGATCGACTTCAAAATGTTGAGGTTGTCTGTCTAAAGGTTCTCCATGATATATCCATCTATCATATGTGCTGGACATCCCATTAAGAAGCAGATGATCTTCCACTCTTCCTTGAGCCATTATTGGACGGTTGAGGCATTTACAACATGGGCAAAGAATGTGAGCATCGTTGGCAAAATTTGCCCGAACAAATGCCATGAAATCATCAACTCCTTTCATATGTTCTTTCGAAAACTTTCTAACTCCTTGTCTAATCCAGCTTCTATCCATCTGCCAAAGACAACAAATTGTTGCAACTTAGCAAATCAATCTAAGTGCATCAACATTAATTAATGAAAATGGATGGAGGTAATGGAAGCTAAAATTCCAGAAAATAAGGTAGGCACCCAAGTTTATATGCTAACTGCCTAAGCACAACATTCAGCTATTTCCAATTCCTCACTACTTTAGTCCAGTTCACATGGTTTACAGATTTCACATGGGAGCAATAAAAAGTAGTTCAAATGGAAATACAGATTTCACATGGGAGAAAAGAAAAGCTAACTAAAATATGATGGTTCACAAAAAACAGAGGTGGTTAAACAACCAACAATAACAATATATGCTGCACTAAGAACTATTTTGGTTAAACCACCAACAATAACACCACTGTCAATTTACATGAATGCCATTTCCAAGATTGCATCAAATCTACATCAATGAGAGTTTTCCTAGTTTACATCTAATCTACATCAATATTCAGGTCCTTTCATGGATTTGAGGCTGAAATTTCAGAGGTGTAACATCAAATCTACATCAACCCAGGATCCTGTTTCAGGGAAAGACCAACTCGAGCTCTGTTCTATTGATTGCTGACAACATAATTTACCAGTAACAATTAACTGAATTCCAAAAGAATTCTTAACAATTTCATCAACAACAATTCTCCTAATAATTTCATCAACAGAAATTCTCTTCACAATTTCTACCAAATTCATCAATGACATTTCCAAGAGATTTTTCCAAGCTTACAACAAACCTACATCAAATCACTCTGAAGATTCTCCTAACAAATCTACATCAAATCATTAACATCAACAGAGAGGCGAGGGGGAAGAGGAGGGGGAAGGAGAGGGGTGCATACGTGGGCGAGGTCTGCTTGCGGCGGTGGCGACTCCCCCATGCTCGCCGGCCGCGAGTCCCCCATGCGTGGGCGACACGAGCGGCGAGGTCGCCGTTCCTGTCGTGGGCCCCGCCCCCGCCACCACCTCCGCCCCTGCTGGTTGCTTCCGCCGCGAGGCCGTGGGCGAGGTCACCTGCAGTGAGGTCGTGGGCAAGGCGAGCGGCCCCTCTTGGTTGCTTGCCGCCGCCCGGCCGCGCCACCCACCGGCCGCCGCCCACCGGCCAGCGCCCTCGTCCGAGCGACGCTTGCTGGTTGCTTCGCCGCCGCCCGCCGCCACCTGGTCGGAAGACCTAGAAAACGCTAAGTGTTGCTCATTCGATGCCCACCGCCGCCACTGGTCGGAAGGTCCCACTTGTCAATGATACGAGAGAGCCGTAGTTCTATATAATGTATAGATAAACTCCGGATGTGAGCAACTGTCCCTCTCTAGCCAGTGCGGTAGCATGCGAGCCAACCAAGCGAGGTCGTGGGTTCGAGTCCGCCTCGTGCATCTTTTTGGGCGAATTAAGCGCCGGTCCCATCTCACAAATGGGTCCCTTTGTCGCTGTGTCCCCGTCATCTGCTGAATATTAAAACTCAAGCAAAAATGACACCTAGACAAAGGACACATAAGCGAGGTTCTTGAGGTGGCTGCCTAATCATCCTAATTCATTCAAACTCAAGTGTAGTGACCATTTTATATTGGTCGTTATCAGCTACGCATGAGGCAGTGGACAGTGCTACTAGCTTTATGACCATTTCCTCTAATGAAATTATGACCTTTCTGACCAAAATGGTCGTTATGGTTTAGGGTTTAGAGCCCCCCAGACAGCTTTTGACCAATTGGTCTAAAATGGTCATAAATTTATGACCAATTCTTCGAGGGTCACTGACAGAAGGTCATAAGTTGACATATTTCTTGTAGTGATGACGAGATTTGCTGCGCTCACATAGGGAAAGGTGTCTAAAGATAACAAAACTGGGACTAACACAAATATGCTCCTTGGTCGTTTGTTCTTTGTTGCAACATACTATGCATCACCCCTTCATACATTGGTAGATGCACATGGTGCTGGTGCGTCCACTGTCTCGTGCAACTGTTTAGCTATTGTTAATCTAAGGCCCTGTTTGGTTAAAAAGTCCTAGTCCCAACTAAAAAGTCCCTAGTCCCTACCTGCTTGGTTCCAGGGACTAAACATGGACTAGAGATTATTAAATGACATGCTAAAAGTCCATGTTACCCCTAGTAATGAACTAATAGAGATAAGGTGTGATGCGGGGCAGGGGCAACTGTTGGAAAAGTCCCAAAAAGACTCTCCCTCAGGGTCTTCTTTCTTTAGTCCCAAATTCCCACTTTTAGTCCCTAAAAGTCCCTCCTGTTTGGTTTAGATGGGACTGAAAGGGGCTTTTTTTAGTCCATACACCAAAAAGTCCCTGTAAACAAACACCCTCTAATAATGCCGCTGGAAAATTGATGCGATGCCACAGTTAAAAGAAAATTACATGTTTAACAAATTTTATTGTTAATATAATCTCTATTAATATGAATCAATGCCACTTGTTTGAGAAATGCTACTGTCTTGCTTTCTTTCCCATTTAGATAAGTTAGATGCTTCTTTTTGTTGGCTTCTGCGTCATCCACCGTTATTGACCACTAGTTGTTTCCTTTGCACCTATGTGTAAACAGGGTTATCTACTTCACCTTGTTGCTATTGTGACCTTTTGTTGCACTGCAAAAAACACTTTTGTTTTTAAGAGTGTTTTGTGTAGTTCAACCAAAATGTCACACCAACAACGTTGCTTGATTGCTTGATCTTAGTGAAACTGCACAAGAGGAGATCTTACTTCCTATCCGTGTTGGCAAATTTGGTTCAGATCTTCTTCTTGTGAGTTGTTTGAATTCCGCGTCATGAGAGGTCAGTACTAGCCTTCTTTCACATGATTGTACAGTGTGCTTTCATATGTTGTGCTACTTGTACGGTAATGTTGCTTCATTTTAGTGAACTGCACAAATGAAGACAAGACTTCCAATCTGTATGTGTACCGTAATATCCCACTGAGGTAAGATAAGGATATTTCACAACTGATGGCCTGTATTTTGCCACTTTCATCAGAAAATTAATGTCGTTGTTTAGTGCTATACTTGTGCTCCCTAATTGACATGCCAAATCTTACATTGAAGGCGAAGCTTGTCTGTTATTGAACCAAGTGATGAAGGGGAAGAACAAGCGGAAGAAAAAAAATCAACTCCCAGTGCTTTAATGAAGCACTGGAACTGTGATGACACAAGTAATGATATAGTTTTGCATCTTAATTTATTGCTATGGCTGGAACGAGCAATTGTTTTGCCACTGATTTGATGCCACTCTTAATGTAATATGTAATTATCTCTACTTGTGCAAACAGGGATCTTCTTTGAAGATACCATATATTTTAGTGGAACTGCACAAGAAGATGTTGGAAACATTAAACTAATCGAGGAGTATATAGTAAGCATGGCAACCACAGTAGATAACAACAGATGGTTTCGGAGAAGTGCTTGATCTGTATGCTCTACACAATAAGCCTCCTGACAAAGTTTGATACTCGCCCACGGATTTCATCCATATGATTGAGCTTTGTCATCTCTAGTGGCGTTGTGCTACTGTTTAGATACTGTCATGAGAAAGTGGTATTGTCCTTGAGAAATGCTTCATCTGTGTTGTTTTAAATATTTCCTTTCCTTTTTTTCGAGCAAATAGGGATGCTAGCATTTAGTTGTCCTCTTGTCTTTGCACAACAGGATCATCCTCCTCTGAAGAAGAATGTGGAGTACGTGAAGTGACTAGTTCCGATTATGTCAGGATGAAGAAGCCCTATCTATCTTCTCATCAGAAAGGAGCAGTTGAAGGATGGTTACATTACTCCCCACAAGACCAAACTAATTTCAGCTCAGAAGGACTGACAGATCTCCACCTTTTTTGCTGTGATGCGCAAGTACAATGTTGTTCTAGGATTCTTTCTGGTGAGTTCCATTTTTTTAAAGTGTGCTCTACATGGACCATGTAGGTGCCTGTTTAAACTGTCAATTCATAGTACAGTTTGCTTTATACTAATCACTTTTTTGTATTTGTGCAAACAGGGGTGCTCAGCTTGATTTCAATGGGAACTGCAGAAAATGTTCATGAATACATCGAATCATTCATTTCCACCACAAGAAAGGAGGTACCGATATGTTCAAGGCGTTGCAACTTATAAAGGCGAAATCATACAAGCTACGCGCGAATTTGGTTGATTTTGGTGGAACTGCACAAAAAGAATAGCTGGTTTATTTAGCACGAGGTGCCATGTCAATATCCGGACTGATAGCAAACCCTGCCATTCCATAATCGTAGGCATTCGATATTTTGGAATGGGAAAACCTTGTCAATTGCTCATTGATGTACGCAAAACAACACGCATTTGACATTTTGGAATGGGACAACCTTGTCAAATTTTGCTCATTGATGTTAGCAAGAAGACATGCGTTTGATATTTTCAAATGGGACGCCATTTGCTGTCAGCAGCATCGATCGATTTTTCTTTATTCTTTAGTTGTGAAGTAAATATTGGGTCTGACATGTGAATCACTGAGATGCATAATCATCGATTGTTTTGAATGTTCTCTATGAATTGCCAGGCCTGTGTGTTTCATTGCAATGTACAGGAACGCTAAAAAGCTGCTCAAAACTCTTTGTACTCCCTCTGTTCCTTTTTACCTCGCATATTAGATTTCTTTCAAGTCAGTTGATTTTACATTGTGAATGTTCATACTTTTTTCTATAAGATTGGTCAAAGTAGAGATACTTTGACTGCAGACAAAACTTGTATGCAGACTAAAAAGGACCGGAGGGAGTACATGTGAAACTGCTGCAAATGAGGTGATCACCCTGGGAATAATGCTAGTACGTATTTTTGTGCATGTTCATCCAATGCCAGTGATACAAGAATTCTAACTAATCAAACTAAATTCATTCATACACGGTCAGATTTCATATAAACATGCCGGATTTCATTACATTTCATACATTCTTCAATTAAAAAGGGGTGCGCTGGAGGTATAATTAATTAACCGAAGCTACCCACCTGTGTGTGGCTCAGTCGAGCATAAGCTTCTTCTCCAGCGGACTGAGCTTCGGTGACTTAACTGCAGGTGCGGTTGCATAACTGACATGTGGCCCAAATGCCTATTGTGCGCACGTGTCAGTGACCCAACTGCACCAGCAGTTAAGTAACTGAAGCAGCGTCCTTCTCCAACATAGCTCTTCGACTCCATGTTGCCGCCAAGAAGCTAATCGGCCATCAATAGTCAACCCGCCTTGCTTGGCTTCAACCAGAGGGTAGCAGCGGTGGCCTTACTTAGACCAGAGCGGCGGCGACCTACCGTGTTCTACTCTTCCTCGTTTTCTGTGTGGCGTGGCCTCATTGGCAGTGGGGCGGGGCCTCGATGGAGCTGGCGATGTCCTCTATCTCATTGCCGGTGGGGCGGCGCCTCGGCGGAGCGGGGGAAATTCTCCCCCTCGCTGCCGGCAGGGTGGGGCCTCGGCTGAGCCGGCGATGTCCTCTGCCTCATTGTTGGCGGGGCCGGGCCTCGGCGAAATAGGGCCTCGCCAAAGCCGGCGAGGTCCTCTGCCTCGGTGCCGGCGGGGCGAGGCCTCGGTGGAGCCGGCGATGTCCCCTGCCTCGTTGTTGGCGCAGTGGGTCCTCGGCAGAGAAGGGCCTCGCCGAAGCTGACGAAATCCTTTGCCTCGGTGCTGGCGCGGCGGAGCATCGGCGGAGCCGGCGGTGTCCTCTGCCTCGTTGTTGGCACCGCGGGGCCTCGGCGGAGCAGGGCCTCGTCGACGCCAGCGGAGTGGGGACTCGTTGGAGCCGGCATTGTCCTCTGCCGCGTCCTCGATCTCGCCAAACAGCGCCTCACCTGTTTCATCGCCCTCTTTGTAGGTGGCCGCAGCCTCCGCCACCCGCATGCGGTACCGCTAGCGCTCGAGGCGGCCCTCGCGGGCAGAATAATACGAGTCGAGCAGTGCTTCCTGCTCCGCCCGCTTCGCGGCGATCTGCTCCTCCACCTGCATGTGCTCCTGGAGGAGATGGTGGTTGTAGGCGGCGGCCTGCGCCTCCCGGAACTGCTCCTGACGCTTCTGCCTCACCGTGTCCATGTATTGGGCATGGGCCTCGCTGATGGTCATGGTGCAATGCACCGGCGAGGATGGCGCAGAGGAGGAGGTTGGCGCCGGATCATCGACTACCATGTTCTTCATTGGGACGTCGTCGTCCTCTGGCTGCCTGCCGGCCAGCCAGTCCGCAACAATGGCTGCCATCTCCTTGTGGTCCGCCATCCGACCGTTGAGGGAGTCCTGGACTAAGGGGTCCTTGGGAGTCCGACCCGTGTGTTGTGAGCCTGACTAATGGGCTGTGAAGATACAAGACAGAAGGCCTTCCCCCGTGTCCGGATGGGACTCTCCTTTGTGTGGATGGCAAGCCTGGCGTCCAGATGTGTAGATTCCTTCTTCTGTAAACTAACTCTGTACAACCCTAGCCCCTCCGGTGTCTATATAAACTGGAGGGTTTAGTCTATAGAGATCATCACAAATCATATATGCTAGACATCTAGGGTTTAGCCATTATGATCTCGAGGTAGATCGACTCTTGTAACCCCTATACTCATCAAAGTCAATCAAGCAGGAAGTAGGATATTACCTCCATTAAGAGGGTCCGAACCCTAGGTAAGCATCGTGTCCCCCGTCTCCTGTTACCTTCGATCCTTAGACGCACAGTTCGGGACCCCCTACCCGAGATCGGCCGGTTTTGACACTGATATTGGTGCTTTCATTGAGAATTTCTTTGTGTCGTCGACGGAAGGATCGATGGCTCACCTTGTCATAAATGCAACATCACCTCTGGAGGAGCCCTGGCTCCGGGATAGACCCCCCAACTCGGAGGTTTTACCATGGGTGCCTGCTCGGCCTTTAAGTCAGAGGCGGCCCCTCAGATCGCCAGACATCATCTCCGCATCGGCCTCAAACACTCTGAAAATATAGATCCGGCATATGTTTCTTCCTTGAACGAACTGCTAGATAGCATCAGCGCCCTGGGAGTCGCCACAGACTATGATCGGATTGGGCTTAAACCCGATCAGAGGGAAATCAAGTCCCCGCCGATCACCCATCTGGTAGCGATCATGAAGGAACAAGCTGAGACTACTTCTCCCCCTAAGTTGACAACAAAATATGTTCAGATTTCCGAGCCCTGCGAGCCAGATACCCATCTTCAAGAAAAGTGAAAGTGTAACTATCCCTAGGTGGTTTTGGTAATTCATAACAACACATAGCTCATTGAGCTAATACTATTCCAAGATGAATATTTCAGGAAAGCTCAATGAATGGCATGGCATGGATGATGAAAGTGGATCCCTCAAAATATCAAGGACAAAAGATTGGCTCGAGCTCAAAAGCTCAAGACTCTACATTTTACATTTTAGTGATCCAAGATCACATTGAGTCTATAGGAAAAGCCAATACTATCAAGAAGGGATGAGGTGTTGCTTAATGAGCCTCTTGCTCCATGTGCTTAGTGATATGCTCCAAAACCCTCCACTACTTTCTCACATCCACATATGACCTAAACCTAAAGTCAAACTTGGCCCTACCGATTCTTTCTATCCGGCGCCACCGAGTTCAAATGTCATAGCCACTGCCACAAACCCTAGGCAAATCGATTTCACCGATAGGGATCTCGGTCTCACCGAGATGGGATTGTAATCTCTCTGTTTCCCCTTCATAACTTTTCGGTCTCATCGAAAGAGCGAATCGGTCCCACCGAGATTACAATGTAAACTCTTTGTTTCCCTTTTGTAACTTTTCGGTCTCACCGAAAGAGCAAATCGGTCCCACCGAGTTTACCTGACCAACTCTCTGGTTAGCTAATTACCAAAATCGGTCTCACTGAGATTACGTTATGCCCTAACCATAACCATATCGGTCCTACCGAGATGCATGTCAGTCCCACCGAAAACCCTAACGGTCACTAGGTTTACTAAATCGGTCCGACCGAGTTTGATGATTCGGTCCCACCGAGGTTGGTAAATTGTGTGTAATGGTTAGATTTTGTGTGGAGGCTATATATACCCCTCCACCTCCTCTTCATTCGTGGAGAGAGCCATCAGAACAAACCTACACTTCCAACTTACCAGTTCTGAGAGAGAACCACCTACTCATGTGTTGAGGCCAAGATATTCCATTCCAACCACATGAATCTTGATATCTAGCCTTCCCCAAGTTGCTTTCCACTCAAATCTTCTTTCCACCAAATCCTAATCCTGTGAGAGAGAGTTGAGTGTTGGGGAGACTATCATTTGAAGCACAAGAGCAAGGAGTTCATCATCAACACACCATTTGTTACTTCTTGAGAGTGGTGTCTCCTAGATTGGCTAGGTGTCACTTGGGAGCCTCCGACAAGATTGTGGAGTTGAACCAAGGAGTTTGTAAGGGCAAGGAGATCGCCTACTTGTGAAGATCTACCGCTAGTGAGGCAAGTCCTTTGTGGGCGACGGCCATGGTGGGATAGACAAGGTTGCTTCTTCGTGGACCCTTCGTGGGTGGAGCCCTCCGTGGACTCACAAGAACTGTTACCCTACGTGGGTTGAAGTCTCCATCAACGTGGATGTACGATATCACCACCTATCGGAACCACGACAAAAACATCCGTGTCTCCAACTGCGTTTGAATCCTCCAAACCCTTCCCTTTACATTCTTGCAAGTTGCATGCTTTATTTTCCGCTGCCAATATACTCTTTGCATGCTTGCTTGAATTGTGTGAAGATTGCTTGACTTGTTAAAAAATAGCTAAAATCTGCCAAAGTCTAAAATCGGGAAAAGGTTAGGTTTTTATTGGTCAAGTAGTCTAATCACCCCCCTCCAGACATACTTCAAGGTCCTACAAGTGGTATCAGAGCTTTGGTCTCCATTTGCTTTGATTTCCATAGCTTTTAGTGGTCATAGCCTTGGTTTCACAACCTAGGAGAGTATGGCGTCTAGCGAGGGAAATTATCACCGTAGAGGTCCTTACTTTGATGGCACTAATTTTGCTAGTTGGAAGCATAAGATGAAAATGCATATTATCGGACATAACCCCGCCATTTGGGCTATTGTGTGTATTGGTTTGCAAGGTGAATTCTTTGATGGGAGAGAACCGAACCGTGAAGCTAGCGCGGAAGAGTTTAAGATGTTGCAATACAACGCTCAAGCTTGTGATATTCTCTTCAATGGATTGTGCCCCGAAGAATTCAACAAAATCAGCCGTCTTGAGAATGCAAAGGAAATTTGGGATACTTTGATTGATATGCACGAAGGTACCGACTCCGTCAAGGAATCCAAGTTGGATGTGCTCCAAAGTCAGCTTGACAAGTTCAAAATGAAGGATGGTGAAGGTGTCGCTGAAATGTACTCTAGGCTTGCTCTTATCACAAATGAGATTGCCGGCTTAGGAAGTGAAGAGATGACCGATAGATTCATCATCAAGAAGAACCTAAGAGCATTGGATGGTAAATATGATACCGTGTGCACATTGATCCAAATGATGCCCAATTACAAAGATCTCAAGCCTACGGAAGTCATTGGAAGAATTGTTGCTCATGACATGTCACTCAAGGATAAGGAGGAACTTCATAACAAGTCGAGTGGTGCTTACAAAGCCTCATGTGAAGCCCCCACATCATCAAGTGAGAAACAAACCTTCAATGAAGAATTGAGCTTAATGGTGAAGAACTTCAACAAATTCTACAAGAGTAGAAGCAAAGAAAGAAGTTCTAAGTCAAGGTCCTACAATGACAAAAGATCTTCTAGTCGAGAGCGCAATTGCTACAATTGTGGGAGACCCGAACACTATTCCAATGAGTGTACGGCACCCTACAAAAGAAGAGAAGATTCTCCCAAGAGAAGAAGTAGAAGAGAAGAATCACCACCAAGAGAGAGAAGGAGTAGAGATGATCGTTATGAACGAAGACCATCACGGAGAAGCAAGGATTCGGAAAGGAAGGACAAGTCATCAAAGAGCTACACGAAACGAAGACATCAAGCTCATATTGGTGAATGGGTATCCGGCTCCGACTCCAACCAACACTCCGAGAGAAGCTATCACTCTGACTCCGAATACACTCAAGATGAAGGTGTTGCCGGTCTAGCACTTGTGTCAACCAACTCCTACGACATATTTGAATCACCAAATGAAGGAATTGGTAGATGCTTCATGGCCAAAGGTCCTAAGGTAACACACCTCGAGTATGTTGATTTTGATGTTGATGAAGATGACTTGCTAGGTGATGATGATTTACTTGTTGACAACTCTAGTGATGAATACTATGATGAAACGTCAATTAATCATGCTAATCAAGTCGAAATGAATGACAATGATAAGGAGAAAATTGAGCGTATAACTAAAGAACTAAACACTCTTAAGTTAGCTCATGAAACTATCCTTGAAGATCATCGAGAACTTTTAAGGGCTCATGAGAAGTTACGCTTTGAAAAGCTCATTCTTGAGCAAGAGCATGGGTTCCTAAAAGCGATCAATGATGATCTTCATAAGAAAAGTTCTTCTTACATTGCCAAGCGTTTACTCTTATCTACTTACATGCCTCAAGTCAAGTCTAGTAACAAGAACAAGAAAGATTCTTTCTCTAGTAGTAACAATAATAATGCTAAATCCAATATTGTTGCTTCTAGTAGTTCTCTTGATTCCACTAATGATCCTCTTAGCCAAGTTACACTTAAGCAAGAAAACAGCTTATTGAAGGGAATTATAGAGAAAGGTGTATACAAGAGCCTTGGGAGTAAGCAATTTGAGGAAATTGTGCATAAGCAAGGAAGGCACGGAAGAATCAAGGTGTTGGTTTTGAATGAAAGTTCAATGCCAATGGAGTTGAGTGGGAAGAAGATCAATACCCCAAGACGAAGTTTGTTCCTCAACAAGAGAAGTATGATCCTACTTCCTTCAAGGGAACACAAGCACAAGATGATCTTCCACCACAAGACCACAAGAACAAAGGCAAGGACAAGCTTCAAGAGGAGATTGATGCATTTGAAGAAGCACCTAAGGCCTTGGTCAAGTGGGTTCCCAAGACTACGTCAAGTTCTACTTCATCAAGTACAACTACTACACCAAGGATTCCCATCAAGATGATGTGGATCCCGAAGAAGAAGAACTAGAGAGTTCTTGAGGGTGACTCCGCCAACATTCTTCACTCATATCATTATGGCAAGGACAATTGCAATCAACTTCCATATCTTGCACTAGTTCAATGAGTCACAAACCCTGATGTTGGTAAGGCAAGGGACAAGGTAACCTAATGTTTTCATGGACATCATTTTGTGTGTGCATCACTCTATGTCTATGGATATTCTTGTTTGTTCCTTGTGGGACTAACCCATGTAGGTATTGAAAGTGCAACTCACTCCAAAGGATTGCTCCAAACGATCTACATCAACATTGAGCATCCACATCTTCAACACCTACATGAAGTCATCATCGACAAAACCCAAGGTTAGTTCATCCCTCTAAGGGGGGATCTCACATCTAGGGGGAGCTTAACTCTAAGAATTGAGTCAAAGCAACTCTAATGATGTGAACACATGAATGCTTTATGTAAAAGTGGAAACCCCACTTGAGCTTAAACGATGAGTATGACCTATGATCAAATGTTCTCATTTGACTCCTAAGTCAATATACTCATATATAGATGACCTAGTCATCGCCAATTGTTTGATAGATGCTAGAATTGGTTGTGCATGCTTTGCCACATACTTCATTTGTCATTTTATTGTGTGAGCATGTTGGTTGCATACTTTACTCATTCGAGGACATCCACTTGTTGTTTTGATTGTTTGGCTTTTCTTTCTTTGGCCAAGTGGATGGACAAGAATGCCTAAGAACCTTCTCTAGCTATCTATACTTTTCTCATCTCAAACTCTATTCATGCTACATCACAAAATTTGATCAAGTCAGATTCGAACCACTTTGTGTGAGGAGCACTCGGAGTCCCCGATTCGTCATAGACTTAAACTTCCGAAACTTCTTTGTGATTTTCGGTCTGACCGATTCCTCCATTTCGGTCATACCGAGATTACTAAGTCGATCTAGGTTTTCATCTCGGTGCAACCGATTTGTACTTTTCGGTCACACCGAGTTGCTATAACTGTTCATAGTTTTGCATCTCGGTGCCACCGAGTTGTACCACTCGGTCACACCGACAGGGTCGGGCTATATATGTGCACGGGCAAATTTTGGAAAACTTTCTCCGAATCTTCTCGCCCGCGCATAGCTCGCTCTGCCAACTTGGTCTACGGATCATCGACTTCATCGCCAGCTGCCTCCTGTCGCTGGTCTCCGCCGCCGTCAACGGAATTCTCCTCCGCCGTTGCCGACGTAGCGAGTTCCCGCCGAACTAGGGTATGAACTCGATCACAGTGCTTTCCTCGTCCGATTCTCAGCACATTGTGTACATTATGCATCTTGCCATGATTGAAACACTCCTATCTAGTCAAATCAATCCTTAGAATAGTTGTGATTCGAAAATTTAGGGTTAGGTTTCCGCCGAAACCATCTCGGACCCACCGAGTTGAAAAACTCGGTCCCACCGATTTGGCTAATGCCATTACACTAGTAAGTCTCGGTCTGACCAGGAATTGCTAATCGGTGTGACCTATTTCAGAACTTTGTGAAACCCTAGCAGTCTCGGTGCCACCGAACTGTGACTCGGTCTGACCGAGTTCACTAGTTTAGGTTCCAAAACTGCTTCGGTATCACCGAGTTTGGAAATCGGTAGATCCGAAATGTTTTCAGTGGGAAACTAAAACTAAGTTTTTTTTGAATCATCCTTTTGCAAAAATCTCTGCATTTTGTGATGCTCATCCACTCTACCTCATCTATAACTATTCACAGGGTCAGCAGTCAGTTGAACAGCATGTCGGACCAAAGTGATAGCGTAACAAATCAAGAGCAGATCCAATTGAGTGAGGGCACTAGTCCCTCAAGCAGCTCAGATGAGGGGAGCAGAAGCACTCCGAGCAATTTGCCCAAGGCTGCCACAAGGACAAGAAAGAAGAAGACCTCAGAGTCTGAGGATGAGGATTATGTGGCAGCTGAGGATGAGGCAAGCTCCAAGAAGAAAGTGCTCAAGAGGGATTTCAGCTCATCTGCAGTGAAGCCTGGTTTGAAAATCAAAAGGCCAGCAGGTAGACAACCAATGTCCAAAGCCAGAGTGTCTACTCAAGCTCCTTTGGAATCTCAACCCAAAGAGCATGTTGCTGCAGAGGGAAAGAAAAGGAAAGAAAGGGTCAAGAAGACCATAGCAAGGGTGATTGGGAAGCCTTCCATGATGGAAGAGGAAGAAGAAGAAGAGGTTGCAGAACCAGCACCCAAGGCACAAAAGCTTATGGGTGATGCTATCAAATCAGGGGCTGCAACTTCCAAGCCCAAAGCTGCCCCCAAGTCCAAGAATGCACCCAAGAGGAATACCAGGAGCATACCAGCAGCTGAAAAGAACAAGGCCCCAAATGCCTGAGGTTGATGCTGAGGAAGATGAAGAAGGGCAGGTCCAAAGGAAGCTCAAACCCAAGATCCCAGACCACAATGATGCTCATCATGTGGCTGAAAACATGAAGATCAGGAGAGATCATGGGTTGAGGCTATGGAGAGAGACAGATCCATATGCCATGAGGAGAAGGACTGATGTGGACTACAGGTTCCACACCAAGGAGCAGCAGGACTTTTATGAGACTATCTTGCTGGATAAGAAGCCCATAGTTTGCGATATGAGATGGGTCGACTGGACCTACATGCAGGAGAACGCAGAACACTACCCTGGAGTATATGACAGCTTTAGTGCGTGTGGAGTTGCTGATTTTGTTGGGCAGAAGCTCACCAACTGGAACGATGAACTCATCATGCAATTCTACTCCACATCACATTTCTATCCAGATGGCAGGATAGTGTGGATGTCAGAAGGAACCAGATATCAGTCTACCATAGAGGAATGGGAAAGTTTGATCAATGCCCCAAAGGAAAGTGAGGATGACCTGGACATTTATGGTAAGAAGAAAATGGATCATAACTCTATGTCGCAGATGTACAAGGAGATCCCAGATGATGCACTTGAGTCCTTCAAGTTTGGATCAGTCCATTTTCTGCTGTCAGGGCTGCCTACAATCAACTGGATCTTAAGGCATACTATATTGCCCAAATCAGGTGACCATAACATGATTAGAGGGCATGCAATCAATTTGCTTCATGTTTTTGATGTGCCTCAGAAATTCAAGGTCATGAGCCTCATAGTTGAGACAATTAAGAGGACAGCAGTAGATCAGAAGAGGAGCTGTGATTATGCCCCACAGATTTAGGAGTTGATAAACTCGAAGATGGGCACAGGAAAGTATCTATTGGATAAGGAACACATGGTTCTCTATCCTGAATTTGAGGACAATCGAGTTGTCATGACTGAGAATGAACCTTCATCAGTGCAAGCTCAGGGGAGAAAGGAGAAGGCAAGGCAAGAGAAAGCTGCATAGATGCCCACTCTAGCAGAGGCATCGGAGTACTTTCTGAAGAACAAGCAGGAGCAGCTTGGTTAGTTGATAGCATCAACTCTACGGATTGAGAAGGGATTGGCCACCCTAACTCAAAACCAGGAGAGCACTGGAGAGAATCATGGAACAAAATTCTATGATCTTGATGTCAAAGTGGTGAGATTCAGTCGGTGTGGAGCAGATTACAAGATGATATGCAGGAGAGGAAGGGCAAGACGACAACTGATGCATTTTCCAGAGTGCCGAGAGCTCAGAGGTCAGCTGCAGTGCCAACTATAGACACCAGAGCCACTTCTTTAGCTCCAGCTACAGATCCAGCTCAACCAGCTCCAGCTCCAACTCCTTTAGCTCCTACCACGTCTACTGATGCGTTCATCCTTGGAGTCCTGTCTACACCACCACCAGAGGACCAAGCCTGAGAGACGACATAGTGCTATGCATTTTCTAGGAACTTTTTGGTAACTTGTTGCCAAAGGGGGAGAAAAATGTATAGATCATAGGCTTCGAGAGAGAGAGATTTGCTTTTTATCTCTCTCGTCTTCTTGGTTGAACTTTATTTTCTTTTCATTGGTTGAGATACTATGCATTACCTGTGAGACATTGATGATCATGTGTTTCATCATAAGCTACACTTATGCTTTTTATGATATTATCTTATTTATCCTTATATGATCATTCACTGTGCTTGGTGATGAGTGCATGTTTTCAATCGTTATTATTTTGAGCGCTCCACCAAGATGTATGTGACATGGAAGAGTAACCCATGAGCCTAATTTCTTGTGCATTTGCAGTCCAAAGCAAATCTTAAGATATGCACAAATTTAGGGGGAGCTCTTGCTTATCACATACTTCTCAAAGCAACGATGTTTTTCAATTTTATTATCATTTGTCGAAGCTTTGATCTATATGCTATCATCAATTACCAAAAAGAGGGAGATTGAAAGTGCAACTATCCCTAGGTGGTTTTGGTAATTCATAACAACATATAGCTCATTGAGCTAATACTATTCCAAGATGAATATTTCAGGAAAGCTCAATGAATGGAATGGCATGGATGATGAAAGTGGATCCCTCAAAATATCAAGGACAAAAGATTGGCTCAAGCTCAAAAGCTCAAGACTCTACATTTTACATTTTAGTGATCCAAGATCACATTGAGTCTATAGGAAAAGCCAATACTATCAAGAAGGGATGAGGTGTTGCTTAATGAGCCTCTTGCTCCATGTGCTTAGTGATATGCTCCAAAACCCTCCACTACTTTCTCACATCCACATATGACCTAAACCTAAAGTCAAACTCGGCCCTACCGATTCTTTCTATCCGGCGCCACCAAGTTCAAATGTCATAGCCACTACCACAAACCCTAGGCAAATCGGTTTCACCGATAGGGATCTCGGTCTCACTGAGATGGGATTGTAATCTCTGTGTTTCCCCTTCATAACTTTTCGGTCTCACCGAAAGAGCGAATCAGTCCCACCGAGATTACAATGTAAACTCTCTGTTTCCCTTTTGTAACTTTTCAGTCTCACCGAAAGAGCAAATCGGTCCCACCGAGTTTACCTAACCAACTCTCTGGTTAGCTAATTACCAAAATCGGTCTCACCGAGTTTGTGTAATCGGTCTCACCGAGATTACGTTATGCCCTAACCCTAACCATATCGGTCCTACCGAGATGCATGTCAGTCCCACAGAAAACCCTAACGGTCACTAGGTTTACTAAATCGGTCCGACCGAGTTTGATGATTCGGTCCCACCGAGGTTGGTATATTGTGTGTAACGGTTAGATTTTGTGTGGAGGCTATATATACCCCTCCACCTCCTCTTCATTCGTGGAGAGAGCCATCGAACAAACCTACACTTCCAACTTACCAGCCTCGAGAGAGAACCACCTACTCATGTGTTGAGGCCAAGATATTCCATTCCAACCACATGAATCTTGATCTCTAGCCTTCCCCAAGTTGCTTTCCACTCAAATCTTCTTTCCACCAAATCCTAATCCTGTGAGAGAGAGTTGAGTGTTTGGGAGACTATCATTTGAAGCACAAGAGCAAGGAGTTCATCATCAACACACCATTTGTTACTTCTTGGAGAGTGGTGTCTCCTAGATTGGCTAGGTGTCACTTGGGAGCCTCCGACAAGATTGTGGAGTTGAACCAAGGAGTTTGTAAGGGCAAGGAGATCGCCTACTTCGTGAAGATCTACCGCTAGTGAGGCAAGTCCTTCGTGGGCGACGACCATGGTGGGATAGACAAGGTTGCTTCTTCGTGGACCCTTCGTGGGTGGAGCCCTCCGTGGACTCGCGCAACCGTTACCCTACGTGGGTTGAAGTCTCCATCAACGTGGATGTACGATAGCACCACCTATCGGAACCACGACAAAAACATCCGCGTCTCCAATTGCGTTTGAATCCTCCAAACCCTTCCCTTTACATTCTTGCAAGTTGCATGCTTTATTTTCCCCTGCCAATATACTCTTTGGATGCTTGCTTGAATTGTGTGAAGATTGCTTGACTTGTTAAAAAATAGCTAAAATCTGCCAAAGTCTAAAATCGGGAAAAGGTTAGGTTTTTATTGGTCAAGTAGTCTAATCACCCCCCTCTAGACATACTTCAAGGTCCTACAAAGAGACCACAAGTCCTCCGAACACAGAATCAGGAGTTAAGCCCAAAAGTCACCAGGACTCTCCTGGTCCTGGCCTAGTGACCTCAGAGATTCTTCAAACTCTGGATCCAATAGCGGGTCGGGGTTCGGATTTTATCCCACCCACCCACCACAAACAATATTCCCCAAGCAATTCAGGTCCTCCAGACGTATGTGACCTAATGTGTGTACGACTGCAACCTCAGGAAACGGTCCATCACTTCTAGGCCAGATTCCTCCTTGTTAAAAACAAGATTAAAGATTGCTGCGATGAGGATGCGGTTTCAGTTTTTTGCCGCAAGTGTACGGACGAGGGAATCCTCAATGCCCTCAACTGTCGCCGCATACTGCACTTTGCAGATTTGGCACATATAGTACAGAAGTACTGTGCAATAGAAATCGCCTGGAAAGCCTAGACAGCCAAGTGGAACCTCGTGCCCTTAAGCAGCCCACCGGACGGGCAAAAAGGATGCACCCTGACAGGGCATCTGATCATCATCTCATTGACAAGAAAATCGAACCCTTCATGGGACATAGGACTGTCCTTGATGAACTCCTCGACAAGTCCTGTCAGATACACACGACACCGAATACTGAACCAACACACAACCTTCGGGCATGTTGGGTACTCCGGTAGGTGGCTAAGCGCGGCGAGGCCATCCTAACCAGCACTGCTCCGTAGAAACACTCTTCGAAGGATAACGACCTCAATGTCTTTATGTACTTTGAGACCTTTTATTCAAATAATCGGCGCAAAAGGGCATTACGCGACCTTGCCAAAGTCAACCAGGTAGCCGCAATAAATCCTTGGAATGACATGGCGATAACTTTCACTGCCAATGACGAGCCAAAGGCCAAATCAGTCAGAGCACCAGCCGCCTTGGTCCTAAAAGCAATAGTAGATGGCTTTCGGCTCACCAAACTGCTCATGGACGGCGGCAGCAGGCTGAACCTCATCTATGAAGATACTCTCCATACAATGCAGATGGACAAAAGCTGCATTGAACAAGGCGGCACCACTTTCTGAGGCATCATCCCCAGTCGAGAAGCACAGAGCGCGGGGAAGATCAAACTCGACATCGTATTCGGCATGCCGGAGAACTACAGGTCCGAAGAGTTGCTCTTCCACGTGGCACCTTTTAAGAGCGGATACCACACCCAGTTAGGGCAAGACACATTCACACGCTTTCAAGCCATTCCCCATTACAGGTACATGAAGCTCAAAATGCCAGGGCCCAACGGAGTTATCACTCTCACTAGTGATCCGGATACAACACTCCGCGCCAAAAACAAAACTGCATCATTGGCCCTCGAGGCGCTATCTGAGGCCCTTGCGGCCAAGGAACTAACCAATCTGCGTTCTATAGTGGACAAGGACGACGTAATCCTTGATAAGAGGCCTAAATCCACTTCCTTCAAGCCAGCAGACGAAATAGTCAAATTTCAAGTACACCTGACGGATCCCAACAAGACAGCCTCCATTGGAGCACAACTGGATCCAATGATCGATGCCGCACTAAGAGCTTTCCTGCGTGAAAATTGGGATATCTTCACCTGGCACCCTTCGGACATGCCCGGGATCCCATGCAGACTGGCCGAACACAGCCTCAATATCATAAAGGGGTTCAAACCAGTCAAGCAAATGTTGCACCGATTTTCCGAACCCAAACGACAAGCCATGGGGGAGGAGCTAGCTAAACTTCTTGAAGCAGGGTTCATTAGGGAAATCAAACACCCGGACTGGCTAGCAAACCTGGTCATGGTACCAAAGAAGGATAAATCCTGGTGCCTTTGTGTCGATTTCAAAGACCTCAATAAAGCCTGCCCTAAGGACCCCCTCCCGCCGCCCTGCACTGACCAAACAATTAATGCGACTACAGGACATGATTCACTGTGTTTCCTCGAGGCATACTCCGGATACCATCAAATTAAGATGAAGGAGTCCGACCAGCCCGCAACAACGTTCATTACCCCGTATGGGCCTTTCTGCTTCAACACCATGCCGTTTGGACTCAAAAACGCTGGCGCCACTTACCAACGCATGATTCAAACATGTCTGAAAAAACAAATTGGCAAGACAGTGGAGGCATACGTAGATGATGTAGTCATCAAGACTAAACATGTCGAATCATTGGTGGACGATCTACGCCTCACATTCGACAACTTTCGAACATACGACATATGGCTCAATCCGAAAAAATGTGTCTTCAGCGTTCTAGCTGGGAAACTACTCGGTTTCATTGTTTCTAATCGAGGAATCGAAGCAAACCCAACCAAAATTCGAGCCCTGTCACAACTGGTAACTCCAACAGACCTAAAGCAGGTCCAAAAACTAGCTGGGTGTGTGGCGGCTTTGAGCCGCTTTATCTCCAAATTGGGAGAAAAGGCATTGCCACTTCGAGTGGACGGATGCGGCAACAACCGGATTGGAGGAAATAAAAACACGGTGGGCGCCAACTGTCGTGGTTTTGTCACGGCAGATGTCCTCATGAAAGGACTTAGTCATGGAGCCATCGCTACGGGTTAGCTTGAAGGGGTTAAAGCGGACACAAGGGCGCAAGAGAGTTTATACTAGTTCGGCCCCTTCGATGAAGGTAAAAGCCTATGTCTAGTTGTGATGGAATTGATGGGGGTTTCGATGACTAGAGAGAAAACAAGCTTCGCCTAAGTCTCGAGTTGTTGTGCGTCGTCTGAATCGCCTCCGGTCGTCCCCTTATATGCATGGGTGGCGCCCGTCGGTTCCAGAGTCCCGACGCGGTTTATAGATGTATCCGCTCGGTCTCTACTATTCTAACTTACAATACAAGTTACATACCCACGCGGTTTACACTACAGGCTTTAAACCGGCTATGGGCCTATAAGCTCTCATCGCCTACTTGGGCTTTAATATACTCAACTACTAATGAAGTTAACCCGGCCTGTCCCGGCGGTTTCATCGAGAGTAATATCCCCAACATTAGGCCCCAGTTGATTTGAACTGGTTCATGTCAATCCTCGACAAAAACTTCATCTTCACAACTTTGTGTAATTGGGTGAACCGCCATGATGTCATCTTCTCGGTCATCGAACCGGCGTGGCGTCACTGTCATAAAACTATCCACAATACCTTTTTTGTTTAATAGACCTGCGATAATCGAGGCGACAACTCCGTTTCCAAACTCGCGGCCCCTTGATTCTCGCGCCTGACACATGTCCCTTACTTTATAAATAAGACCGAAGGATCATTTCTTTTTTTCCCTTCGTGCCCCTCTGCTTCGTCTTCCTCGCGCCGCCCGACTTGGACTCTCCGCCGCCATCAACTTCTGCACCAACCTTGGCCGCTGCATCACCCTGAGTATACCAGAGCATCGCGGCGGTCCTCCGTTTCTTCCTCAGCTCTGGTAAGTCTTCTATCTTTTCACCATAGATCTGTTCTAGGGTTTCCATGTTCTTCGGTGTTCATCGCTTGCTTCTTGATCATATGATAACTTTTAGTTAAGTCTGTGTATCCTTGTTCTGCGTAGCGGTAATTTTTTAGCATCCGCTGTCACTTGCGCATCTCAAGGCCATAGATCTCCCTGCACCCTTGCTCATTGATTCGGTACCGCTCCGTTTTTAACCTTGAATATTTATTTCTTTTCTAAATATGCTCCAGATCCAAAACTGTGAAATACTTTTGTGAAACCTATTTTCGCACATCCACTCTTGATTCATCAATGTTTCAGACTAGGCGGTTTAACTTTGTAGAGAAATTGACAACTCGGCATATACCATTAGTCCCCTTGTTGAACCGCCAGGATTTCCTATCTATGTATTGCTACCTTGCAGAATTCCGGTTTATAAGCAACTTCTTCCGGTTTAGCAATGAATGCATCAATGTATAGCCTGCCAACATACTCTTGAACCGGTATTACTACTTTGCAGATTTCACCATGGCCAAACAAGTGTACGAGTGCAACTGGGTCCCTTCTCGGGTGACTGAAACTCAACTGGATAACTTAGTCAGCACCGGTGCTTTAGGCAAAAAAGATGTCATTCATTGGAGGGTCCTCGCCGGAGAGTCCTCCGAACCCAAGGATGGAGAAGTTGTTGTTTTCTTGACCATTTAGCCAGGGGCTTCAGTCCGCCCGGTTCAAAGTTTTATCGGGATGTCTTGGCCAACTTCCAATGCGGCCCACAAGATATTGGCCCCAACTCCATAACCAATATCTGTCACTTTCAAGTGCTCTATGAGGTGTTCTTTCAAGAGGAGCCCACAGTTGAATTGTTCAGAGATTGCTTCCATCTAAACCGCCGCACTGAATTTTTTGACGGTCCCAACACCGAGTTGGGTGGTGTGGCGATTCAAAAACAGAAAGAGGTCACTTACCCTCACGCAAAACTGCACAGCCATCCCAAAGAGTGGAATTCAACATGGTTTTACTGCAAAGATACCTCTCCTGAGGGAGAAAATCCTTTACTGGGTTACCGTCCGGAGCGGATAAGCAACACACATCCCCTCCCTCACAGACTGACTGCTAAGGAAAGAAGCAAATATGCCCCTCAACTATCCAAGCTCTGGGCCTTCATGGCCAACGGGTTGACAGGAGTTGATCTTGCTCGATGCCGGATATCTTGGAGTATACTGCCCCTAAGCCTGTGCTCCAGTTTGATGTGCAAATACACAGAAGATGTGAAAGACCCTCTATGGCATATTGAGATCCAGCTGACAGACGATGAAGTTGCTGAGGCTGTTAAGAGGATGTTAAACAAACCGGAAGCTGCTTGCGCCCAAACCGGCATGGCTCCCTTTTCTGCCATTAACAAACCGCCAGCCGTAAGACTCATATCTTATGCCTTTATAAAATCTGACTATGTTTAAATACTCTTTGTTGATATTAACATCTTTCAAACAGGGTGATGATCCATTTTGGAGCAGGAAAACTCCACAAGAGAAACCGGAGAAAATAACCCGCCCAAGACCGAGTTGTGAAGAAACCAGCCAATAGAAAGAAAACCACGCCTCCTCCGATCCACCGGTGGCGATGATGTGGGTAATCCGGATCTTGAGGTAGAACTTGACTCACTTGGTTTATTTTTCACACGCCTTATTGATAATGATTATTACCAGGATGATGCTGAAGTCAGTCATGCTGATGTTGTAGAGGTAATTGCTATTTCTTCCGATTCAAACCCTTTACCTTCAGTAAAAATCCGTCGGGCAAACCGGAAAGTTAAATTTTCTCACCCTCTTGCTTATTTGGACCGAAACTTTCTTATGAAGACACAACAGCATGAAGCTCGTCGCGCAACCCGGCACAGCGGCCAGGTAGTTACCTCGACCGGTTTACCGAACAGTCCGGTTCGAAAACACCGTTCAGAGGTCTCTAACTGTTTCATCAATGCTTATCCTAAAGCGGTTTGCATTCGTCAACCTCTTAATCCATCTGACTCCGATTATCAGGTGACTTCTCATTCTTCGTCCGGCGAGTCGTCAGCCACCCAACTCCCACCACTTAAGACAGTGCTTGGGTGAGCCATATTCCTGATGATACTGTTTTGATATATCACTTTTAATGTTTATTGGACTGATCCATCTTTTTCCTTTCGAGGCCAAGCCTAGGCCAAGCAAGAAAGCTCAATTTGGACAAAGCGGCGAAGAAAAGCAGCCTTTGAACCGCCAAAATACCAAATCTGAAGAAGACATCCATGATGATATGCTGAACAACCCACCATTGCAAGATCATGATGTTACTGTTGAAGAGGCACATGTTGATGCCACAGGCCCTTTAAATCAACCCACCAGTCCTGTTCAGACTGACAGGACAGTGAGCCCCTCAAAGCACACTGATAAACCGGCGACCCCAGTGCAAACCGGCGAAGCCAAGGATGATGATGTTGTCATTACTGGCTTTGGTCATTCCGAGCCAGGCAATCCTGTTGCCTTGTCCAAGCACACTGCAAAGGATGAATTTACTGCGTTTGGTAAAGGCAAGTGGAATGCCGATTTGGCTACTTATTCCGCTCTGAATCCCCAAGATCTTCATTCCGGTTATCTGAACCAGCTATATACCAGCCGTGATTATGAAGCCGGTCTGGTGAATATGATGAAGGACAAATATGAGGTAAATTCCATATGACTCTCTGCTTGTATATTGCAAACTGTCAACTCTGATAGCCCCCAAGTGACAGTTTTAAGATGTCAACTTAAACTGGGACTTCCCAATATAATCCTGAACACAGTTGTACTTTTGGAAAGTAGCCCCCAAGGGCCGGTTCAACTTAATGTAGTTAAACCGAGACTTGTATAACATAAGAATTCCAGCATTACTCGAGGACAAAGCAAATAGGCATTAGCCCCCAAGTGCCAAGTTGAATACTTGTATTGAGCTTGGGACTTTATATAGAAATTGTGGGATGAAAAGCAAATATGCGTTAGCCCCCAAGTACCAAGGGCATAAATTGTTGTGGGGTTGGTACTTCAACTCTTCACCTTAACCCTTATCAAATGATTATCTGTATGTAGGCTGATCTGAGCAAGAAAGAAAGTCAAATCGCTGATCTTCAAGAAAACCTGAAATCCCAGCAAGCTGAAACCTCCAAAGCAAAGACTGAATTAACCAGTGCTTTAAGCGTCATGGAAAAGATTAAGGAAGGTTTCAACAAGGAGCGGGTGGATTGGGCCACTGAAAAGGCCATTTTGACTCAAGGAGCAGAGAATGCTGAAGCCGCACTCAAACCGGTGGTTGATGAACTGACCAGTGTAAAGCGGCAAGTGCATGCCATGACCACTGCTGTCTTTGGTAAGCCTTTTTGATTTCTGCCGTAATGAGGCCTTCTCATGAAATTGCCGGTTTATTAACCCTTTGAATGATACAGGGACACGTATTGGCCACTTGGGATCAGACGTGCGGAAGAAATTGAAAGCCTCTTATACATTGATAGAGCAGCTCTATACTGGTGCGCAACGGATCATCAGCACCGCTTCTCACAACAACCCAGCCCCGACCTTGATCCAGGACACCCTTAAAAGGTTGTCAATGCTTCCTTCCCGGTTTGAAGAATTAAAGAAATCTGCTGCTAGAACCGGTGCCATAAACGCCTTAATCCGGGCCAAAGCATGGGTGCCGTATTTTGATCATGTTGAAGCGGCCCAGGGCTTCCCAAGCTTGAAGGAAGACGGGACAGAATTCAGTGAAGAGGATCTCCGAGCTATAAACTGGGAAGTGCGCCCTTTGGCTTTTCAATTGGCTGAAGAGGCAAATCTGTCTCACTATCAAGCCCAATACGATGGCGAGAATAAACGAGTGCGTGCACCGATTCCTGAAGCGGAGAACCTTATACCTCCAATTCGTAAGCATACTTACGCTCCCGATATTGAACCGTCGTTGCTGATCAATGATGAAGCTGTATTCCAAGCATTAATGGAATCGACTGGACAACTATTGATTTCCAGCCGCTGGGTAGGGAATCAGAAGTTGAAGCGGCGCAGGATGACCCGCAACCATCAGGCCAAGCTGGCGACCAAGCATGAACCGGAGGCTGGTTTACATTACTGCTTCCTTATATTATGCATAAAAACAATTATCTTATTCGGGCACCGTGTTGCCTTGTAATAGACTAGCTGCCACACTTTGTGTTGATATGCCTTCGTGCATATTTATTACAACTTATGCTTCCGTTGAATCATTGATGCTAAATTGTTGTCTATAGCAAAAAAGCTTAAAACTCCATTGTGGTTGTATAACCAGGTGGGTCATCATATCTATGTATGTGAAATCAAAGATAATACCTTAGATTTAAACATATGATAAAATATGGGAATGTATGATACCTGCCATCATAGGGCATGAAGTTGGCTGTGCTAATCTTGAAGCGGAGTTGTAAGAAACCCACTCTGCTTGAAGGAGAAAACAACTCCTGTGTATATAGGGTCGATTTATCAGGTAAACCGTTCCGGGTCAAGATGAACACCGGTGTTACTCCATAATAGGATGTTTATCAAAAATCAAACCGGGCAAAGTGTCTCCAGATGAAAAACAAACCGTGTCCCGTCAACTGACAGTCGAATCGGTTTAATAATTGTCGGTTTAAGAACACAACAAGAGAAATATGCAAAAAGACAAACAAATTTCAAGCAAAGGCAAAGACAAAATCTTTTGCGAAAAGAGGCTGTTTGAGCCGATCAAGTGGCATTACCATGGTCGGACATGACCAAGCCCCCAATAGGCGTAGCTATGGTTCATGTCAGCCAGGTCCCCAAATGATGCAGTGGCATTACGTCGATCAAGAGGTGTAGCGATGGTTCAGGTCCGATCAGAGCCCCCAAGTGATTCTGTGGCCTTAGGCCGATCAAGAGGCGTGACTGGTTCAGACGTGACCAAGTCCCCAAGTGATTCCGTGGCTTTCGCCTATCAAAAGGTGTTGCATCGGATCAGACACGACCAAGCCCCCAAGTGACATGATATGAAGCTTTGTTAAGAAGCTAACTCAAGGGGTAAACCGGAGACCGCTTTAAGACAAAAACTCCGTGTAACCACTCATGATGTAAAATAACGAGACCCCGCTTTAGCTAAGGCTCGGTTTATTGTATTGATCATAATATATACATTGTCATAATATGTACATAAGTAGAGCCTATGGCTCAAGTAAAGTAGGGTCAAGATGAACTATGTTCCATGGCCATTGGTCTCCTCCTCGATGTACGTGAGTCTTTATGCTCTCGAATATCAATCGATAGTACGACCGTTGTGCAGATTCTTGCTGATCACGAAGGTCCCTCCCAAGGTGGGGATAGCTTGTGCATATCAGTCTGGTCTTGGATGAGCCGGAGCACCAAATCTCCTTCTTGAAAGGTTCTGGTTCTAACTCGGCGACTGTGATAGCGGCAAAGATCCTGCTGGTAGATCGCCGAACGGGCAGCTGCAATGTCACGCTCCTCATCCAACAGGTCCAAAGCGTCTTGCCGTGCTACCTCAATGTCCGCTTCAACATAAGTTGCTAACAAGGTGAATCATGACGGATATCACTGGGGAGAACCGCCTCCACTCCGTAGACCATGAAGAACGGTGTGTATCCTATCGATCTGTTGGGCGTAGTATTGATGCTCCATAACACAGATGGTACCTCCTCAACCCAACAACCCGGTGTCCGCTGCAAAGGAACCATAAGCCGGGGTTTGATGCCTCGTAAGATCTCTTGGTTAGCTCTCTCTGCTTGGCCATTGGACTGTGGGTGAGCCACGGATGAAACGTCAAGCCGGATGTGCTCACGTTCACAGAACTCCTTCATAGCACCCTTAGACAGATTGGTACCGTTATCAGTAATAATACTGTGTGGAAAGCCAAACCGGAAAATCACCTTTTTAATGAATTGAACCGCCATGGCTGCATCACACTTGCCGAGCCCGCTTCTACCCACTTTGTAAATTTGTCAACCGCCACCAAAAGGTGGGTCTTCTTGTCCTTGGACCGCTTGAAAGGCCCAACCATATCCAGCCCCCAAGTCGCAAACGCCAAGTAATTGGAATCATCCTCAATTCTTGAGCGGCACATGAGCGTCTTGAGAACTTCGACACCGTCACATCGCCTAACCAGGTCCTCCGCATCGGCATGAGCAGTCAACCAATAGAAACCGTGATTTAAACGCCTTAGCCACGGAGATTTTGAACGGCGTGGTGACCACAATCTCCTTCGTGGATTTTGCGCAAGATCTCACAACCTTCCTCCGGCGATACACAACGTTGAAACGCTCCTGACACACTGCAATGATGCAACTCGCCATTGACAATAGTCATGGACTTGGATCACCGGATTATCTGTCTGGCCAGCGTCTCATCCTCTGGTAACTCGCCCCGGTTCATGTACGCCAGATAAGGAACCGTCCAATCCGGATGATGTGCAGAGCTGCCACCAACTGATCCTCCGGACCAGGAATAGCTAAATCCTCTTCGCCAGGGAGCTTGACCGACGGGTTATGCAGGACATCCAAGAAGACATTAGGCGGGACCGGTTTACGCTGAGAGCCCAACCGGCTTAAAGCGTCCTCCGCGTCGTTCTTCCGTTTGTCCACGTGATCCACCTGATATCCCTTGAAGTGGCCTACAATAATATCCACCTCACGACGGTATGCTTCCATGAGCGGGTCCTTAGAATCCCAAGTACCAGACACTTGTTGGGCCACCAGGTCCGAGTCACTGAAGCACTTGACTCGGCTGAGATTCATCTCCTTAGCCATCCGGAGACCATGGAGTAAAGCTTCATACTCAGCTGCATTGTTAGTACAAGGGAACATTAAGCAGAGAACATAACTGAACTTATCACCTCGTGGGGAAGTTAATACGACTCCAGCCCCCGAGCCCTCAAATTGCCTGGACCCATCAAAATGAATAGTCCAATAGGTGTGATCCGGTTTTTCTTCAGGTGCTTGTAGTTTCGTCCAATCATTGATGAAATCCACAAGTGCTTGAGACTTGATCGCCGTCCGAGGCATGTATTTCAAACCGTGCGGCCCAAGCTCTATAGCCCACTTGGCAATCCGGCCAGTTGCCTCCCTATTTTGAATTATATCTCCCAAAGGAGCAGAGCTGACCACTGTGATGGGATGTCCCTGGAAGTATTGCTTAAGCTTCCGGCTTGCCATGAAAACTCCATATACCAGCTTCTGCCAATGCGGGTATCTTTGCTTGGACTCAATAAGCACCTCGCTGATATAGTAAACCGGACGCTGAACCAGATATTCCTTGCCCGCCTCCTTGTGCTCTACCACAATAGCTACGTTGACTGCACGAGCATTAGCTGCCACATATAGTAACAACGGTTCTTTGTCAATCGGAGCAGCAAGAATAGGCGGATTGGCTAGCTGCTGCTTTAAGTCCTCCAATGCTTTATCGTGGCGGACTCGGACAAAGGGATCTCGCTTTCTTGACATCGATACAAAGGGATCGCCTTCTCACCGAGGCGGCTGATAAACCGGCTCAACGCGGCGATCCGGACTGCCAAGCGTTGGACATCATTGATACATTTCGATTTAGCCAGGGAGGTGATAGTTGTGATCTTCTCCGGGTTAGCCTCAATTCCCCTGTTGGACACCAGAAAACCCAATAACTTGCCTTCCGGTACACCAAAAACACATTTGGCCGGGTTGAGCATCATCTTGTATGTCTGTAGGTTATCAAAGGTTTCCTTCAAATCATCAACCAGAGTCTCCTTCTCCCTTGACTTAACCACAAATCATCCACATAGGCATGTACATTACGGCCGATCTGCTTATGAAGGCAATTTTGTACACAGCGTTGATAAGTTGCCTGGGCACTCTTGAGCCCAAAGGGCATAGATACATAGCAGAAGGCTCCAAAGGGAGTTATGAACGCCGTTTTCTCCTGGTCCTTAACTGCCATCTTGATCTGATGATAACCAGAATATGCATCCGAAAACTCAAGCGCTCACAACCCGCCGTAGCATCAATAATCTGATCGATGCGGGGGGGCAAAAGGATCTCTTTGGACAAGCCTTGTTAAGATCTGTGTAATCCACACACATGCGCCAGTGCCGTTTTACGAAGGACCGGCACGGATTAGCCAGCCATTCGGGATGGAACACTTCAACAATAAAGCCAGGTTGCTAAGAGCCTCGCCACCTCCTCACCAATAGCTGCGCCTTTCTTCATTGAACCGGCGGGAAACGCTTCACGGTTTGTACTTAGGATCAACATTAAGAGTGTGCTCGGTGAGTTCCCTCGGTACACACGGCATGTCGAAGGCTTCCATGCAAAAATGTCCCGGTTCTCACGGATGAACTTCGATGAGCGCGCTTTCCTATTTCGGATCAAGTTGGTGCGATACTAAACTGCTTGGGCGAGTCACCAGGTACGAAGTCAACAAGCTTAGTCTCAGCTGCCAATTTGAACTTTAGAGCCGGATCATGCTCTGTGGTTGGCTTCTTCAACGGAGTCATGTCCACCGGATCATCATTATCCTTGTAGTACTTCAACTCTTCTGTGGCATAGACCGACTCTGCATAGGCCGCATCACCTTCTTCACACTCCAAGGCAATCTTGCGACTTCCATGAACGGTTATGGTCCCCTTGTGACCCGGCATCTTGAGCTGCAGATAAATATAACAGGGTCGTGCCATAAATTTGGCATAAGCCGGCCGCCCAAATAAAGCGTGGTATGAGCTCCGGATCTTCACCACCTCAAAAGTCAATGTTTCTGACCTAGAATCATGATCATCTCCAAAGGCCACCTCCAGAGCTATCTTGCCAACGGGATATGCTGACTTACCAGGTACCACACAGTGGAATACCATATTGGACGGTTTAAGATTCTTGTCTGTTAGCCCCATGCGGCGGAAGGTCTCATAGTATAAGATATTAATGTTGCTTCCTCCATCCATGAGCACCTTGGTGAACTTGTAACCTCCCACCTGAGGTGCCACCACCAACGCTAGCTGACCCGGATTGTCAACCCGGGGAGGGTGATCCTCTCTGCTCCATATGATTGGCTGTTCGGACCAGCGTAAATAACGAGGCACGACCGGTTCAACAGAATTCACTGCTCGCTTGTGAAGCTTCTGGTCTCGCTTGTCTAAGCTAGTGGTGAATACATGATATTGCCCGCTATTCAACTGTTTGGATTGCTCTGATAGCCCGACTGCTGCTGCTGGTTGTAACCACCACAGCTATTTCGATTGTTTTGATTGTTATGTCCACCATGATCTTCATTGAAGCTTCGAACCGTATTTCCTCCACCGTGACCGGCCCATGGAATCAGGATCTGAGCCACCACCGATCCGTGATCATCTGGGAAAGAATTAGAATTTTGAACTCCTGCATAATATAGCAATCCTTCCAAGGTGGGTGCTGGCATCTCCTTCGTCCGTGCTTTGGACGGGGCTGGTTTAATAGATAAGTCAGGCGTTCCGGGTTGGGGTTTGGAGCCCCACCGTGATTTGGCGGTTTACCCTTCCGTCGCTGGCCCCTGTCCTGCGCGCTAGTATTAGCCACAAAATCCATGCTGCCATCTGCCTTACGCTTGCCTCCGTTACCATGACTTGCCGTGTTGTGTTGTTGCCCTTGGGTTGTTGTTCTTCTTTCCTTCCTGTCTTGTCATCATCGGACTCGGGATCCTTGGTACTATCGTAATCAGCATACTTCACTAACGCAGTCATGAGGGTCCCCATATCGTTACAATGGCGCTTCATCCGTCCCAATTTCAACTTGAGAGGTTTAAATCGGCAGTTGCTTTCCAAAGTTATAACCGCAGAGTCGGTGTTGATATGATCTGATGAGTGCAAAATTTCCGAAACTCAGCATACCCAGCGGGTTGTTGACTCTCCTTCCTCCTGGACACAGGCCGCTAAGTCCACTATCGACATCGGCTGCTTACATGTATCCTTGAAATTCTGGATAAACCGGGCTCGCAACTGGGCCCATGAACTGATAGAATTGGCTGGTAAGCTCTTTAACCAAATACGGGCTGCCCCTTCAAGCATCATGGTGAAATACTTTGCACATGCCGCTTCATCTACGTCAAGCATCTCCATGGCCATCTCATAGCTCTTTACCCATGTTTAGGAGACAAATCGGCCGTGTAATTTGGCACCTTGGCGGGCCCTTGAAATCCTTGGCAGGCGCACATTGCGTAAAGCGGGACAAGACAAGGCACTCCCAAAGAACTAGAAGTAACTCCTGGCTCGTCGAGGTGGTTGGGCGAACGGCGTAAGCTAACGAGCCTCGTGTTGTCTTGCTAACTTCGGCATCCTTCGTGCTCGGGCCGGTCCACCACTTCACGAGCATCGCCCCCGCGGTTATGTCCATAGGGCGCTTCATGGTTCCGTGCATTCTGGATCGGCGGTTCATCCATCCGCCATTGTAACTCCGGCTTGGGCGGGGGTGGAATGAATTCGGTCGCGGTTATATGAATATGCTTCCTGCTGAACCAAGGCTGTTGAAGAAGTTCCTTAACCGGTAGCGTCTCCACCGCTATGAGAATCACCTTCAATCGGGATGGCCTCCGGCCGTGAAGCGGCGGCGATAAGATTGTCCATTGGATTGGAATAATGACTGAAGGTGTGCGGACAGGCTGAGCGATATTATTCTGTCGGCGGCTCCATCAAAGCGGCTGAACCGGCGCACCGGCCAGTGCCTCCGCCCGGTTTATTACTGGCGGGTTACTAGTCCTGCTCACGGGGTATTAAAGAGGTTTCGGCATCGAAAACCGTCGGCGGCGAGACCAATGCTTCCTTTTCGGGACTTCATGCGGCGGCGTTACGGTCGGCATAGGCTTATAGGCTGCGCATCCAGCGACCCGCTTCTGCGGCCATCTGTTGTTCTCGGCTGCCGAGTCGGCCTTGGCTTGAGTGATCTGTTCCCTCACCTTTGCAATTTCCGCGTTGTGGGCGTCTGGTCCACGGTTAGCCTCCGCCATAAGCACGACCAGCGCATCAAGCAGATCGAGATAAAACTTGAGCGGCGGGTGCACGGCGCCTCTGCCCGACCGCCGCTAGCGACCAGAAGAACATTGCTGCTGCGGTCGAAGAGTGGATCGCCGCTGTGTGTACCGCCATGAATATCCCAACCCGGTTGGGCAGATCGAGAGAAGTGCGGAATCATCACCATCGGAACAACCCCAATCCGGCCGTCTTGTAGCTGATACAGCGATTCGGTTTCTCCGGTCGAGGACTGGTCGCCGGAATAAGCAGCAGATCTCGCTACAGATTCGATCCACCTCATATTCTCCTCCGTGGATGACTCCCACGAAGGCACGCTTCATGGCGGTTTACCTGGGCAGATCTCGCCGCTGAGCCGTTCGATGAGGTCGGTGCGGATGTCGGCTCGGGGCCGGTTCACCGATCTTGCCAATGAAGGCGTGTATGCCACCAAAGGGACCCGGTACCCGTACTCAATTGAGCCGGTCTCGGGGCCCCAGCCTGAATCGTCGATGTAGAGCTTGCCGCGACGTCATCCGGCCCACAGCGTAACCCTTGAGTCCTTCGAAGCTGCCCTCCAAGAACTTGAAACCATCATGCGATAGCCCCACGGTGGGCGCCAACTGTCGTGGTTTTGTCACGGCAGATGTCCTCATGAAAGGACTTAGTCATGGAGCCATCGCTACGGGTTAGCTCGAAGGGGTTAAAGCGGACACAAGGACGCAAGAGAGTTTATACTAGTTTGGCCCCTTCGATGAAGGTAAAAGCCTACGTCTAGTTGTGATGGAATTGATGGGGGTTTCGATGATTAGGGAGCAAACAAGCTTCGCCTAAGTCTCGAGTTGTTGTCTGTCGTCCTGAATCGCCTCCGGGTCGTCCCCTTATATACATGGGTGGCGCCCGTCGGTTCCTGAGTCCGACGCGGTTTATAGATGTATCCGGCTCGGTCTCTGCTATTCTAACTTACAATACAAGTTACATACCCACGCGGTTTACGGCTCTGAGCTTAAATCGGCTATGGGCCTTAAGCTCTCATCTGCCTACTTGGGCTTTAATATACTCAACTACTAATGAAGTTAACCCGGCCTGTCCTGGCCGGTTTACGCCCAGTAGTAATATCCCCAACAGTTAGCAAGCAGCCCAATCCTCGCCGCACTAAACATCGGCGAACCTATGTTGCTCTACATATCTGCAACTCACCAGGTGGTGCGCGGTGCTTGTCGTCTTACGAGAGGAAGAAGGACATAAATTCCCACTCCAAAAACCAGTATACTATGTATCGGCGGTCCTTACACCATGCAAATCCCGATACCCGCACTATCAAAAGGTAGCGTATGCGGTGTTCATGGCATTTCGGAAGCTGTGGCACTACTTTCAAGAGTGCTCGATCACGGTGGCCTACAAAGTACCACTCAATGACATCATAAACAATTGAGACACCACCGGCCGCATTGCCAAATGGGCTATCGAGCTCTTGCCACTTGAAATAACATATAAGCCACGCTGAGCTATTAAATCTCAGGTGTTGGCTGACTTCGTCGCCGAATGGACAGAAGCTGAACTCCCTAAAGAGTACAACACATACTCCAACTGGGTAATTTACTTTGACAGCTCCAAAATGTTAGCTGGATTGGGGGCTGGTGTCATCCTAACATCCCCTACAGGGGACACAGTCCGGTACGTATTACAAATAATGTATACAAACTCCAACAACGCAGCTGAATACGAGGCACTACTACAAGGTCTCCGACTAGCCGTTTCTATGGGCATTCAACGCCTAGAGGTGCATGGGGATTCGAACCTTGCAATATCCCAAATAAATGGATATTTCAATGCAAAAGATCCAAAGATGACGGCATACCGCGACGCCGTACTCAAAATATCAGCTCGGTTTGAGGGGCTCGAGTTTCATCATGTTGCTCGAGAAAGTAATCAGGCAGCAGACATCCTTGCTCGCATGGGCGCTAAACTCGAGCCCCCTCAAAATATTAGCTCGGTTTGAGGGGCTCGAGTTTCATCATGTCGCTCGAGAAAGTAATCAGGCAGCAGACATCCTTGCTCGCATGGGCGCTAAACGCGACCCCGTCCCACCTAACACCTTTGTGGAAAGGTTCTTCAAGCCATCCGTGGTATGGCAGGACGAGAGCGGCAATGCTAGTCTGGAGCCGATCATGCCTCCAGATGCTGAACACAATTCCAATATCATCGAGGGCTCGGGCACCGAAATGACGCCTTCCGCCCATGTAATCATGGTTGTCATTGCTCCATGGACCAAACCCTTCCTGGCCTACCTTAATAGGTGGGAGCTCCCTGATGACCAGAATGAGGCCCATCGCATAGTTCGATGCTCGAAAGCTTACAAGGTTCATGAAGGAGAACTCTACAAGAAAAGTACTACGGGAGTTCTTCAAAGATGTATATCCGAAGAGGAGGGGCGGCAACTATTGCCCGAAATACATGCTGGTCTCGGTGGCCATCACGCCGCAGCTCAGGCCCTCGTAAGTAAGGCCTTTCGTGTAGGTTTCTTTTGGCCTACGGCTCGAGCAGACGCACAGGCTCTTGTACAACGCTGCGTTAGATGCCAGCTTTTCGCCAATCAAAGTCACATGCCGCCCACCGCCTTAAAAACAATCCCCATTACTTGGAATTTTGCGGTCTGGGGGCTAGACATGGTCGGACCCCTTAAAGGGGGAAGCCACGAGAAGAAATATTTGCTGCTTATGGTGGACGAATTCACTAAGTGGATAGAGGCCAAACCAGTAAAAACAACTACGGACCGGTGATTGACTTTATATCCGGCGTTGTACACCATTATGGTGTCCCTCACAGTATCATTACTGACAATGGCTCTAACTTCACAACTGATGAGGTGAAAACTTGGTGTGCTAACTTGGGCATTAAGCTCGACTATGCCTCCGTATATCACCCTCAAACAAACGGTCAGGCCCAACGGGCTAATGGCCTGATAATGAGCGGCATCAAACCCAGACTAGTGTGCTTCCTAAAGGAGTCGGATAAACACTGGGTCGAGGAACTCGATTCCGTACTCTGGGAGCTGTGAACCACGCCCAAACGCACGACTGGATACACACCATTCTTCATGGTGTATGGCGCAGAGGCTGTCTTGCCCTGCGACATTATTCATGACTCACCTCGAGTGCACATGTATGAAGAGAGAGAAGCCGAGCTCGATCCGCAGGACGATCTAGATGGCCTGGAGGAGGAGCGCGATGTCGCGAAAGCCCGTTCCACATTCTATCAACAGCAAGCTCGAAGATACCAAAGCATAGAAGTGCGGGAAAAGACTTATAACGTCGGTGAGCTCGTCTTACGCCTCCCAGAGAAGAAAAGGGACAAATTCAAACCAAAATGGGAGGGTCCCTTCATTATCGATGAAGTCCTCACTGGAGGAGCCTACCGCCTTCGCAATGCCTCGGACAATCGCCTAGAGCCGAACCCTTGGAACGCGGCCCGGCTCCGAAGATTCTACACATAAATCCGGTCATGCTTATTATTCGTTCTATTTTTCTCCTTTTCACTTTTTTCCTTCTTTTTTATATACGTTTCCCATGGTGTGTTCGGTTCAGCCGAACGCCTGAGGAGTGCACATCCTTAAATGTACACACCCCACCATGACTGCGGGCTTTTGTAAAGCTTATTATTATACCAAGCCTAGAGCTCACAGTATATGTGTCGTTTGCGGATATACATCCTTTTGCCATTATATGCACCTCTATGACTTCAGTTTTTGCCAAGCTGAGTTGCCTTGTTCATGTGCTTATGCCCTACGTTCCTGATTGTATGGCTAGGGCATAAAGGGAGCACCTCTGCGATTGTTACAACCGGGTTATCCGGACATGTACCTCACACAGGTGAAGCCGAAAGCTAGAATTCTTAAGGGAATAATTGGTCGGCACTAAAACGACAGATTGTTGCCGTATCGCAACCATTTTAATCACTGTGAGACAGTTCTTCCGTATTGCGGACCACACGCCTAGGCACGTCTAAACATAATAATGCCGACCAAGGAAAGGAACCCTTAACGGAACTATTTTCCTTGGAAGATGTTTCTTACATATATAATATAACATATCATCCAAACTCAAATTTTTTGTCTATTCAAGCATAATGACTGGGTTGCCTGGTTTCCAGATAGATACTTCCTTTCATCTTAAGTATCCGGAAACACTCCATCATTTTGGTTCGGGGGTTAAAGCCGAAGGCCTGCGATGACAAATTCATTTCCACGTTCGGATCTAATTAAAGGTTGACTATACATAAACATTGATACATTAAGTCAAAAGCCTATTCTTCCTCTATTCCGTCTATAAGGCTGTCTAATTTACACTCTTCCTGTGAATTTTTCACCACGATCATTACTTGATCATAGACTAAATTTACAGGGATTTCCTTCCGATCTGGTCCGTTTGGTCCTACCCGGGACATATGATTCGGGTCCAGTTTCATGAAGCGTGTCTTCACCATGGCCCAAAGCTTCTCGTGCGCCTTCACGGCAAGCGGACGTCTTCCATAGCTCAAACCGTAGTGGGGCACCTTTGAATAGGTTTGACAGGCCCTCCATACTTTCTGGCGGGGTATCAGTCGGCCATAACGCCTTCGCCATACTCCTCATGGCTTTTCGGGCCCGAGCAGCACGTCGCCTTGAAATTCGGATACTTCCTCCTATGGCCGACCAGTTAATAGACCTGCCACAACATTGTCATGATATTCCGCATTAGGGATTAAACATGGGCACATATGGCGATTCGGCATAAGAGGAGAGGACATACCGAATATGCCGCCCTTCAGCTTTTCATTCTCCTTCTAAACGGCCGATAACTGAGCCTTTAAGCTCTCTATCTCTTTGGACTGTTTGTCCTTCTCCTCCTCAAGTTTTCCTTCCCTAGATGCGCCTGTTGCGATCTCTTTCAATTCCGCTAGTTCGGCGGTGACTGCATTCAGCTGCGTCTGGCTTGTGCTCAGCTCCTGGGCTAGCATGTCGTTCTTTTCTTTTAGAACCTGCATATGTTATCGATCCTTAAATCGGTCTGCTTTACTGCTTTAAGGCTCGGGGGCTACTGGCATATGACTATAAAAATTGCATCAAAATTTTACCTGTATATCCTTCGAGAACAGCTGAATGACTCCGGCAAATCCATCTCGAGCGGCCTGGAAATATGCATCCATCGAACTCAGTGCAGCAAATTCCTGTCCGGAAAAAGCCGAAGCACGCATAGCCTCCTGTAATCGACGGTGATTCATCACGCTCTCCACTTCAGAATTCGTGACTGATACGTCATCCGAATCCTCTTGAGGAGGCGGAACGGGCATTGAGTTGGCTCGCGTCCTAGTTGACGAATCCTGCATCGGATTAGCGGACATTTGGCTAATCGGGCATTTCCTCACCGTCTGCCATGTACCTCTCCTGATGTCAAGGATAAAAAGGGAGACTTTCAATAATCCGGACTCATGCCTAGGCATGTATTGAGGCACACGTACCTCTTGGAAGCATGTGAGTTCTCTGTAGTGCTCACAATCCCTTTTAGTTTCGAATGACGACCTGGTGTAGAGGCCGCCCTTGTGGAGATACGGTCCCGAGAACGCCGATCCTGTTAAAATCTGGGTCGGTACATCGGGTGAGGATGCAGATAAGGATCTTCTTTTAAGAAGCCTCCGGATACTCACGATGCAGAAGGGATAAAGGCGAGGGTAGTCGGCGGTTATAGCCACTTTTGAACTGTCAAGGCTCGCCTGGTAGAATACCTCGTCATCAAACTCTATATATAAGTCCGGATCCTCGCAAAAGCCAGGATCCTCCTCATGATTGTGATCCTATGGCAGGGGAGCGGGACAGTGGACGTCTTCGGTCATCTTCCTCCATGACTGTTGAGATCGATAAAGGGAAAATTGGATCAGTGCCTGTAAACGCAATAAAATAAGCGCAGACGATTGAAATCTTACCCATTCGACACGGGTGTTCATGGAATAACCCTCCCGGCAGTTCAAACAGAGAAAATCTTCTTTCTCACCCTTATACAGCTCGGCCAAAATTGTGGCCAGTTCGGCTGGGGTATCTGGACCCTTCCGTCTATAGCGGAACGCGTCGTCTTATCCGTTGTAACACCATAAAGGAGCTACCCTGGATTGGAGAGGTTGAACGCAGCTCTTTATTGCAATCGCCATGACTTAGACTATGGAGAGTTCGAAATGGGTGAGCAGCCTGACCTTGCTGACCAACCTCTTTATCTCTGCACTGTCCTCATCCTTAGGACTTCGGGGACGCCATTTGAGGCACTTCTTTAAAGGGGCGCTGGAAAATTTAGGAAGGCCGTGCCAGACTGGGTCCAGCAGTGGGATGTCATCCCTGTAAAACCATTCCGAAGACCATTGTGGATATACCTATTTGGGAGTTCCAATGAGGTATCCGAATCCGGCTATGCGCCATACTTCGGCGCCGCCCACTTCAAATATGGAGCCTCCTTGATGGCGGGTAACGATGAAGGAAATATGCCCTAGAGGCAATAATAAAGTTATTATTTATTTCCTTATATCATGATAAATGTTTATTATTCATGCTAGAATTGTATTAACCGGAAACAAAATACTTGTGTGAATACATAGACAAACAAAGTGTCACTAGTATGCCTCTACTTGACTAGCTCGTTGATCGAAGATGGTTATGTTTCCTAGCCATTGACATGAGTTGTCATTGGATTAACAGGATCACATCATTAGGAGAATGATGTGATTGACTTGACCCATTCCGTTAGCTTAGCACTTGATCGTTTAGTATGTTGCTATTGCTTTCTTCATGACTTATACATGTTCGTATGACTATGAGATTATGCAACTCCCGTTTACCGGAGGAACACTTTGTGTGCTACCAAATGCCACAACGTAACAAGGTGATTATAAAGGTGCTCTACAGGTGTCTCCGAAGGTACTTGTTGGGTTGGCGTATTTCGAGATTAGGATTTGTCACTCCGATTGTCGGAGAGGTATCTCTGGGCCCACTCGGTAATGCACATCACTTAATCCTTGCAAGCATTGCAACTAATGAGTTAGTTACAGGATGATGTATTACGGAACGAGTAAAGAGACTTATCGGTAACGAGATTGAACTAGGTATTGAGATACCAACGATTGAATCCCGGGCAAGTAACATACCGATGACAAAGGGAACAACGTATGTTGTTATGCGGTCTGACCGATAAAGATCTTCGTAGAATATGTGGGATCCAATATGAGCATCCAGGTTCCGCTATTGGTTATTGACCGGAGACGTGTCTCCGTCATGTCTACATAGTTCTCGAACACGTAGGGTCCGCACGCTTAAAGTTTCGATGACAGTTATATTATGAGTTTATATGTTTTGACGTACCGAAGGTTGCTCGGAGTCCCGGATGTGATCACGAACATGACGAGGAGTCTTGAAATGGTCGAGACATGAAGATTGATATATTGGAAGCCTATGTTTGGATATCGGAAGTGTTCCGGGTGAAATCGGGATTTTACCGGAGTACCGGAGGGGTTACCGGAACCCCCCGGGGGTTAATGGGCCTTAGTGGAGAAGAGGAGAGGCAGCCAGGGCAAGGGTCGCGCGCCCCTCCCCCCTAGTCCGAATAGGACAAGGAGAGGGGGGCGGCGCCCCTCCCCCTTCCTTCTTATCCTCCACCTCTTTCCCCCTATTCTCCTAATCCAACAAGGAAAAGGGAGGGAGTCCTACTCCCACCGGGAGTAGGACTCCTCCTGGCGCGCCCCCTCCTGGCTGGCCGCACCTTCCCCCTTGCTCCTTTATATACAGGGGCAGGGGGCACCCTAGAGACACAACAATTGATCGTTTGATCTTTTAGCCGTGTGCGGTGCCCCCCTCCACCATAGTCCACCTCGATAATACTTTAGCGGTGCTTAGGCGAAGCCCTGCGTTGGTAGAACATCATCATCGTCACCACGTCGTCATGCTGACGAAACTCTCCCTCAACACTCGGCTGGATCGGAGTTCGAGGGACGTCATCGGGCTGAACGTGTGCTGAACTTGGAGGTGTCGTACGTTTGGTACTTGATCGGTCGGATCATGAAGACGTACGACTACATCAACCGCGTTGTGCTAACGCTTCCGCTTTCAGTCTACGAGGGTACGTGGACAACACTCTCCCCTCTCGTTGCTATGCATCACCATGATCTTGTGTGTGCGTAGGAATTTTTTTGAAATTACTACGTTCCCCAACAGTGGCATCCGAGCCAGGTTTTATGCGTAGATGTCATATGCACGAGTAGAACACAAGTGAGTTGTGGGCGATATAAGTCATACTGCTTACCAGCATGTCATACTTTGGTTCGGCGGTATTGTTGGATGAAGCGGCCCAGACCGACATTACGCATACACTTACGCGAGATTGGTTCTACCGACGTGCTTTGCACATAGGTGGATGGCGGGTGTCAGTTTCTCCAACTTTAGTTGAACCGAGTGTGGCTACGCCCAGTCCTTGCGAAGGTTAAAACAGCACCAACTTGACAAACTATCGTTGTGGTTTTGATGCGTAGGTAAGAACGGTTCTTGCTAAGCCCGTAGCAGCCACGTAAAACTTGCAACAACAAAGTAGAGGGCGTCTAACTTGTTTTTGCAGGGCATGTTATGATGTGATATGGTCAAGACATGATGCTAAATTTTATTGTATGAGATGAACATGTTTTGTAACCGAGTTATCGGCAACTGGCAGGAGCCGTATGGTTGTCGCTTTATTGTATGCAATGCAATCGCCCTGTAATGCTTTACTTTATCACTAAGCGGTAGCGATAGTCGTAGAAGCATAAGATTGGCGAGACGACAACGATGCTACGATGGAGATCAAGGTGTCACGCCGGTGACAATGGTGATCATGACGGTGCTTCGGAGATGGAGATCACAAGCACAAGATGATGATGGCCATATCATATCACTTATATTGATTGCATGTGATGTTTATCTTTTATGCATCTTATCTTGCTTTGATTGACGGTAGCATTATTAGATGATCTCTCACTAAATTTCAAGATAAAAGTATTCTCCCTGAGTATGCACCGTTGCCAAAGTTCGTCGTGCCCAGACACCACGTGATGATCGGGTGTGATAAGCTCTACGTCCATCTACAACGGGTGCAAGCTAGTTTTGCACATGCAGAATACTCAAGTTAAACTTGATGAGCCTAGCATATGCAGATATGGCCTCGGAACACTGAGACCGAAAGGTCGAGTGTGAATCATATAGTAGATATGATCAACATTGTGATGTTCACCATTGAAAGCTAATCCATTTCACGTGATGATCGGTTATGGTTTAGTTGATTTGGATCACGTGATCACTTAGAGGATTAGAGGGATGTCTATCTAAGTGGGAGTTCTTAAGTAATATGATTAATTGAACTTAAATTTATCTTGAACTTAGTACCTAATAGTATCTTGCTTGTCTATGTTGATTGTAGATAGATGGACCGTGTTGTTGTTCCGTTGAATTTTAATGCGTTCCTTGAGAAAGCAAAGTTGAAAGATGATGGTAGCAATTACACGGAATGGGTCCGTAATTTGAGGATTATCCTCATTGTTGCCATGAAGAATTACATCCCGAAGCACCGCTGGTTCCGTGCCTCTTCTGATGTGGTGACGACGTTAAGAACGTCTGGCAGAGCAAAGCTGATGACTACTCAATAGTTCAATGTGCCATGCTTTACAGCTTAGAACCGGGACTTCAACGATGTTTTGAACATCATGGAGCATATGAGATGTTCCAGGAGTTGAAGTTAATATATCAAAAGAATGCCCGGATTGAGAGATATGAAGTCTCCAATAAGTTCTACAGCTGCAAGATGGAGGAGAATAGTTATGTCAGTGAGCATATACTCAAAATGTCTGGGTATAATAATCACTTGATTCAACTGGGAGTTAATCTTCCGGATGATAGCGTCATTGACAGAATTCTTCAATCACTGCCACCAAGCTACAAGAGCTTTGTGGTGAACTATAACATGCAAGGGATGGATAAGACGATTCCCGAGCTCTTCGCAATGCTAAAGGCTGCGGAGGTAGAAATCAAAAAGGAGCATCAAGTGTTGATGGTCAATAAGACCACCAGTTTCAAGAAAAAGGGCAAAGGAAGAAGAAGGAACTTCAAGATGAACAGCAAGCAAGTTGCTTCTCAGAGAAGAAACCCAAGTCTGGACCTAAGCACGAGACCGAGTGCTTCTCACCGCAAGCGATCGGTCCTTTGGAAGCGGAACTGCCCCAAGTATTTGGCGGATAAGAAGGATGGCAAGGTGAACAAAGGTATATGTGATATACATGTTATTGATGTGTACCTTACTAGAGCTCGCAGTAGCACCTGGGTATTTGATACTGGTTTTGTTGCTAATATTTGCAACTCGAAACAGGGACTACGGATTAAGCGAACACTGGCCAAGGACGAGGTGACGATGCGCGTGGGAAACGGTTCCAAAGTTGATGTGATCGCCGTCGGCACGCTACCTCTACATCTACCTTTGGGATTAGTATTAGACCTAAATAATTGTTATTCGGTGCCAGCGTTGAGCATGAACATTATATCTGGATCTTGTTTGATGCGAGACGGTTATTCATTTAAATCAAAGAATAATGGTTGTTCTATTTATATGAGTAACATCTTTTATGGTCATGCACCCTTGAAGAGTGGTCTATTTTTGATGAATCTCGATAGTAGTGATACACATATTCATAATGTTGAAGCCAAAAGATGCAGAGTTGATAATGATAGTGCAACTTATTTGTGGCACTGCCATTTAGGTCATATCAGTGTAAAGCGCATGAAGAAACTCCATACTGATGGACTTTTGGAACCACTAGATTATGAATCACTTAGTACTTGTGAACCGTGCCTCATGGGCAACATGATTAAAACGCTGTTCTCTAGTACTATGGAGGGAGCAACAGATTTGTTGGAAATCATACATACAGATGTATGTGGTCCGATGAATGTTGAGGCTCGTGGCAGATATCGTTATTTTCTCACCTTCACAGATGATTTAAGCACATATGGTTATATCTACTTAATGAAACATAAGTCTGAAACGTTTGAAAAGTTCAAAGAATTTCAGAGTGAAGTTGAAAATCATCGTAACAAGAAAATATAGTTTCTACGATCTGATCGTGGAGGAGAATATTTGAGTTACGAGTTTGGTCTACATTTGAAACAATGCGGAATAGTTTCGCAACTCATGCCGCCCGGAACACCACAGCGTAATGGTGTGTCCGAACATCGTAATCATACTTTACTAGATATGGTGCGATCTATGATGTCTCTTACTGATTTACCGCTATTGTTTTGGGGTTATGCTTTAGAGACGGCTGCATTCATGTTAAATAGGACACCATCGAAATCCGTTGAGACAACGCCTTATGAACTGTGGTTTGGCAAGAAACCAAAGTTGTCATTTCTTAAAGTTTGGGGCTGCGAGGCTTATGTGAAAAAGCTTCAACCTGATAAGCTCGAACCCAAATCAGAGAAATGTGTCTTCATAGGATACCCAAAGGAGACTGTTGGGTACACCTTCTATCACAGATCCGAAGGCAAGACATTCGTTGCTAAGAATGGATCCTTTATAGAGAAGGAGTTTCTCTCGAAAGAAGTGAGTGGGAGGAAAGTAGAACTTGATGAGGTAACTGTACATGCTCCCTTATTGGAAAGTAGCTCATCACAGAAATCTGTTCCTGTGACACCTACACCAATTAGTGAGGAAGTTAATGATGATGATCATGGAACTTCAGATCAAGTTGTTACTGAACCTCGTAGGTCAATCAGAGTAAGATCCGCACCAGAGTGGTACGGTAATCCTGTTCTGGAGGTTATGTTACTAGACCATGACGAACCTACGAACTATGAAGAAGCGATGGTGAGCCCAGATTCCGCGAAATGGCTTGAGGCCATGAAATCTGAGATGGGATCCATGTATGAGAACAAAGTGTGGACTTTGGTTGACTTGCCCGATGATCGGCAAGCAATTGAGAATAAATGGATCTTCAAGAAGAAGATTGACGCTGACGGTAATGTTACTGTCTATAAAGCTCGACGTGTTGCAAAAGGTTTTCGACAAGTTTAAGGGATTGACTACTGAGACCTTCTCACCCGTAGCGATGCTTAAGTCTGTCCGAATCATGTTAGCAATTGCCGCATTTTATGATTATGAAATTTGGCAAATGGATGTAAAACTGCATTCCTGAATGGATTTCTGGAAGAAGAGTTGTATATGATGCAACCGGAAGGTTTTGTCGATCCAAAGGGAGATAACAAAGTGTGCAAGCTCCAGCGATCCATTTATGGACTGGTGCAAGCCTCTCGGAGTTGGAATAAACGCTTTGATAGTGTGATCAAAGCATTTGGTTTTGTATGACTTTTAGAGAAGCCTCAGATTTACAAGAAAGTGAGTGGGAGCTCTATAGCATTTCGATATTATATGTGGATGACATATTGTTGATTGGAAATGATATAGAATTTCTGGATAGCATAAAGGATACTTGAATAAGAGTTTTCAATGAAAGACCTCGGGAAGCTGCTTATATATTGGGCATCAAGATCTATAGAGATAGATCAAGACGCTTAATTGGACTTTCACAAAGCACATACCTTGACAAAGTTTTGAAGTAATTCAAAATGGATCAAGCAAAGAAAGGGTTCTTGCCTGTGTTACAAGGTGTGAAATTGAGTAAGACTCAATGCCCGACCACTACAGAAAATAGAGAGAAAATGAAAGATGTTCCCTATGCTTCAGCCATAGGCTCTATCATGTATGCAATGTTGTGTACCAGACATGATGTGTGCCTTGCTATAAGTCTAGCAGGGAGGTACCAAAGTAATCCAGGAGTGGATCACTGGACAGCGATCAAGAACATCCTAAAATACCTGAAAAGGACTAAGGATATGTTTCTCGTTTATGGAGGTGACAAAGAGCTAGTCATAAATGGTTACATCGATGCAATCTTTGACACTGATCCGGACGATTCTAAATCGTAAACCAGATACGTGTTTACATTGAACGGTGGAGCTATCAGTTGGTGTAGTTCAAAACAAAGCGTGGTGGCGTGATCTACATGTGAAGTGGAGTACATAGCTGCTTCGGAAGCAACAAATGAAGGAGTCTGGATGAAGGAGTTCATATCTGATCTAGGTGTCATACCTAGTGCATCGGGTCCAATGAAAATCTTTTGTGACAATACTGGTGCAATTGCCTTGGCGAAGGAATCCAGATTTCACAAGAGAACCAAGAACATCAAGAGACGCTTCAATTCCATCCGGGATTTAGTCCAGGTGGGAGACATAGAAATTTGCAAGATACATACGGATCTGAATGTTGCACGCCCGTTGACTAAGCCTCTTCCACGAGCAAAACATGATCAGCACCAAGGGTCCATGGGTGTTAGAATCATTACTGCGTAATCTAGATTATTGACTCTAGTGCAAGTGGGAGACTGAAGGAAATATGCCCTAGAGGCAATAATAAAGTTATTATTTATTTCCTTATATCATGATAAATGTTTATTATTCATGCTAGAATTGTATTAACCGGAAACATAATACTTGTGTGAATACATAGACAAACAAAGTGTCACTAGTATGCCTCTACTTGACTAGCTCGTTGATCGAAGATGGTTATGTTTCCTAGCCATTGACATGAGTTGTCATTTGATTAACGGGATCACATCATTAGGAGAATGATATGATTGACTTGACCCATTCCGTTAGCTTAGCACTTGATCGTTTAGTATGTTGCTATTACTTTCTTCATGACTTATACATGTTCCTATGACTATGAGATTATGCAACTCCCGTTTACCGGAGGAACACTTTGTGTGCTACCAAACGTCACAACGAATCGGGTGATTATAAAGGTGCTCTCACTGGTGTCTCCGCAGGTACTTGTTGGGTTGGCGATTTCGAGATTAGGATTTGTCACTCCGATTATCGGAGAGGTATCTCTAGGCCCGCTTCGGTAATGCACATCACTTAAGCCTTGCAAGCATTGCAACTAATGAGTTAGTTATGGATGATGTATAATGTAAGCGAGTAAAGAGACTTACCGGTAACGAGATTGAACTAGGTATTGAGATACCAACGATCAAATCTCGGGCAAGTAACATACCGGTGACAAAGGGAACAACGTATGTTGTTATGCAGTCTGACCGATAAAGATCTTCGTAGAATATGTGGGAGCCAATATGAGCATCCAGGTTCCGCTATTGATTATTGACCGGAGACGTGTCTCGGTCATGTCTACATAGTTCTCGAACTCGTAGGGTTCGCACGCTTAAAGTTTCGATAACAGATATATTATGAGTTTATATGTTTTGATGTACCGAAGGTTGTTCGGAGTCCTGGATGTGATCACGGACATGTCGAGGAGTCTCGAAATGGTCGATACATGAAGATTGATATATTGGAAGCCTATGTTTGGATATCGAAGTGTTCGGGTGAAATCGATTTTATCGAGTACTGGGAGGGGTTACGGAACCCCATGGGTTAATGGGCCATAGTTGGCCTTAGTGGAGAAGAGGAGAGGCGGCGGGGCAAGGGTCGTGTGCCCTCCCCTAGTTCGAATAGGACAAGGAGAGGCGGCGCCCCTTTCCTTCTTCTCCTCCACCTCTTTCCCCTCTTCTCCTAATCCAACAAGGAAAGGGAGGAGTCCTACTCGGTGGGAGTAGGACTCCTCCTAGCGTGCTCCGCTCCTGGCCGGCCGCACCTCCCCCCTTGCTCCTTTATATACAGGGGCAGGGGGCACCCTAGAGACACAACAATTGATCGTATCTTTTAGCCGCAGCGGTGCCCCCTCCACCATAGTCCACCTCGATATCAGAAGCGGTGCTTAGGCGAAGCCTGCGTCGGTAGAACATCATCATCATCTCCACGCCGTCGTGCTGACGAAACTTTCCCTCAACACTCGGCTGGATCGGAGTTCGAGGGACGTCATCGGTTGAACTTGTGCTGAACTCGGAGGTGCCGTACATTCAGTACTTGATCGGTCGGATCGTGAAGACGTACGACTACATCAACCGTGTTGTGCTAACGCTTCCTCTTTCAGTCTACGAGGGTACGTGGACAACACTCTCCCCTCTCATTGCTATGCATCACCATGATCTTGTGTGTGCGTAAGATTTTTTTTGAAATTACTACATTCCCCAACAAACGAGGCAAAAGAATTTCCTACATAGTTCAAAATGGGCCTCGATGCCTAGGAACAGTTCGCAGAGGGCGACAAAACCTGAGATGTGCAGAATCGAACCGGGGGTGAGGTTGTGTAGTTGGATGCCGTAGAATTCCAATAACCCCCGGAGGAAGGGATGGATCGGGAATCCCAGGCCCCGTAACAGAAACGAGACGAAGCACACCCTCTCCTCCTTATTGGGGTTGGGGAAGTTTTCAGCCATCGCATCGTGGCCGGTTGAATACAAGCCTGCTCGAACGGAGACTAGATCCGCAAGAGGGAGGTAGCCCTGCGTTTGGAGTCGGCTCAATTGAAGATGAGGCATGGAGCAGCTTTGCCAATCACCCTCCTGGGGGCCATGGGGACGCGAAGAGGAGCCTGGAGCGCTGTCCATGTCAGAAGATTTTGTTTGTGGCTAACCTTGGCGGTTTTCCCTCTGTGCGATGTGAGATGGCATTTGGAGATCTAAGTCTCCTTATATAGATGTTGTCCGAGCGTAGCGAGGGGCCTATTTGCAAAAGATCACGGACCGTTCGCATTCATTCGGCGCGCGGGAATCGAAGCGACCACAGAAAGGAATCATAAAGGCGACACCTCGAGGTCAGAGCCAGACTGTTGTCAATCCGAAGTATGATAAAGAACCCGCCTTGCAAAGCCGAAGACATGAGTCGGATACTATGTCGTCATTGAAGGCAAGTTCGGGGGCTACTGAGGGAGTCCTAGACTAAGGGGTCCTCGGGAGTCCGGCCTGTGTGTTGTGAGCCGGGCTGATAGGCTGTGAAGATACAAGACAGAAGGCCTTCCCCCGTGTCCGGATAGGACTCTCCTTTGCGTGGATGGCAAGCCTGGCGTCCAGATGTGTAGGTTCCTTCTTCTGTAAACTGACTCTGTACAACCCTAGCCCCTCCGGTGTCTATATAAACCGGAGGGTTTAGTCCGTAGAGATCATCACAAATCATATAGGCTAGACATCTAGGGTTTAGCATTACAATCTCGAGGTAGATCGACTCTTGTAACCCCTATACTCATCAAAGTCAATCAAGTAGGAAGTAGGGTATTACCTCCATTAAGAGGGCCCGAACCTGGGTAAACATCGTGTCCCCTGTCTCCTGTTACCTTCGATCCTTAGACGCACAGTTCGGTACCCCCTACCCGAGATCGGCCGGTTTTGACACTGACACCCGTCCCGAAGAGCGCTGGACTGTGAGGAATCCATGGTGGGCGGTAGTGGTGTGGACAGGAGAAAGGGAACGGAGGCGGATGACTGCGGCTATGGTCGGCGCAGCAGTTTATATAGCAATGGTGGGCGGCGGAGGGACAGACGTGTGGCGCCGGAATAGCCGCCTCGGCAACCACGTATCATTAATGTGGCTGGCAGACGGATGGACGACACTTGTGTTGTTTGAAGGTGGAGCAATCGCCTGCACCGGGAAGCGAGGCGGGCGGCGCTGACCGTTTCGGGCAGAAAGTGCGCGCGGGCGAGGGAGGTGGTCTGGGTGGGCTAGGGAAGTCAGACTCGTGCTTGGCAGCGGGTCGGTCCAGCAGCCGGACATGCTGGCTCGCCAGCGAGCTTTTCAAGCTGAGCAACGACAATCAGATGATGGACGTAGCTTCCGACCAGGAGCCGGCACCACTGTCCAAGCCTGTTCATGCCGTGTTCACCATAGAGCAGGTGCGGCCGCACTTCGACGCCCTAATGGCGGAAGAGCTACCAGCACAGGAGGACCTGTGCTGCAAACTCCCTCTCCCCAATGAGCACCGGTGAACAAGCGAACGACAATGTCGTCGCGGACATGTGGCCCTATGATCCTGGCTTCCCGAATGAGCAGCGGGCGCTGTATCAGACCATCCATAGGGCCCGCGAGGCCCTCTCCGTCGTCCTTCGAGTTGTTGCGCTCGCCGTGGCGCTGCCGTCTCGCGTTGTCAACATGGTCAACGGACATGAGGAATGAGGAGATAACTTTGCTTGGAGAGGATGACAGTGGGGACCCACGAGGGGCATAACCGCACGTAGGCAAGTGCCTCCTTATTATATACAACTATATTTTTTTGCTTCCTCCTGGTTTCCTGACATCGCGGTCCCACACCATTGTCAACCTATGTAGTCAATAAACGAGAGAATTGCACAAGGCGCGGCCGACAGCCGGGACCAAGCAGCTCGAGCAGTATTTGTGTTTTTGAGGTGTGAGCACTGCAGAGTTTTTCTTGAGCGATGTTTTCGTTGTTGTCCAGAGGAGAGCAGGGTATTAACTGGGCGGGCTGTGGCCCGTCTAGCCCAGGCTAGATATCTAGCCTAGATATTAATTTTTTTCAAGTTGAAAATGGCTAGCCCAGCTATACGTTTTTTAGGAATACCCAGGCAAGGTCAACTTATTATTCTCCGCCCCGCTGGGCTGCAAATCTTTCCTAGGAGGGATGCATTAGGCTTAACAACAAATGGGCTTTAAGAAATAATAAATGGGATGTAATTATAAAAACCGGGCAGTAACTATAAAAAATGCACCAAACACGTAATTAGTTTATAAAATATTGTTTTTGGATTTTAATTTTTTTAATTTCATTAATTGTTGCGCGTGCAATATTTCGTTGGATTTTTACGTAATACAAACTCATATTGAAATTGTATTTAATCTGACTAGAAATTTCGGGATAAAAATATTTCGGATCCCATCAAAATGTGGGAAATTTTATTGAATTCTGTTTTGAACGGTTGGTTGAAATTATTAATCATTGTCCTAGCTAGAAAATGGGTTGTACTTTTAACAAACTGTAAATGGGCTGTAGTAAATTCCATTAGAATTCAAAAATGGGTTGTACATTCTTACAAATCACAAATGGGCTATAAGTTATCTGCCACACACTTGTGGGCCTACTAAGTTGACGCATCCCCTAAAAAAATAAGTTGACGCGTATGCAAGGCTTTTTCAACTTATAGTCAACACACGGTTCTAGCAGCAGTGGCCGTTGGATGTCCATCCAATGGATGTGGTGCTTCTTCTTCAATCTCAGATACTCTAGCTTCAGCCGCCCAAAAAATGATTCCTCCCCATGACATCTGGGGCGCAACGTTTCAGAGGCTAACTTGTGGGCCTACTAAGTTGACGCGTACCAAGGGCTTTGTCAACTTAGTCAATATAAATGATTCTAGCTGCAGTGACCGTACGATGTCCATCCAATGGCCGTCGTGTTTCTTCAACCTCTAGTCTTCTTGCTCTAGCCGCCCAAAGCAGCGTCGGTCGTGCAGCCTGCTCCTGCCTCCCGTGGACGGCTGTGCTGCCGCGGAGGCCTCACCGGCCCCTACTACTCCCACCGCTGGCCAGGCCATCCCTCTACTCACCCACACACGCTTTATTCTGCGACGACGGCAGCCTCACACCGCAGCCGAACCAGTGAACCCTCGTACTCCTCTCCGCATGGGCATCCACTGCCGCGTCTTCCCCGGCTTCGCGTCGTCCCCTTCCTAGGCCTCGTCGTTGTTCACCGCCTTGGTGCTCTCGGCGCGGCGTGGTCAATGTGGTCAAGGAACGACTTCCATTGTAAGAGTACTGTACGTGGAGAGGCTGACAGCTGGGTCCACGGCCGCAGCAAGGAAGTGCCTCCTTATTACGCGCAAAGTAATGATTCCTCCACATGACAGCAGGGACCCACCGGAAGGGCCACCGTATTTCGCAAAAAAACATTTCCCCATGACTGCTGGGACCCACCAACTACATCTTCACACGCAAGGAAGTCCGTCCATATTACGGGCAAAAAAAATGTTTCGCCCCCTGACTGCTGGGACCCACCAGCTACATCTTCGCATGCAAGGAAGTGCCTGACAGTCAGGACCCACCTGGTCGAAGCGTACGCAGCGTTGTCATTCTGGTCGTGAACGTGTACGTACATACTGGTCGATCAGTCTGTCTGCAGGCTGTAGCGATGAACCGTGGCCGTGTAAGGAAGGGCACGTGTCGTAGTAGAGGCGCGCACGTAGCATGTCACGCAGTCCCGTTAATATCGTGTACACGTACGTACAACGGCCAGGGTGCAAGAAAGTAAATACGACCACGTACATACATACGGGCAGGATCTCGAACGCCTACTCGCGCATACGTACGGCCAGGGCTCGTGTACATGGCTGGGTCGAAACGGAGAAACTGCGTCGTCATTGTGTTCATCGGGAGGCAACAAAATGCATCTTGTGTTGGATTCTACGATAGGGTGCGTCGACTGCAAATTAAAATTTTCCTACGCGCAGAACAACCAGGAACATGCTACGGGAGATGGATCACAGTTCGTTACCACTAGACACGATGTGCCGTGTAGTGGAAGAAGAGTTGGGGTAGTGCGTCCATGTGAATCGTCTCCTCCTCGTCCGATCTCCCTCGAACAGCCGACCGTCGGTTCCCACGTACAGGTTCGCCAGAGCGGCGTAGGTGCACCGCCTCTAATGGTATCCGCGCGTGCAGGAGGAAGGTCATGTGGCGGACTATTAGGTCTGATCACACAACCGGGGCAAGTGGAGGTGGCTAGTTGCAACGCATTCAAAGCCCTAACGACGGCGCTGAAGCGATCAATCGAATAAGTATGCCGCACCTCCACTATACATAGGCATCTGTCGCGGGCTCAACTCTTAGGCCTCGCACAGATCCTAAAGCCCACATGTCTACTCGGCCACAATCTGAATACAGCTCGGATCACATCCGACCAGTGTCCTCGGATCAGACCTCATAGGTCCTTCCCTTAAGCGTGCGTCCCCTTAGGTTCAAGCCGGCTTGGTCACAGTTCGGATCACCTCCAAACTGCACAGTTGGTAGCGGCCTCTAGCAAGGCATGCCGAACACCAAGCAGACTATGAAGCTGGTTAGGCGAACCTGTACAACATGTCACACTTCTGTTCCCTTTGCCACACGATATATGTTGTCGGGCTCAAGGCGAGATTGTCATCCTTGTGCTAGCCTGACCTCTTTCTCGTTCCAGTGATGCCGACCACTATCTGGATTATCTCATAATCCTTGTCGCATGGCCATCCTTCTCCTGGTCGGATCACACAAGGGGCCCAGAGTATATCTCTCCTGATCGGAGGGGCAAATCCCATCTTGCTCGACCATGTCTCGTAGCATGGGTCTGGACAAGCCTGAAACCTACCTTTGTAACTACCCAGTCACGGAGTAGCGTTTGGTCGGCCCAAAGCAGGTCTGTCACCATCCCGAGTACATGCTCCAGCTCAGGTCTTAGGACATAGAACACATGTTGTACTAGAGACTCACAGATGACATCGTTGCGTCTCATAGTTGGGTCTATCTAACTCAGACCTTATCTCGACTCGGATCCGACTATGTCGAATCCGACCAGATCCTTCGGAGTCCATATTATCCGGTTAGCATCCAATGCTCCATGGCTAGTGAGATCAAGCCATCGACTGTGTCATATGCTAGTCTAGTCGGCTGCGCGTCCACACAGCCCATTCGACTAGGGACCTTTTAGGACAGTCATCATACAATGCATAGTCCCACAAACAAGTCACGTACTTGCTGATACACATCATTGATAATGTCCAAGGACTATATTTATTCATAAACACATAGGAAATACCATAGTACATGATTGCCTCTAGGGCATATCTCCAACATCGTGTTCATCGGGAGGCAACAAAATACGTCGTGTTCATCGGGAGCTAACCGGCTTGGATGGAACAGCCGATCAAAACGAGGCCTGACGTACCGCAGAACGGAGGAAATGACCTTGTGTTTGACCGGCCACGGTCGAAACGGGATCCTGTTCATCAGGAGGGGTCTGGCGTACCGCAAAACGGAGGAAATGGACTTCTCTTGGACCTCCTACGGTCGAAACGGGGTCCTGTTGATCGGGAGGGGTGTGGCGTACCGCAAAACAGAGGAAACGGACTTGTCTTGGAGCGCTACGGTCGAAATGGGGGTCCTATTCATTGGGAGGGGTGTGGCGTACCACAAAATGGGACTCCACGGGATACTGTTCATCTCCACCGTCGACCTCCTCCACAGGCTGCTGTTCATCCACCGTCGACCTCCTCCAGCCTCCACCTGCTCCTGTTCATCCATGGGCTCCTATTCATCCAGCCTCCACCGCTCCTCCACCGGCTACTATTCAACCAGCCCTCTCCACGGGGTCCTATTCAACCACCCCTCCACAGGCTACTGTTCATCCAGCCCTCCACCGGCTACTGTTCAACCAGCCCTCCACGGGGTCCTGTTCATCCAGCCCTCCATGGGGTCCTGTTCATCCAGCCCTCCACGGGGTCCTATTCATCCACCCCCAACGGCTCGATCGCTCGGGGTCCTGTTCATCCAGAGGCAACACCACGGGGTCCAATTCATTCGACCCCCCACCGGGAACTGTTCATCCACCCCCCCCCCCCCAACAACACTCACTATTCATCCAGAGGCAGCATCGATCGGCTTCGGTTAGCAGTAGCTGCGAAGGAATCACTCGGGTTCAGTTAACAGCAAGAGATCGATCGCTCGGGTTCAGTAACCTAGCTAGTGCAATCGCTCGGGTTCAGTAGAGCCCAACGCCTCGCTCGGGTTTGATACGTCCATTTTGCATCATGCTTTTATATCGATATTTATTGCATTATGTGTTGTTATTACACGTTATGTCACAATACTTATGCCTATTCTCTCTTATTTTACAAGGATTACATAAGGAGGGAGAATGCCGGCAGCTGGAATTCTGGGCTGGAAAAGGAGCAAATATTAGAGACCTATTCTGCACAACTCCAAAAGTCCTGAAACTCCACGGAATATCTTACAATAAATAATAAAAAATCCTCGCCAAAGATGAAGGCCAGGGGGCCCACACCATGTCCATGAGGGTGGGGGGCGCGCCCCACTCCTAGGGCGCGCCCCCTACCTCGTGGGCCCCCTGGTGGCCCTCCGATGCCCATCTTCTGCTATATGAGGTCTTTCGTCGAGAAAAAAATCAGAAGCAACCTTTCGGGACGAAACTCCGCCGCCACGAGGCGGAACCTTGGCGGAACCAATCTAGGGCTCCGGCAGAGCTGTTCTGCCGGGGACACTTCCCTCCGGGAGGGGGAAATCAACGTCATCATCATCACCAATGCTCCTCTCATCGGGAGAGGGCAATCTCCATCAACATCTTCACCAGCACCATCTCCTCTCAATACCCTAGTTCATCTCTTGTATCCAATTCTTGTCTCCAAGTCCGGGATTGCTACTAGTAGGTTGCTAGTAGTGTTGATTACTCCTTGTAGTTGATGCTAGTTGGTTTATTTGGTGGAAGATCATATGTTTAGATCCTATATGCATATTAATACCCCTCTGATTATGAACATGAATATGCTTTGTGAGTAGTTACGTTTGTTCTTGAGGACATGGGAGAAGTCTTGCTATTAGTAGTCATGTGAATTTGGTATTCATTCGATATTTTGATGAGATGTATGTTGTCAAGCCTCTAGTGGTGTTATGTGAACGTCGACTACATAACACTTCACCATTATTTGGGCCTAGAGGAAGGCATTGGGAAGTAATAAGTAGATGATGGGTTGCTACAGTGACAGAAGCTTAAACCTGTTGGAAATATGCCCTAGAGGCAATAATAAATTAGTTATTATTATATTTCCTTGTTCATGATAATCGTTTATTATTCATGCTATAATTGTATTGACCGGAAACAGCGATACATGTGTGGATACATAGACAACACCATGTCCCTAGTAAGCCTCTAGTTAACTAGCTCGTTGATCAATAGATGGTTACGGTTTCACGACCATGGACATTGGATGTCATTGATAACGGATCACATCATTAGGAGAATGATGTGATGGACAAGACCCAATCCTAAGCCTAGCACAAAGATCGTGTAGTTCAGTATGCTAAAGCTTTTCTAATGTCAAGTATCTTTCCTTAGACCATGAGATCGTGCAATTCCGGATACCGTAGGAGTGCTTTGGGTGTATCAAACGTCACAACGTAATCGGGTGACTATAAAGGTGCACTACAGGTATCTCCGAAAGTGACCATTGGGTTGACACGGATCGAGGATGGGATTTGTCACTCCGTGTAAGCGGAGAGGTATCTCTGGGCCCACTCGGTAGGACATCATCATAATGTGCACAATGTGACCAAGGGGTTGATCACGGGATGATGTGTTACGGAACGAGTAAAGAGACTTGCCGTAACGAGATTGAACAAGGTATCGGTATACCGACGATCGAATCTCGGGCAAGTACAATACCGCTAGACAAAGGGAATTGTATACGGGATCGATTGAGTCCTTGACATCGTGGTTCATCCGATGAGATCATCGTGGAACATGTGGGAGCCAACATGGGTATCCAGATCCGCTGTTGGTTATTGACCGGAGAACGTCTCGGTCATGTTCGCATGATTCCCGAACCCGTAGGGTCTACACTTAAGGTTCGATGATGCTAGGGTTATAAAGGAAGCTTGTATGTGGTTACCGAATGTTGTTCGAGTCCGGATGAGATCCCGGACGTCACGAGGAGTTCGGAATGGTCCGGAGGTAAAGATTTATATATGGGAAGTGCTGTTTGACCATCGGGACAAGTTTCGGGTTATCGGTATTGTACTGGGACCACCGGAGGGTCCCGGGGCCCACCGGTGGGGCCACCTGCCCGGGGCCACATGGGCCCTAGGTGGTGCGCCTAGGCCTGCATGGGCCAAGGGAACCAGCCCCAAGAGGCCCATGCGCATGAAACACTTGGAGAGGAAGAGTCCATAGAGGGAAGGCACCTCCAGAGGTGCCTTGGGAGGATGGACTCCTCCCCCTCTGGCCGCACCCTCCCTTGGAGGAGGGGCAAGGCTGCGCCTCCCCCCTCTCCCTTGCTCCTATATATAGTGGGGGGGAGGGCAGCAATACTTGAGCCCTGGCGCCTCCCTCTCCCTCTCCAACACCTCCTTCTCCTCCGTAGTGCTTGGCAAAGCCCTGCAGGATTACCACGCTCCTCCATCACCACCATGCCGTTGTGCTGCTGTTGGATGGAGTCTTCCTCAACCTCTCCCTCTCTCCTTGCTGGATCAAGGCGTGGGAGACGTCACCGGGCTGTACGTGTGTTGAACGCGGAGGTGCCGTCCGTTCGGCACTAGGATCATCGGTGATTTGGATCACGACGAGTACGACTCCTTCAACCCCGTTCTCATGAACGCTTCCGCTTAGCGATCTACAAGGGTATGTAGATGCACTCTCCTTCCCCTCGTTGCTGGTTTCTCCATAGATAGATCTTGGTGACACGTGAGGAAAATTTTGAATTTCTGCCACGTTCCCCAACAAATGGCATCATGAGCTAGGTCTATTGCGTAGATTCTTTGCACGAGTAGAACACAAAGTAGTTGTGGGCGTTGATGATGTTCAATATGCTTACCGTTACTAGTCTAATCTTGTTTCGACGGTATTGTGGGATGAAGCGGCCGGACCGACCTTACACGTACTCTCTCGTGAGACAGGTTCCACCGGTCGACATGCACTTGGTGCATAAGGTGGCTAGCGGTGCCGCCTCCCACTTTAGTCGGAACGGATTCGATGAAAAGGGTCCTTATGAAGGGTAAATAGCAATTGGCATATCACGTTGTGGTTTTGCGAGGTAAGAAACGTTCTTGCTAGAAACCCATAGCAGCCACGTAAAACATGCAAACAACAATTAGAGGACGTCTAACTTGTTTTTGCAGGGTATGCTATGTGATGTGATATGGCCAAGAAGAATGTGATGAATGATATGTGATGTATGAGATTGATCATGTTCTTGTAATAGGATTCACGACTTGCATGTCGATGAGTATGACAACCGGCAGGAGCCATAGGAGTTGTCTTTATTTATTGTATGACCTGCGTGTCATTAAACAACGCCATGTAATTACTTTACTTTATTGCTAAGCGGTAGCCATAGTAGTAGAAGTAATAGTTGGCTAGACAACTTCATGAAGACACGATGATGGAGATCATGATGATGGAGATCATGGTGTCATGCCGGTGACAATGATGATCATGGAGCCCCGAAGATGGAGATCAAAAGGAGCAATATGATATTGGCCATATCATGTCACTACTATATAATTGCATGTGATGTTTATTATGTTTATGCATCTTGTTTACTTAGAACTACGGTAGTAAATAAGATGATCCCTTACACAAATTTCAAGAAGTGTTCTCCCTAAGCGTGCACCGTTGCTACAGTTCGTCGCTTCTAAGCACCACGTGATGATCGGGTGTGATGGATTCTTACGTTCACATACAACGGGTGTAAGACAGATTTACACAGCAAAAACACTTGGGGTTAACTTGACGAGCCTAGCATGTGCAGACATGGCCTCGGAACACGGAGACCGAAAGGTCGAGCATGAGTCGTATAGTAGATACGATCAACATGAAGATGTTCACCGATGATGACTAGTCCGTCTCACGATGATCGGACACGGCCTAGTTGACTCGGATCATGTAATCACTTAGATGACCGGAGGGATGTCTATCTCGAGTGGGAGTTCATAAGATGAACTTAATTATCTTGAACATAGTCAAAAGACCTTTTGCAAATTATGTAAAAGCTCGCGCTTTAGTTCCACTGTTTAGTAATGTTCCTAGAGAAAATATAGTTGAAAGTTGAAAGTGGCGATTATGCGGACAGAGAAAGCTTATGTCCTTAATGCACCGCTCGGTGTGCTGAACCCCAAACGTTGTTTGTAGATGTTGCGAACATCGGACATACACGCTTTTGATAACTACGTGATAGTTCGGTTGAGCGGTTTAGAGTAGAGGCACCAAAGACGTTTTCGAAACGTCGCGGAACATATGAGATGTTTCGAGGGCTGAAATTAGGATTTCAGGCTCGTGCCCACGTCAAGAGGTATGAGACCTCCGACGATTTTCTTAACCTACAAACTAAAGGAGAAAAGCTCAACCGTTGAGCTTGTACTCAGATTGTATGGGTACAACAATCACTTGAATCGAGTGGGAGTTAATCTTCCAGATGAGATAGTGATGTTTCTCCAAAGTCATTGCCACCAAGCTGCTAAGAGCTTCGTGATGAACTATAACATATCAAGGATAGAGATGATGATCCTTGAGGTATTCGCGTTGTTTGACATCGCGAAAGTAGAAATCAAGAAGGAGCATCAATTGTTGATGGTTGGTGAAACCACTAGTTTCAAGAAGGGCAAGGGCTAGAAGGGACACTTCATGAAACGGCAAATCAGTTGCTGCTCCAGTGAAGAAACCCAAGGTTGAACCCAAACCCGAGACTAAGTGCTTCTGTAATAAGGGGAATAGTCACTAGAGCGGAATTACCCTAGATGCTTGGTAGATTAGAAGGCTGGCAAGGTCGATAGAAGTATATTGGATATACATTATGTTAATGTGTACTTTACTAGTACTCCTAGTAGCACCAGGGTATTAGATACCGGTTCGGTTGCTAAGTGTTAGTAACTCGAAATAAAAGGCTACGAAATAAACGGAGACTAGCTAAAGGTGAGCTGACGATATGTGTTGGAAGTGTTTCCAAGTTTGATTTGATCAAACATCGCACGCTCTCTCTACCATCAAGATTAGTATTAAACCAGAATAATTGTCATTTGGTGTTTGCGTTGAGCATAGACATGATTGGATTATGTCTATCGCAATACGGTTATTCATTTAAGGAGAATAATGGTTACTCTATTTATTTGAATAATACCTTCGATGGTCTTGCACCTAAATAAATGGTTTATTGAATCTCGATCGTAGTGATACACATTTTCATGCCAAAAGTATAAGATAGTAATGATAGTACCACTTACTTGTGGCAATCGCCATGTAAGTCATATTGGTGTAAAATGCATGAAGAAGCTCCATGTTGATGGATCTTTGGACTCACTCATTTTGAAAAGTTTGAGACATGCGAACCATGTCTATTGGTACATACGCATGAAGAAACTCCATGCAGATGGATCGTTTGGACTCACTTGATTTTGAATCACTTGAGATATGCAAATCATACCACATGAGCAAGATGACCAAAAGCCTCGGTTCAAAGAAGATGGAACAAGGTAGCAACCTGTTGGAAGTAACACATTTTGATGTGTGCAGTCCAATGAGTGCTTTGAGGCATGCGATGAATATCATTATGTTCTCGACTTCACGGATGATTCGAGTATATGTTGAGTATATTTACTTGATGAAACACAAGTCTGAATTATTGAATGGTTCAAGTAATTTCAGAGTGAAGTTTAAGATCATTGTGACAAGAGGATAAAATGTCTATGATATGATCATAGAGATGAATATCTGAGTTACGAGTTTTGGCACACAATTAAGACATTGTGCAAATTGTTTCACAATTAATACCGCCTGGAACACCATAGTGTGATGGTGTGTCCGAACATCATAGTTGCACCCTATTAGATATGGTGCGTACCAGGATGTCTCTTATCGAATTACCACAATAGTTTATGGGTTAGGCATTAGAGACAACCGCACTCACTTTAATAGGGCACCACTAATTCCGTTGAGATGACACCGTATGAACTATGGTTTAGAGAAACCTAAGCTGTCATTTCTTAAAGGTTTGGGGCTGCGACGCTTATGTGGAAAAGTTTCAGGTTGATAAGCTCGAACCCAAAGCGGACAAAATGCATCTTCATAGGACACCCAAAACGGTTGGGTATACCTCCTAATTCAGATCCGAAAGCAATAGGGATTGTTTCTTGAATCGGGTCCTTTCTCGAGGAAAAGTTCGTCTCGAAAAGTTGAGTGGGAGGATGGTGGAGACTTGATAAGGTTATTGAACCGTCACTTCAACTAGTGTGTGTAGCAGGGCACAGGAAGTTGTTCCCGTGGCACCTACACCAATTGAAGTAGAAGCTTATGATAGTGATCATGAAGTTTTGGATCAAGTCACTACCGTACCTCGTAGGGTGACAAGGATGTGTACTACTTCTGAGTGGTACAGTAATCCTGTCTGGAAGGTCATGTTGCTAGACAACAATGAACCTACGAGCTATGGAGAAGCGACGGTGGGCCCAAATTCCGACAAATGGTTATAAACCATGAAATCTGAGATAGGATCCATGTATCAAAACAAAGCATGGACTTTGGTGGACTTGCCCGATGATCGGCAAGCCATTGAGATGAATGGATCTTTAAGAAGAAGACGGACATGGACGGTAATGTCACCTTCTATGAAGCTCGACTTGTGGCGAAGAGTTTTTCACAAGTTCAAGGAGTTGACTACGATGAGATTTTCTCATTCGTAGCGATGCTCAAGTCCGTCGGAATCATGTTAGCATAAGCTGCATTTATGAAATCTGGCAGATGGATGTCAAAATGAGTTTCCTTACCAGTTTTCGTAAGGAAAGGTTGTATGTGATACAATCGAGAAAAGTTTTGTCGATCCTAAGGATGCTAAAAGGTATGCTAGCTCCAATGATCTTTCTAAGGACCGGAGTAAGCATCTCGAGTTGGAATATGCACTTTGATAGGATGATCAAAGATTTTGGGTTATACAAAGTTCATGAGAAACTTGTATTTCCAAAGAAGTGAGTGGGAGCACTATAGAATTTCGATGAGTATATGTTGTTGACATATTGGTGATCGAAATGATGTAGAATTTGGAAAGCATATAGGGTTATTTGAAAAGTGTTTTCAAGTGAAAACCTGGATTAAGCTACTTGAACATTGAGCATCAAGATCTATGAGGATAGATCAAAACGCTCAATAGTACTTTCAAATGAGCACATACCTTGACATGATCTTGAAGGTGTTCAAGATGGATCACCAAAGAAGGAGTTCTTGCACGAGATGTAAGGTATGAAGTTAAGAGTTAAAGCTCGACCACGGCAGAAAAGAGAGAAAGGACGAAGGTCGCCCCTATGCTTCGACATAGGCTCTATAGTATGCTATCTCTGTTTACAGACCGAAGTGTGCCTTGCCATGAGTCGTCAAGGGTACAAGAATGATCCAGGAATGGATCATTGGACAGCGGTCAAAATTGTCCTTGGCATAAATAAGGACATGTTTCTCGATTATGGAGGTGATAAAGAGTTCGGCGTAAAGGGTTACGTCGATGCAAGCTTTAACACTTATCCGAATGACTCTGAGTAGCAAAACGGATACGTATAGTGGAGCAACCATTTGGAATAGCTCCAAGTGGAGCGTGAAAGCAGCATTTACAATATGACATAGAGAATTGCGAAGTACACACGGATCTGAAAGGTTCAGACCCGTTGACTAAAACCTCTCTCACAAGCAAAACATGATCAAACCCCAGAACTCATTGAGACTTAATCACATGGTGATGTGAACTAGTTTAAGACACTAGTAAACTCTTTGGATGTTGGTCACATGGCGATGTGACTTATCAGTGTTAATCACATGGCGATGTGAACTAGATTATTGACTCTAGTGCAAGTGGGAGACTGTTGGAAATATGCCCTAGAGGCAATAATAAATTAGTTATTATTATATTTCCTTGTTCATGATAATCGTTTATTATTCATGCTATAATTGTATTGACCGGAAACAGCGATACATGTGTGGATACATAGACAACACCATGTCCCTAGTAAGCCTCTAGTTAACTAGCTCGTTGATCAATAGATGGTTACGGTTTCCGACCATGGACATTGGATGTCATTGATAACGGGATCACATCATTAGGAGAATGATGTGATGGACAAGACCCAATCCTAAGCCTAGCACAAAGATCGTAGTTCGTATGCTAAAGCTTTTCTAATGTCAAGTATCTTTTCCTTAGACCATGAGATCGTGCAATTCCGGATACCGTAGGAGTGCTTTGGGTGTATCAAACGTCACAACGTAATCGGGTGACTATAAAGGTGCACTACAGGTATCTCCGAAAGTGACCATTGGGTTGACACGGATCGAGGCTGGGATTTGTCACTCCGTGTAAACGGAGAGGTATCTCTGGGCCCACTCGGTAGGACATCATCATAATGTGCACAATGTGACCAAGGGGTTGATCACGGATGATGTGTTACGGAACGAGTAAAGAGACTTGCCGGTAACGAGATTGAACAAGGTATCGGTATACCGACGATCGAATCTCGGGCAAGTACAATACCGCTAGACAAAGGGAATTGTATACGGATCGATTGAGTCCTTGACATCGTGGTTCATCCGATGAGATCATCGTGGAACATGGGAGCCAACATGGGTATCCAGATCCCGCTGTTGGTTATTGACCGGAGAACGCCTCGGTCATGTCGCATGATTCCCGAACCCGTAGGGTCTACACACTTAAGGTTCGATGATGCTAGGGTTATAAAGGAAGCTTGTATGTGGTTACCGAATGTTGTTCGAGTCCGGATGAGATCCCGGACGTCACGAGGAGTTCGGAATGGTCCGGAGGTAAAGATTTATATATGGGAAGTGCTGTTTCGCCATCGGGACAAGTTTGGGGTTATCGGTATTGCACGGGACCACCGGAGGGGTCCTGGGCCCACTGGTGGGGCCACCTGCCCTGGGGCCACATGGGCCCTAGGTGGTGCGCCTAGGCCTGCATGGGCCAAGGGAACCAGCCCCAAGAGGCCCATGCGCATGAAACACTTGGAGAGGAAGAGTCCATAGAGGGAAGGCACCTCCGGGGTGCCTTGGGAGGATGGACTCCTCCCCCCTCTGGCCGCACCCTCCCTTGGAGGAGGGGGGCAGGCTGCGCCTCCCCTCTCCCTTGCTCCTATATATAGTGGGGGGGAGGCAGCAACACTTGAGCCCTGGCGCCTCCTCTCCCTCTCCAACACCTCCTTCTCCTCCGTAGTGCTTGGCAAAGCCTGCGCAGATTACCACGCTCCTCCATCACCACCATGCCGTTGTGCTGCTGTTGGATGGAGTCTTCCTCAACCTCTCCCTCTCTCCTTGCTGGATCAAGGCGTGGGAGACGTCACCGGGCTGTACGTGTGTTGAACGCGGAGGTGCCGTCCGTTCGGCACTAGGATCATCGGTGATTTGGATCACGACGAGTACGACTCCTTCAACCCCGTTCTCATGAACGCTTCCGCTTAGCGATCTACAAGGGTATGTAGATGCACTCTCCTTCCCCTCGTTGCTGGTTTCTCCATAGATAGATCTTGGTGACACGTAGGAAAATTTTGAATTTCTGCTACGTTCCCCAACAAAACCCTAGTTTATGTGTTGCTTCGTAAGGGGCTGATTTGGATCCATATGTTTCATGCTATGGTTAGGTTTACCTTAATACTTTTGTTGTAGTTGCGGATGCTTGCAATAGAGGTTAATCATAAGTGGGATGTTTTTTCAAGTAAGAACACCACCCAAGCACCGGTCCACCCACATACCAAATTATCAAAGTACCGGACGCGAATCATATGAATGTGATGAAAACTAGCTTGACGATATTCCCATGTGTCCTCGGGAGCGCTTTTCCTATTACAAGAGTTTTCACAGGCTTGTCCTTTGCTACAAAAAGGATTGGGCCACCTTGCTGCACTTTATTTACTTTTGTTACTTGTTGCTCGTCACAAATTATCCTATCACAAAACTATCTGTTACCACTTATTTCAGTACTTGCAGAGAATACCTTGCTGAAAACCACTTATCATTTCCTTCTGCTCCTCGTTCGGTTCGAAACTCTTACTTATCGAAAGGACTACGATATATCCCCTATACTTGTGGGTCATCAAGACTCTTTTCTGGCGCCGTTTCCGGGGAGTGAAGCGCCTTTGGTAGGTGGAATTTGGTAAGGAAAAATTTATATAGTGTGCTGAATTTTACTGTCACTTGTTACTATGGAAAGTAATCCTCTGAGGGGCTTGTTCCGGGTATCTTCACCCCGACCAGTAGAGCAAAGAATTGCTCCTCAACCTAATGAACCTATTGAACCTATTGAAAATGAAACTCCTTTTGAAGTTCCTTCGGGTATGATGGAAAACTGCTAGCTAATACTTTTGTAGGAGATGGAACCAAGCATCCTGATGAACACTTAATATATGTGGATGAGGTTTGTGGATTATTTAAGCTTGCAGGTATAACCGATGATGTTGTTAAGAAGAAGGTCTTCCTTTATCTTTGAAGGGAGATGCATTTACATGGTATAGGCTTTGTGATGATACGAGATCATGGAACTACAAAAGACTGAAATTGGAATTTCATCAGAAATTTTATCCTATGCATCTTGTTCATCGTGATCACAATTATATATATAATTTTTGGCCTCGCGAAGGAGAAAGCATCGCTCAATCTTGGGGGAGGCTTAAATCAATGTTATATTCATGCCCCAATCATGAGCTCCCAAGAGAAATAATTATTCAAAGTTTTCATGCTCGGCTTTCTCATAATAATCAAAGCATGCTCGATACTTCTTGTGCTGGCTCTTTTATGATGAAGACTATTGAATTCAGATGGAATTTGTTGGATATAATTAAACGCAACTCTGAAGATTGGGACCTCGACGAAGGTAAGGAGTCAGGTATGACACCTAAGTTTGATTGTGTTAAATATTTTATGGATACCGATATTTTCCGTAAGTTTAGCACTAAGTATGGACTTGACTCTGAGATAGTAGCTTCTTTCTATGAATCTTTTGCTACTTATGTTGATCTCCCCAAGGAGAAGTGGTTTAAGTATCATCCTCCCATAGAAGTAAAAGTAGCTGCACCTATTAAAGTTGAAGAAAAGACTGTCACTTATAATGATCCTATTGTTCCTACCTCTTATGTTGAGAAACCACCTTTCCCTGTTAGAATAAAGGATCATGCAAAAGCTTCAACTGTGGTTCGTAAAAGCAATATTAGAACTTATACACCTCCTGAGCAAGTCAAAGTAGAACCTAATATTGCTATTGTTAAAGATCTCTTGTCTGATAATATTGATGGGCATGTTATTCAGTTCTGTGGTGAATCTGCTAGAATTGCTAAACCTGGCGCTAAAGATAAACATAGACATGTGGCAGGCGTGCCTGTTATTTCTGTTAAAATAGGAGATCATTGTTATCATGGCTTATGTGATATGCGTGCTAGTGCTAGTGTTATACCTTATGGCTTGTATAAAGAAATTAAGCATGAAATTGCACCTGCTGAGTTAGAAGATATTGATGTCACGATTAAACTTGCCAATAGAGATACCATATCGCCAGTGGGAATTGTTAGAGATGTTGAAGTCTTGTGTGGGAAAATTAAATATCCTGCTGATTTTCTTGTTCTTAGCTACTCACAAGATAGATTTTGTCCCATTATATTTGGTAGACCATTCTTGAATACTGTTAATGCTAAGATAGACTGCGAAAAAAATGTTGTTACTATTGGCTTGGATGATATGATTCATGATTTTAATTTCTCTAAGTTTAGTAAACAACACCGTGAAGAAGAATTGCCTAGTAAGGATGATATTATTGGTCTTGCTTCTATTGCCGTACCTCCTAGTGATCCTCTAGAACATTATTTGCTAGACCATGAAAATGATATGTTTATGAATGAAAGAAGGGAAATAGATGAAGTATTCTTTAAAGAGGAACCTATTCTGAAACATAATTTGCCTGTTGAAATCTTAGGGGATCCTCCTCCACCCAAGGGTGATCCCGTGTTTGAGCTTAAACCGCTGCCTGATAATCTTAAATATGCTTATCTTGATGAAAAGAAAATATATCCTGTTATTATTAGTGCTAACCTTTCAGAGCATGAAGAAGAGAGATTATTGAAAACTCTGAAGAAGCACCATGCTGCTATTGGATATACTCTTGATGATCTTAAGGGCATTAGTCCCACTCTATGTCAACATAAAATAAATTTGGAAGAAGGTGCCAAACCGGTTCGTGATCATCAACGAAGGCTTAATCCTAAAATGAAAGAAGTGGTAAGAAAAGAAATACTAAAGCTTCTGGAGGCAGGTATAATTTATCCTGTTGCTGATAGTCAGTGGGTAAGTCATGTTCATTGTGTCCCTAAGAAGGGAGGCATTACTATTGTTCCTAATGATAAAGATGAATTGATCCCGCAAAGAATTATTACAGGTTATAGGATGGTAATTGATTTCCGCAAATTAAATAAAGCTACTAAGAAAGATCATTACCCCTTACATTTTATCGATCAAATGCTAGAAAGATTATGCAAACATACACATTATTGCTTTCTAGATGGTTATTCTGGTTTCTCTCAAATACCTGTATTGGCTAAGGATCAATCAAAGACTACTTTTACATGCCCTTTTGGTACTTTTGCTTATAGACGTATGCCTTTTGGTTTATGTAATGCACCTGCTACCTTTCAAAGATGCATGATGGCTATATTCTCTAACTTTTGTGAAAATATTTGTGAGGTTTTCATGGACGACTTTTCCGTCTATGGATCCTCTTTTGATGATTGCTTGAGCAATCTTGATCGAGTTTTGCAGAGATGTGAAGAAACTAATCTTGTCTTGAATTGGGAAAAGTGCCACTTTATGGTTAATGAAGGTATTGTCTTGGGGCATAAAGTTTCTGAAAGAGGTATTGAAGTTGATAAAGCCAAGGTTGATGCTATTGAAAAGATGCCCTGTCCCAAGGACATCAAAGGTATAAGAAGTTTCCTTGGTCACGCCGGATTTTATAGGAGGTTCACTAAGGACTTCTCAAAATTTCTCGACCTCGACTAATTTATTACAAAAGATATACCATTTGTCTTTGATGATGATTGTGTAGAAGCATTTGAAATACTTAAGAAAGCATTTATCTCTCGCACCTATTGTTCAGCCACCTGATTGAAATTTACCCTTTGAAATTATGTGTGATGCCAGTGATTATGTTTTAGGTGTTGTTCTAGGACAAAGAGTTGATAAGAAATTAAATGTTATCCATTATGCTAGTAAGACTCTAGACAATGCTCAAAGAAACTATGCTACTACTAAAAAAGAATTCTTAGCAGTTGTATTTGCATGTGATAAGTTCAGACCTTATATTGTTGATTCTAAAGTAACTATTCACACTGATCATGCTGCTATTAAATATCTTATGGAAAAGAAAGATTCTAAACTAGACTCATTAGATGGGTTCTTTTGCTACAAGAATTTGATTTGCATATTGTTGGTAGAAAGGAGCTGAGAACCCGCTATGCATAACTTGTCTAGGTTAGAAAATGTTCTTGATGACCCACTACCTATTGATCATAGCTTTCCTGATGAACAATTAAATGTCATAAATACTTCTCGTAGTACTCCATGGTATGCTGATTATGCTAATTACATTGTTGCTAAATTTATACCCCCTAGTTTCACATACCAGCAAAAGAAAAAGTTTTTCTATGATTTGAGACATAACTTTTGGGATGACCCACATCTTTATAAAGAAGGAGTAGATGGTGTTATTATACGTTGTGTACATGAGCATGAACAGGAACAGATCCTACACAAGTGTCACTCCAAGCTTACGGAGGACACCACGCTGGAGATAGAACTGCACATAAGCTATTGCAATCTAGTTTTTATTGGCCTACTCTCTTCAAGGATGCCCGTAAGTTTGTCTTATCTTGTGATGAATGTCAAAGAATTGGTAATATTAGTAGACGCCAAGAAATGCCTATGAACTATTCACTTGTTATTGAACCATTTGATGTTTGGGGCTTTGATTATATGGGACCTTTTCCTGCCTCTAATGGATATACACATATTTTAGTTGTTGTTGATTACGTTACTAAGTGGGTAGAAGCTATTCCAACTAGTAATGCTGATCATAACACCTCTATTAAAATGCTTAAAGAAGTTATTTTTCTGAGGTTTGGAGTCCCTAGATATTTAATGACTGATGGTGGTTCACATTTTATTCATGGTGCTTTCCGTAAAATGCTTGTTAAATATGATGTTAATCATAGAATTGCATCTCCATATCACCCACAGTCTAGTGGTCAAGTAGAATTGAGTAATAGAGAACTCAAATTAATTTTGTAAAAGACTGTCAATAGGTCTAGAAAGAATTGGTCCAAGAAACTTGATGATGCATTATGGTCCTATAGAACTGCATATAAAAATCCTATGGGTATGTCTCCGTATAAAATGGTTTATGGAAAAGCATGTCATTTACCTCTCGAACTAGAACATAAGGCATATTGGGCTATTAAAGAGCTCAACTATGATTTCAAACTTGCCGGTGAGAAGAGGTTATTTGATATTAGTTCACTTGATGAATGGAGAACCCAAGCCTATGAAAATGCCAAGTTATTTAAAGAAAAAGTTAAAAGATGGCATGACAAAAGGATACAAAAGCGTGAGTTCAATGTAGGTGATTATGTATTGCTATACAACTCTCGTTTAAGATTTTTTGCAGGAAAACTTCTCTCTAAATGGGAAGGCCCCTACGTTATCGAGGAGGTTTATCGTTCCGGTGCCATAAAAATCAACAACTTCGAAGGCACAAATCGGAAGGTGGTAAACGGTCAAAGAATCAAACATTATATCTCAAGTAATCCCATAAATGTTGAAACCAATGTTATTGAAACTGCAACCCGGAGGAATACATAAGGGACACTTTCCAGAACGTTTTCAGACCCCGAAAAGGAATATGTATGTGGTACGGTAAGTAAACCGACTCCAAAACAGTTTTTAAGGCAATATTTCTCTGTTTTGGAATATTTAGAAAAATAGAAAAATAAGTAGCAGTCCGAGAAGGACACGAGGGCTCCACGAGGGTGGAGGGCGCGTCCTACCCTCCTGGGCGCGCCCCCCTACCTCGTGTGCCTTCCGGACTCCGTTTTCTTGCACGATACGTATTTTGGTCTGTAAAAATTCATTATATATTCTCCCGAAGGTTTTGACTCCCGTATCACGCAATTATCCTCTGTTCTTGTTTCGAGCTATTTTCTGTCACGGTTGTCAAGGCCAGGCATCATGTCCCCCCTCCTCAACAATGGTGACAAAGATGCTTGGCTAATGAAGATAGAGCTGAAGAGGGAAGAACCCATGGAGATCAACAAGGACGAAAGGATCAAGAAGGCCACGGAGGATCAAGCTCCGGCAGCAGAAGACACCCTTCAACTTGATCACAACCTTCTTACCCCAACTGAAATAGAAGCTTTCAAGATGATTGAGTTAGCTCGTATTCAAAACAAGTATCTCACAAGTGAAAATATTTTGTTGAAGGAGCATATCGTTGGACTCAAGGGCATTATTCGCAAGTTGGAGGACCTCTTACACTCGATGTGCGATTATCCAACACCTGCACCTTCTTCACCAACAAAGGAGACATAATAACATGGGTATGGGCACTCCCCTTGGCAACTGCCAAGCTTGGGGGAGGTGCCCTGATCGTATCAGAATCACACCTCCTATCTTTACCGTTTTTTTAGTTCGATCCTATTAGTAGTATCTTGATCTAGTAGAATAAAGTTTATGGCATGATCTAGTTTTGAGTTTTTGCTTTATGATCTCTCTATGTAATCGAGTCCGTGAGCTATATAATAAAGATTAGTGTTGAGTTAAGGGCTTAATTGTTTTGCCATGATCTTGAGTGAATAAAAAAAGGGAAAGAAAAAGAATAAAAAGAAACAAAGAGTTCATATTGATCTTATTGAAAGTAATGACTTCACATAGAAAGAGTATGATGATTAAAAGTTGTTGGGAGTTGGCAAACATAGCTTTGGTCATCGTTGCAATTAATAGGAAATAATAAGGAAAGAGAGGTTTCACATATAGATATACTATTATTGACATCTTTTATGATTGTGAGCACTCATTAGAATATGACATGCTAAAGAGTTGATGTTGGACAAGGAAGACAATGTAATGAGTTATGTTTTCTTATATCTGAGAGAAATTATGTTGTCATGGATCTTCCAACATGTTGAGCTTGCCTTTCCCCCTCATGCTAGCCAAATTCTCAGCACCAAGTAGAGATACTACATGTGCTTCCAAAAACCCTTAAACCAGTTTTGCCATGAGAGTCCACCATATCTACCTATGGATTGAGTAAGATCCTTCAAGTAAGTTGTCATCGGTGCAAAGCAATAAAAATTGCTCTCTAAATATGTATGATTGATTGGTGTGGGAAATAAGTTTTATACGACCTTGTGATATGGAAGAAATAAAAGCGACGGACTGCATAATAAAGGTTCATATCACAAGGGGCAATATAAAGTGACGTTCTTTCGCATTAAGATTTTGTGCATCCAACCATAAAAGTGCATGGCAACCTCTGCTTCCCTCTGCGAAGGGCCTATCTGTTATTATTATCCTCTACCTTATGCAAGAGGCATGGTGATCTTCACCTTTCCTTTTCCATTTTATCCTTTGGCAAGCACAGTGTGTTGGAAAGATCCTGATTGATATATCTAATTGGATGTAGGGGACATGAGTTATTATTGTTGACATTACCCTTGAGGTAAAAGGTTGGGAGGCGAAACTATAAGCCCCTATCTTTCTCTGTGTCTGATTAAAACTCCGTAACCACAAGTATCGCGTGAGTGTTAGCAATTATGAAAGACTAAATGATAGTTGAGTATGTGGACTTTCTATTAAGCTCTAACATAGACTCTTTCCGATGTTATGATAAATTGCAATTGCTTCAATGACTGAGATTATAGTTTGTTGGTTTCCAATAAAGTTTATGATTTGTACTCTGCATTGTGAATTGATTATTACTTGAACATAAGAAATCATATGACAATACCTATATATGTTGTTGTTATGAGAATAATCATGATGCCTTCATGTCCATATTTTTATTTTTATCGACACCTCTACCTCTAAACATGGGGACATATTTATCGTTATCGGCTTTCGCTTGAGGACAAGCGAGGTCTAAGCTTGGGGGAGTTGATACGTCCATTTTGCATCATGATTTTATATCGATATTTATTGCATTATGGGCTGTTATTACACGTTATGTCACAATAATTATGCCTATTCTCTCTTATTTTACAAGGTTTACATAAGGAGGGAGAATGCCGGCAACTGGAATTCTGGGCTGGAAAAGGAGCAAATATTAGAGACCTATTCTGCACAACTCCAAGAGTCCTGAAACTCCACGGAATATCTTACAATAAATAATAAAAAATCCTCGCCAAAGATGAAGGCCAGGGGGCCCACACCCTGCCCACGAGGGTGGGGGGCGCGCCCCCCCTCCTAGGGCGCGCCCCCTACCTCGTGGGCCCTTGGTGGCCCTCCGATACCCATCTTCTGCTATATGAGGTCTTTCGTCGAGAAAAAAATCAGAAGCAACCTTTCGGGACCAAACTCCGCCGCCACGAGGCGGAACCAATCTAGGACTCCGGCAGAGCTGTTCTGCCGGGGACACTTCCCTCCGGGAGGGGGAAATCATCGTCATCATCATCACCAACGCTCCTCTCATCGGGAGAGGGCAATCTCCATCAACATCTTCACCAGCACCATCTCCTCTCAAAACCCTAGTTCATCTCTTGTATCCAATTCTTGTCTCCAAGTCCGGGATTGCTACTAGTAGGTTGCTAGTAGTGTTGATTACTCCTTGGAGTTGATGCTAGTTGGTTTATTTGGTGGAAGATCATATGTTCAGATCCTATATGCATATTAATACCCCTCTGATTATGAACATGAATATGCTTTGTGAGTAGTTACGTTTGTTCCTGAGGACATGGGAGAAGTCTTGCTATTAGTAGTCATGTGAATTTGGTATTCGTTCGATATTTTGATGAGATGTATGTTGTCTAGCATCTAGTGGTGTTATGTGAACGTTGACTACATAACACTTCACCATTATTTGGGCTTAGAGGAAGGCATTGGGAAGTAATAAGTAGATGATGGGTTGCTAGAGTGATGTAAGCTTAAACCCTAGTTTATCGTTGCTTCGTAAGGGCGATTTGGATCCATATGTTTCATGCTATGGTTAGGTTTACCTTAATACTTTTGTTGTAGTTGCGGATGCTTGCAATAGAGGTTAATCATAAGTGGGATGTTTGTTCAAGTAAGAACACCACCCAAGCACCGGTCCACCCACATACCAAATTATCAAAGTACCGAACGTGAATCATATGAATGTGATGAAAACTAGCTTGACGATATTCCCATGTGTCCTCGGGAGCGCTTTTCCTATTATAAGATTTTGTCCAGGCTTGTCCTTTGCTACAAAAAGGATTGGGCCACCTTGCTGCACTTTATTTACTTTTGTTACTTGTTTCTCGTCACAAATTATCCTATCACAAAACTATCTGTTACCACTTATTTCAGTACTTGCAGAGAATACCTTGCTGAAAACCGCTTATCATTTCCTTCTGCTCCTCATTGGGTTCGACACTCTTACTTATCGAAAGGACTACGATAGATCCCTATACTTGTGGGTTATCAGGGTTCAGTTAGAGCGCAATGCCTCGCACACACGCGCATACGTGTACGAGAGAAACACGCAAACCTCCGTGCATCGCTCGGCCCCGACCACCCACCGTAACCGGGAACTCCCCAATATTTTCCTCGCCCTCGCTTCTACCATGGTTTTTTCCATCATGGACGGCCCAAAGAATGTCATGCAGCTGCGTCTCCGGCCCGCCCAGGGTGAAAAGCCCATTTTCGGTCATGATTTTTTGTAATAGAAGTAGGAGCCCACCACATCTATGATGATACCGGGTTTTGTCATAATTATCATCATAGAAGTGTCATAAGCATGACAGAAAAAAAATTGTTCGGCCCAAAATGTCACGGATGTGTCTTTTTTTTTTGTAGTGCAACTTTATTCAACACATTCACCGCTGGTGCATTTACTTTTGAAGAAAAAAGATGTTGAAAATATTCGCTAACTAAGCTACGCATCGCTTCATTATCCTCCCTCCATACACCTGAATCATCAAGCAAACGCTTTATATAGTTCCTCTTCTTCCTAGCCATCGTGAAGTTATGAAAAAAGTTTGTATTGCATTCAATTCCCTATAGTCAGTACACAATCTCCAGGTATTGTCCCTTTTTCTGACCAAGATTGCAGGAGCAGAAAATGGATTGCTGCTATGTTGTATTTCTTTATTTCTAAGCATTCTCAAGATGATCTCTTCCACTTTGTTATTCAGCTTATGAGGCATTCTATAGGTCTGATGTTTGCGGCAGTGGAACCTGGCTTGAGGGGTATTTTGTGGTCACAAGTTCTGCTTGGAGGCAGTCCAGTGGGTGTCTCAAACACATCTCTGTATTCTTCTACTAAGTGCTTTAGCAGTGTTGGAATGAAAGGGTTCTCTTTTGTTAATTGTTCCTTTTCTGAAATTAGGTGCACTTGTAAGACATATCCTTTTGCTCCTTTATTCAGTAAAGCAGCACACTGCTCTCGACTAATATGGTAGTTGGCAGGGATTTTTTTTATGTGTAGTAAATATTTGTTGCTTGTCATTCATGGTGAATGTGAGTTGTTTGGAAATCCAATCAAAGTTTGTTGGATTATGCTATTTAAGCCAAGGTACTCCCAGAACTATGTCATAACCCTTGAGCTCTAAGATTTTGAAATCGGTACTGAAGGTTGTGTTTCGAATATCATACTCGCAGTTTGGTAGGATAGTAGTAGATACTAATTGACCACCTCCTGCTACTTTCCTAGTTTTAGCAGGTACTTTCTCAGTAGGTAGGTGGTGCCTTAGTGCAAATTGTCTGTCCATGAAGGAGTTTGTGCTGCCAGAATCAATTAAAGGAATGACTTCTTGTCCACCCGAATTTACTGATAGGGCTATTGTTTCCTCCTTGGGAATTATACTTAAGGCTTTTGCAGATATGATCATCATTTGCTCATGTATTTGTTGTTGGACAGGCACAATAGTAGGCTGTTGGATTTGTTGCAAATTCAGTTGTTCAGGTATAGGTTGTTTCTATTGCTCTTCGTCTGAATCAGAATCTTCTTCAGAATGGCCCTGCCTTTCAATAGAATTTAATAAAATTTTCACACCAGAACACTTGTGGCCATAAGTCCATTGCTCACGGCAATACCAACATTTTCCCTTTTCCCTAGGTTTCTCATAATCACTTCTAGGTCTGAAATCTCTGCTATTGTCTCCTCTGTTTTAATTTTCTTGGTAAAGGAGTAGTATTTACTTTTTTGTTGCGCCAAATAAGACATTTCCTCCTATCTTGTAAACCAGTTAGTAGCTCTGACAGTGGCAGGTTTGTGGCACTTAGTGTCATATTTAATATTGTCCTTTAAGCCACTGAGAAACCTGAGTAGGAATTTTTTTTCAGGTAAGTACTTGTGATCTCTCTTCATAATAGCCATCCATTCTTCAAACAAATCAATATAGGAGTTGAGTATTGTTTGTTGTTTGAGATAGATACATTGCTCCATAGATTCATCAACTCCAGGCTTGGAAATCTTTCACACAACAAACTACAGAATTGTTGCAAGTTCATGAGGTACAGTTGAAGATCTGAGTTGTTCAACCAAGTTTTTGCTCTGCCTCTGATATGGGCATTTTCCCACTTCACTTTCTGTTCATTGGGAATTCCTGATAGCTCAAACATACTTTCACAATCTTGAATCTAGGCCATAACTTGTTTTCCATTAAAGATGGGCAAGTCCACATAAGGTGCTCTAATATGAGGTTCATTAAATTGTGGGTTTTGTTGGGTTCTAGGTTCAGGCTGGTGGATAGGAGAAGGTGGAGGGAAGAGTATGTTTTGAGGAACAAGAGGTGGGTAGGTTTGATAAAAGGGTGGTTGAGATGGTGGGTAATGGTGGGTTTGACGTGTAGGATTATATTGCTGCCAATAAGGGTGTATGGTGGGTTGGGTTTGGGTATAAGTGTATTGTTGATTTTGTCCCTGGGTATTATGATATCCCCACCGTGCTTGTTGTATTTGTGGGATAGCTGTGTTGAAAGTAGGGGGTGTTGGAGGATTGTGAAAATAGGTGGATGTGTTGATTGGTTGTTGTTGGTAAACGTGTGGCTTAGTCTGGGAGAAGTATGTTGTTGGTATTGGGTTTGTTGGCTGGAAGTAGGTTGAAACTGTGTCATGGGCATTGCATGGGGTGGGTTGGACATAGGAAATGGGCAATTTTGCTGCGGCTTTTTTGTCAAAGGAGCATGAGCATACTGAAAGGGATTTTGGGGTGTCCCTTGACTCACTGGCATTTCCTCTATCTGATTTACAGGAAAAGCCATGGACTTTGGCAGTGAATTTGCCGATGGAACTGAGAGGGTGTGGCGATCTCCATAATAGGGCTCAATGGCACATGGTTATGTGCAGGAGTGCTGAAACTGAGACCAAACTGATTAAATCATGATGGATCTGTTGCTCCCGATGCTGATTTGTTCAGAGCCAACCCAATCTGAACAACCATGGTTGTGAGTTTAGAAATATCACCTTGCAAACTCTCCACTGACTGTTGTTATTGATCGAGGTGTTCGTTGAGATTAAGAACCTCCCTTGGCAAACCATCTTGGATGGCATCCTCTTTCGGAGCTTGCATCTGAGCTGCTTGTAACATCGCCGCCTCTTCGGCTGCTTGAGCTATGGCTTCTTGCGAGCGCGTCCGAATGGGTGCCATGGCCACAAACTGGAGACGAACTCAAGCGGCGCCAATTTCCTCACCGCAGGGGTTTTACAACTGATCATGAAGATTAGAAACCGTCAGGTGATTTTTGGCCTACCAAATTGATGGCTCTGGTACGAATTGTCAGGATCCTGGAAGAATTCCAATGATCACCGAGCCAGGGGGTGTAGTAGTTTCAGCAAAACAGGGGATAATTTGATAACAGATAACTAACTCGGAGGAGGAAAACGAGCTAAAAAGGAAAGCAAAATTGTCGACGCAAGAAGGGAAAGAAAGAGCTAGGGTTGTTCATATGTCATGCCACCCATCCACCCACTCTCCAGCTTATATACCAAGATAGTAGCCACGGCAAAGTAAACTTTATTACATAAAGCAGTCAGTGACTATTTAAGAACTGAATTAAGAACTAGAGCTACAATAGCCGTCGGATTCTCTTGATGCGGTATCTTACCCTCTGCGCCGTTGCTTAATTGAAGGAGTTGCAGTAGCTAACTCAAGGAGTGCACAGTTCTGGGCACCTTCCTAATCCAAACATTTTTCAAATTCATGATTATGGGCCAGCGAGGGACAAGTATTTATATTAAATGGACCAGCCCATCATCACGTAGGCACACGTACAATTTTCTGTTCACTTTTACGTTTGTGTAATTCACAAAAAAGTTCAAAGAAAATGTACTTGAAATTTTTGAAAAAGATTATGCAATTCAGAAAATATTTGTGTAATTCACAAAAAAGTTTCGTTAATTCAAAAATGTGTGTTACATTGAAAAAATGTTAGCACATTCGAAAATATGTTTGTGACATTTTAAAACACATTTGTACAATGTTTAAAATGTTCGCATAGTTTAGAAAATGTTTTGTAAAATTTTAGAAACATTTTAAGATGTATTAAAAATGTTTAATATGTATTATAAAATGTTCAAAATATGCATTAAAAATGTTAAGCATGTATTCAATTTTCTAATCATGTGTTTGAAATATATTAAGCATGTATAAAAATGTGTATATGTATATAAAAATGTACAATGTGTATGAAATAAAAATAGTCATCAAAACATGTATTTGAAAAGATGTTAATTGTGTAGTTTAAAAAATGTTAAATGTGCATAAAAATGTTCCTGGGGTATACAAAAAATTTAATGTAAAAGAAAAATATAGATATTTGTTGGAGAAAAAAGTTAAAGGAAAATCCGAAGAAATCCAAAGAAAAATGAAAGGAATAAGTGAAAAGCCGAAGTAAACCACCGCAAACTATAAAAAACCGATAAAAATACAAATGGAAAAAAAACCGCACTACTGCTACAATCATGGGTTGTCCCAGTTGCACGCTCTAGAGAGGCGAGACGGAGCTCCATATTGCAAGTTGCGAGAAATAATTCCCGCGTCTATCAGGCCCTATTCGGGCTTGTAGGCCACAAGGGGAGTTTCTTGATCCGGCCTGGTCGAGTCTTGGCTTGGCCCATCTTTTGAGTGTTCACGTCGTCGTTGATTCCAGCGCATGGGTATGTCGACGAGGATGCACAACTCCTAACCACCCCTCGGAATCGGCTTGCCCCAAAGGCGGAGCAAGGGGAAAATGCTACGGAAGTGAATCCTCCTCCCACACAATCGCGACATAGACTGTTGGGGAATGTATTGCAAGATAAACTGTTTACTGTATGTATGAACACACCTAGGAACACTATGAAGGTGCATGGATAGATCATCTAGCCAACACAACGGGACGAAGGTGAAGTACAAAGTTGATAAAGGTTTGCAGCTTCCCGCAGCTAGGCATCACCTCCCAATTGCGGGAATTTCCCTGATTAAGAGTTGAATGTATGACCCCTCGGTGGTATCCATGCGTACTGTATCATCAACTCAGCAACACTTCGCCATCCAGGACAGAAGGGATATGGGAGAACTAGACGTGGGGCAAGAGAGAGATGGCACAAAGGGGAGCGAGTGCATCCCTGGACTTTTGTGGCTTTTGGGGATGCCCCTCCCCTCTATTTATAGATGGTAGACGGGGTGCAACTTGGAGGAAGGGAAACCCCTAGGGATGGCACACAAAAGGGAGGGGTGTTGGGTTCTATGGTAGGGTGCGTCGACTGCAAATTAAAAATTCCTACGCGCAGAACAACCAAGAACATGCTATGGGAGATGGATCACGGTTCGTTACCACTAGACGCACAGTGCCGTGCAGCGGAAGAAGAGTTGGGGCAGCGCGTCCGCGTGGATCATCTCCTCCTCGTCCGATCTCCCTCGAACAGCCGGTCGTCCAATCCCACGTACAAGTTCGCCGGAGCGGCGCAGATGCACCGCCTCTAACAATATCCGCGCGTGCAGGAGGAACACCGTGCGGTGGACTGCTAGGTCCGATCATATAGTCGGCGGCGAGTGGAGGTGTGTGACGCCCTCGATTCAATCGTACACTAATCATACACGCAAATGTGTACGATCAAGATCAAGGACTCACGGGAAGATATCACAACACAACTCTAGACACAAAATAAAATAATACAAGCTTTATGTTACAAGCCGGGGCCTCGAGGGCTCGAATACATAAGCTCGAAAACACAAGAGTCACGAAGCAACAATATCTGAGTACGAGACATGAGTTAGACAAGTTTGCCTTAAGAAGGCTAGCACAAAAGCAACATCGATCGAAAAGGCAAGGCCTCCCGCCTGGAGCCTCCTAACTACTCCCCGGTCATCAGCCGCCTCCACGTAGTAGTAAGCATCGGCGGTGGCATCTGGCTCCTGGGCTCCGTCATCTGGTTGCATCAACCGGAAAGAAGAAGAAAGGGGGAAAAGGAGGAGCAAAGCAACCGTGAGTACTCATCCAAAGTACTCGCAAGCAAGGATCTACACTACATATGCAACATTATCCAAGGAAGGTTGTATATGTGGACTGGGCTACAGAAATGCCAGAATAGAGAGAAGGCCTAGTCCTATCGAAGACTAGCATCTTCTGGAAACCGCCATCTTGCAGCAACCGGAAGGAGTAGAGTAGCATAAAGTAAAGTAGTAGCATTATCAACCTCGGCCAGAGATCCTTTCTCGACTCCCTGCGAGAAAGAAGTCCCAGAGCCATACTATCCAGTTATCATCACAATCCAATTCTCATCGCAATCCATTGCTCATATCCATGTCTCATCTCAACTATCCAGTTCTAGTTGTATCGATGGGATACAACTCCAAGTGTCTATATCAGAGGACAGGCTATCGATAGATGTTTTCTTCCAGGGTGCACCAACTTACCCACCACGCCGCTTAACTCGGCGGACACACTTTCCAAGGTCATGCCCGGCCTCGCCAAACAATACGCCGCAACCCGACCTAGGCTTAATAGAGAGGCTAGCACGCCGGACTAAACCTATGCCCCAGTGTCATGGGCCATCTCCCGGAACTCCCTGACGCTATGCGGGCGGCGGTGAGCGACCTAGCTACCTCCTTCAACAAGGCGGCGCCACGCAGTCCAACCCGCGCCGCCGCCGCCACCGCTGATGTATACGACGCAGAACGCCCATACTATGCCCACGTGATGGTTAGTGCTATCAGCCGAGGCCCTCGGATCAAATATCCAAATCGAGTGGATTAGGAACGCGGTAACAAGCAGAGACTCACGAAGATGTGACCCGCTGCCCGCCTCGAGTACTTGCGGCAAGGGCTAGGAATGCTCGGCTCACCCGTAATTATCTCGGGCACCCTCCGTGTCAACCCATCTCCATATCACTCGCAATTAAGCACGCTGGTACCCCTCGTGGTCGACCCGCCTTTCCAAGTAACATGGTAAAAGTCCAAGTAACCGTGTGTCCAAACATCAAGGGGAAAACACGAGGAATCACCCCCGGTGAATTCCACTAGATGTAATCATCAAGGTGAACGTAAGAGGAATCACCCCGAGGTTCACACTTGAGGGGTTGCACGACAGTCGTGTCGGAAGTGGTTAAGGAGGAAATCACCCTCGATGACCACGATCGGATAGCTATACTGAGGTTAATATCGGAAGTCTTTCAGAGGTTTCACCCTCGGTACTCGATAGTAACCCAAGAGTGTCGAGCAACTAAGGGAAGTGATGTGCGGTGTCGGGCCTGGTCTTCGATCCCATTGATCGGTCTTCAATGATGAAGCAGGGCAACAAGGACAAGGTGGGGTCACCGATGGGTCTCTAACCAACCTATACTAAGCAGTTTAGGATAAGCAGGTAGGTAACAATAGCAGGTTACAATAAACAGGCTATGCAGCAGAATAGGAGCAAACAATAACAGTAGCAAAATCTAGTGCAAGCATGAGAGAATGGAATGTACGATATCGGGATGCTCAAAGGGGGGGCTTGCCTGGTTGCTCTGGAAAGGAGGAGTCGTCGGTGACGTAGTCGATCACCGGGGCATCAGCGGCCTCGGGGTCTACCGGAGAGAAGAGGGGGAAGAAACAGTAAATACATAGCAAACAGAGGTAACACTAAGCATGACAGGACGATACGTAGCGCTAGGCATGCTCTAACGCGGTACTACACGCGTTGCATTTAAGGGGGAAACATCCGAGGGTGAATTCCCGACGTTAGGTGGATTCCGGACAAGGAAAAGAGGGGGAAAGTTCCATGTTCAGCATGTTAGGGGCATGTGACAGATGAACGGACCACGTATTCAGATTTGTTGGATTTTTCTGAGCAACTTTCATATAGAAAACATTTTCATCCGAGTTACAGATTATTTTATATGAATTTTCTAAGTTTTAAACATATTCTGGAATTATTTAAGAAATAACAGAAATGGAAAATGACGTCAGCATGACGTAGGAGTGACATCAGCAGTCAACATACTAGTTGACTAGTCAACAGGCCTGTGGGGACCCATCGGCGATGATCGGGCGATGCCCATCAGCCATTGACTAGGTCAGCAGGCTACGGGCCCTGTGGCCACGGGCGGTGACCTGCAGGCAGCCCTGTGTGTGCTGGGCCGGGCCGGGCGATCGAACGCCGGTGAGCACGAACGCGGCGGAGGGCACCCGCCTCGTTGGATTCACCGTCCGCAGCCAAAATGGCCGCGGGCGGGTGCGTTCGAACGGGGAGAAGATGCCACATCGAACTGGGGGTGGTAGCCGGGCCGGGGGCGGCCGGAGACGACGGTGGCAAGCGGCGGAGCGGACGCCGGAGATCGGGCAGCGATGGAAACGGAGCTAGAGGGCGCAGGGAGATGAGCTAGAGGCTCGGGCGGCACCAGGGAGACGCCCTGAGCACGTTGTCGTGCTTGCCCGGCCTTGGCCACGACTACAACGACAGCGACTAGCTGCACGGCGGAGCCGAGCTCGGCCATGGCGTACGCGGTGGCTACGGGAGTGCGAGAGGCCAGGGGAGCGAGGGGAGAGGGTGAGGGGCTCACCGCGCGGCGCAAGAAAGGCCCTCGACAGGTTAGGAGCGCAGGGGAAGGCCGAATCGTCGACGGCGGCGTCCGGCGTTGGGGGAGCTCCGTGAGCGTTCCCGAGGAGGAAGATGGGGTGGATCCGGCGTTGCGGTGCTCCCCAACTCCAGCTGAGGCCACCGGTCGATGGAGAGGAGGACGGCGGAGCTCACCGTCAAGGTCAGCGGGCGCGGGGCCGCCGGTGGCCGCGCTTCTTGAAGGTGTCACATCCCAGATAGACCATGCATTAGGGTGTGCATCATGTTTAAATTTCATCTGAATTTGAAATGGGGAAGGCAGAAACCCTGAACACCCCCCTTTAAAATAACTAGGGTTTACTAAAATTTAATTCAATGAATCAAATGCCCTTCAAAATGCTCATCCTCTTTGTTTGGGTTTAAGATCCATGTCAAAGAAGGTGGGACATTTTCTAGGTCACCTAAGGGTTCTAAATCTAATTCACAAATTTCTGAAAAGAGCATTTTAAATTATGGAAAATATTTTAAGTGTTCAAAATTGTTAAACTAAAATGTTTCATGTTGGGAATATTCCAACTAGTGACCAGGAGCATTTTGGTAATTTTTGAAAGTGTTTTGGTATTTTTAAAACCCTAAACAGAATTGCAGAAAATAGAAAAGATAAAAATGGGAAAACCCTTACTGTCGCCAGACTCCGGCCCACTGCTGCCCAGCCCAAAGCCGCTGGCCAACAGCTGCTTGGCTCGCCAGCAGAGCAGTAGGTGCCGGCCGGCGGCTTGGGCGCACGCAGCGCCGCCGCCGCCGCCGCCTCGCCGCCTCGCCGACCGGGACGACCCACGCGCCGTCCCCGAACCCCCAGACACCGCACTTCCCCCCGCCTCTCTCTCTCGCTCGCTCTCGACCTGGCCGACGCCATCGCCGACACGCCATCGCCGCCGCCGTGCTCCCGCCGCCCACGCACTCACCGCCATGTCTGCCGCCCGCCGCACCCAGTTACCCCTAGCCAGCTAGTCCCCTCGCCCAAGACCCCGAGGCCACTACTCCGACCTCGCCCGAGTCCAAGGTCACGGAGATCCCCATCGTCGCCGCCGTCGATCAGTCCACCCGACCCCGACGAAGCTCCCTGCAGGTTCACTACGAACCTAGCTACCTCTCTATCCTCTCCGTTCTCTCCTTCCCGCACCACAGCGAGCACCGACGATCGCTGAACCCACCATCATGGCGCGCTGTCGCCGACGAGCCTCGGCCACCTTTTGGCCGCACCACTATGTCCATCACACTCACCACTCTCCAACGAGGCTAACGTGCACTCCCGTGCCTCGCCGAGGCCGCTAACCCCTAACTCGTCGGTGGCCGAGCCTCGCCGCCGCCTCGACTGTCGCGGGCGCCCACTCCGCCACCCCTCACCCAACCGACCCCACCAAACCCCGCGGCTCACCTCTAGCTACTCAGATGCTCCTCAAGGCCCATTTGGAGCCCGGAAAGTGCAAAGGCACTTGCTCCGGCTGCGTCTGCCTCTCGGGCGGCTAGACGCCGTGAGTTGACCTCACCAGGGCCTGTTGACCCTCCGGGTCGATGACAGTGGACCCTTTGGATAATCTAATTAGGATTAGTTTTAATTAAAACTAATTAGTTAAACTAACCTCGACATGCGGGTCCCACTGGTCAGTTTGACCTGGACGACCCGTTGACCCTCGACGCCATCTGACCTCACAAAGGCGATTAATTCTAATTCTGGAATTATTTTTATATAATAAAATCCAGAATATAATTCAAATTTCAAATGCTTATAACTTTTATTCTATAACTCCAAATGCAAAGATTTATATATGAAAATTTATCAGAAAAATACACTCTATCCATTGGTACAGGTTTCATGCATGTTAAAACAAGTTAACTATGCTGAATAACCAGATTAAGATTTTGCACCATTAGGACTAACTCACATGATCTATCATTTGAATCTTTGGTTCAGATGAGATCATCCCCTGTCCCTCCAACTTGCATTAGGCCAACACACATTCATCTTGACATGTCATAGCATGCATCATAATGTTGCACATTGGTTGTATGTTTATTTTGGTGTGTTTTCATGATAGGTTCTGCCCCCGAAGATAACCTCGATAACCCATCCAAGGGCAGTTCTCTACCCAGTTCCATCAGCAAGCAATTCATTGAACATTCCGATACAAACCCATGTTCCCGCTCGCTTCTCATTTTATCTGCATTAAGACAACGCGATTCAACTGTTGTGTGCTGCGGTAGTTGAACCCACTTCCTTTGCATGACTGTCATTGCCACAAGAATTAGATGAAACCCACTAGTATGTGTAGGAGTTGATTGAGCCATGTTTGTGATTCCTACCATGCTATGCTTGCTATGCTTAGAGTTGTGTCAGTCGGCTCATCGGGATGATGAACCTGGAGTGAAAGGTTGTGTTGGTTCGAGAGTGTAAGTGTTGAACACGATTTGGTAAAGGTATCGATGAGAGGCCATGTAGGAGTACATGGTGGGTTGTTTCATTGAAGCCGAACTTAAGAACTGAGATCTGTGTTTGTGATCCATGAACCAGCTACTACCACACATTGGGATCCTTAATTGACCCTCTCGGCTTCTTAACCACCCTGCTCATAGTCCGGAGTTGCAAGTAGTTTCGTGTTTGTAGCATCTTTGGGGGCGCGACGCAACGCTGACCTTAGGGGTGGGTTGTGTTGCGGTAGGCACCGTGGTTGTGTACCGAAAGTGCCCGTTTGGTATCTCGGGAACCCCGCACACATCGCTCGGGGCTGTATGGGAAACCTCGGCGGACTCCTCATGGATGGAACCCGAATAGGCGATAACCTGGACTAGGGATTTGAGTGTTTAGGTAGGCTGTGGCCGACACCCACGCTGGGCTTCCGCTGAAGGTTGTCGAGTACATGTCGTAAACGATTTATAAGTGGTGAGCGTGTGTGAAGAAGTATACCCTGCAGGTTAAATATGATCTATTCAATAGCCGTGTCCACGGAAAAGGACTTCTGGGTTACCTATATCAGTTCATAGACAAGTAAATGGATACTACTAAAAGCCTCAAGATAAGTGTGAGTATCGTGGATGGCCCTCTCGGGGATGACGAGAGAGGATCCACGGTGGAGTATTGTGATGGTGAATAGTGGACTCGTGTACGACAAAATGCTTTACAAGGTGTGTCACGTAGGATAGCTTAGCCAAGAGTCAAAGCTGGCTTGCTGCAAATAACTCCACCTCCTTCCTTGAGAATGTGCATGTATGATAGGATTCTGTGGTAAGACTTGCTGAGTACGTTTGTACTCATGTTTGCTTAATCAATATTTTTCAGAGGACTATACCACCCCCTCCGACGGATTCTATGTAGATGTTGACTTCGACGAGTAAGCTAGCCACCCAGGTGGCGATCTAAGACTTGTGAAGGGCCATTGTAGATAGAAAGGCTCCAACAAGCTTTCTTTCTTTCTAGAGTCTGTACTCAGACATAGTTGCTTCCGCTTGTGCTTGTATGATTGTATGACTTGAGTGTTGGGTCATGTGACCCCTACCTGTATGACTATGTTATGTATGGCTCCTCGGAGCCTCTTAAATAAAGTACTTGAGTTGTAGAGTTTTGTTGTGATGCCTTGTTGTATTTACTCATATCGGGCATATTATGGTATGATTGAAATGCTTGGTATGAGTGGGATCCGACAATCTAGTTGTTTATCCTTGGCAGCCTCTCATATGGGGAAATGTAAGTCTTGTGCTTCGAGCGATAGTAGTCCGCTACTGCCCGGTTCACGAGTCCTGCTAGCCCAAAGACTTGCGCTGGACACTTGACTGGCCGGCATGTGATTCATTTCGCGTTATGTCCTGTCCTTCGGGAAATGTCACGCGGTGATACTTGGAGTCTGCCTAGCCTGCTACAGCCCGGGATACCGGAGTCCTGCTAGCCCAAAGGCTACAGCCCAAGTTCATACGTTGATGACCGACATGCTCAAGTGTTTCATGTATGCCTGTTCCCATAGGTTAGTGCCGCTTTGGGTTCACGACTAGCCATGTCGGCCCGGTTCTTTGTCATGTGGATGCTAGCGACACTATCATATACGTGAGCCAAAAGACATAAACGGTCCCGGCCATGGTAAGGCGACACCTGTGGGAATACCGTGCGTGAGGCCGCAAAGTGATATGAGGTGTTACCAGCTAGGTCGATGTGACTTGAATCGGGTCCCGACAGCGCTGGCATCGAGCGGGGCTGCTCAGAGGTCCGCTAAGCCAAACTGGTGAAGTTGAGTCTAGAAATGCTTTAGTTATATGTAGGGAATTGATTGTGGAGGAACGTAAGGCTCTTTTTACTCCTTTACCTTATGCCCTCCGATCCGAGTCATCCTCTTCTCATTCAACGTGGGTATAGGACTAGGCTCTCTTCTCTATCGTGTTCACGTGTTACTATCCGTAGTACCTTGTAGGATTGTTGGTTACATCCTCGATTCGGTGCTACAAAATTTTAGTGTGCTATTACTTGAACCGTAACCTTGATATGATGTTGTTGAGTGGTTTTGCGAATCTAATTTTGAATGTCTCAAATTTGATTTGAGCATTTACGATGTTATGCTGCCCGATTTTCCTAGAAATTCTAATGCCTTTGCATTATGGCTGTGCTTTCAGATGGCCACCCGTTCCCGTAACCAAGTGGTTACCCGACTCGCTGCATCGATGTGTGCGGTCACACGCCATGTTGGTTAGGGTGATGATTGAGGCTGGTTATCGATGGTATCCCGAGTATACCGCCGAGGAGCAGTTCAGGATTTCAATCAAAGCCAATACCTATGCACGGTCCGGATTTATCCATCCTACCCGAGCTATCGAGCCACTTCACTGCTCCTATGGGCTCGAATCACTATTGGAATGTCTGTACAAGATGCAGCCTATTCCATGATGACTATTATTCGAGCCAGACTGCTTTCTTTGAGCAACACCGACTTCGCTATATGCAAAGATCCTTCCCGGGCGCATGGCTACCTTCGTGGCTTGTACAAAGTGATGCATCCCATGAGGACTCACCTCCGCACCACTCTTGAGTTCTTTGGAGGACAAGGACCGTGAGAACCGGCCTTGCGTATGGAGCTGTATAATGCCCGCCTCGACCACCGGGCCACTCGACTAGGTTTGCACCGCCGTGCAAGCCGGATGTATGGACATGAGAGATCTCAGACCTGTGCGGGCGAGTCTGCGGACTTCATGGAGTGGCGTGAGGTTGGAGGCATCACCTCCTCGTGGGCCTCTTCTCGCCACCCTTTGTGGGTCCACGACCACATCCGAGTCCTTATGGTCCACAGTGCCCCACAGATTGTTTGTTCCTGCACGACCATGTTCCACTTCCAGGTCTGGGTGGTGACTTCTACGAGAACTACTATGGAGCTGCCTGAGATAGTAGTAGTATTCCTAGTATGGTACTAGTTGTGTTTCCACCGTCCTGCGTGACTCGTGGAATACGACTTAGTGTGTATCATTCCGAAGTGTAGAAAATAATGTATAGGAGTTGGAATGCTTCCGATGAGATGTAACGCCTTTCCTTATAGTTGTACTCCGTCAGCTTGTACTAAACTATGAATGGTGTGTATGACCGCTGGTATATATATATATGGCAGTTATATTACCATGTCATACGGATGAACATCTTTGCATTCCATACTGCCCATTACCTTCCGCACTTCCTTGTTAAATTCTGCCATCCTGGTTTAAACCTTTGCTTTGTCTCCTGTGATGGTCAACACTGAATTCTCCCGCTGTTCCAGAGCAGGAGAGGCCATGCAGCCAGAAATGTGAATCTGCCGCAACCGCCATCTTTGGCTGAGGTGATGTCGAAGGTAACGCAATAAGCGCTAAACTAACCGCTTATTGGAGCGCATTGAACAAAACACAGCCCGCCAGCCAAGAAACGATGGGGTTTCACCCAATGACTTCGCAAGCTATATCCTCCAAAATTCAAATGTCCGCCGAGCCACTCGACGCCGATGATTGGCTCCGCAGATCCATCACAAGCTGCGCTCCGCCATCGTGTCCGAGGTGACAAAGTTACCTTTGCCGCCTATCATCCGGAAGGCCTGCCGCCACCGTGGGAAAACTATGAGGCTATGCGTCCGCTGGACAAGTTACAACTTGGGATGAATTCGATGCCGCCTTCGCGAGCACCATATTCCGTAGGACTTATGGACCGCAAACGTGAGGAATTCTGCAGTTTCACCCAAGGCCGGGTGAACGTGGATGCCTCATACAATGAATTCGGGAGGTTAGCACGTTATGCTCCCAAGAAGTTTCTACCGATGCTAAGAAGCGGCGAGGTTCCGTAAGGGACTTAGCCCCGAGCTACGCCGAGATCTCCGCTCGCATGAATGCACCTCTTTCTCAAAGCTAGTCAATAAGGCTATCAGCGCCGAGATCGGGCAGATCGACTTCGAGGCTTCACGCAAGCACATCCGTGATTCTCGATCGTCATCCGGCTCGTTCCCGGCGCGGGTTTGGGTCCCAATACGGCTCTACCACCTGTACACCCCGAGGCCATCCTTCGAGGCGCCGCCCCAATCAGCCGATTTTCCACCCAAGACATATGGAGGTCCAATCGCTAATGTGGCCCCACGGCCAAATGTGATCACTTGCTTCAAATGTGGAGAGACGGGCCACTATATTCGAGAGTGTCCCCAGAACAACCCCAATCAAGCCGAAAGTCATTGGTCGCGCAAGCCAGCAGAAAGGTTCCCTATGCCAAGCCGCTTGCCACCGCCGTGGCCATGTCAACTATGTCTCGCCAAGAAACCTATGAGGATCTCAACGCCGCCCTCGGCACGCTTTCTTGTTAATTGCCATCCGCAATCGTTCTTTTTGATACCGAGCATCTCATTCATTTATTTTCGAGAGCTATGCTCGATTGCACAACACCACATTCTGCGACATGCCTACCTCCATGGAAATTCAAACTCCTGGTTCTAGATGGCAAACCTCTAGGATAAGTCATGGGAATGAAATTTTGTCGATGCATTAGTCTTTCTCGCATCTCTAATAGCTCTCAAGTCCTCGGACATAAACATCATCTTGGGTATGGGTGGATGTCAGCCCATTATGCCAAGATTGATTGCTCGACTAGAACCGCTCAACTTATTTCATCCTTCGGCAAAACAAAGGATGTTTTAACCCGAGTGTCTAAGCGCCACTTTACTCTTTAAATGCCAACCTCTTCCAGATCTCAAGATATTCCGTAGTCCGTGATTTCCGGATGTCTTTCCGAAGAACTGCCAGTGTTCCACCGATGTGGATGTCGAGTTCGTGATAGATCTTGTTCCTAACCGCCCCAATCTCTAGAAGACCTTATAAGATGGCACCCCTAGAACTAGCTGAACTTAAGAAACAACTCGATGAGTCCTTGCAAAAGGGTTTCATCCGTCCTAGTTCATCTCCATGGGCTTGCCCCGCCCCTCTTCACAAGAAGAAGGATGGTACGGATCGGATGGTTGTAGATTACCGACCTGTTAATTTGGTCACTATCAAGAACAAGTATCCGCTCCCCAGGATCAACGACCTGTATGATCAGCTCGCTGGATCCTCAGTCTTCTCCAAGATGGATTTGAGGTTGGGCTACCATCAAATCAAAATCAGAACGGGGACATACCCAAAACGGCCTTTGTCACTCGTTATGGCCAATACGAGTACACCGTCATGTCCTTCGGTTTAACCAATGCTCCAGCCACTTTCTCTCGGTTAATGAACTCAATATTCATGGAGTATTTGGATAAATTGTCGTGGTATACCTCGATGATATACTCATCTACTCCAAGAATGAGGAAGAACATGCCAACATCTAAGGCTAGTATTGATGAAACTTCGAGAGCACCGCCTTTATGCCAAATTTCTAAATGTGAATTCTGGTTACCGTAAGTGACCTATCTAGGACATGTAATCTCCGTAAGGGTATTGCTGTCAATCCCGAAGCGAAGTTCAAGCCGCCCTGATTGGACTCCACCGAATCGGTAAAGCAAGTTCGAGTTTCTCGGGTTAGCGAGCTATTGCCGCCGCTTCACGAGAATTTCTAAAGTTGTTAAACCTCTAACCGAACTCCTCAAGAAAGATAAGAAGTTCGAATGGACGCCACAAAGGCGAGATCAGCTTTCAGAACTGAAAAGACGCTCGACATCTGCCCCGCATTTATTCCACCAGATTTTTCTAAGGACTTTATTATCTATTGCGACGCCCGCGACAAGGACTAGGTTGCATACTCATGCAAGATCATCATGTGATTGCCTCACGATCTCGACAGCTAAGGCCCACATGAGGATAACTATCCCACACACGATCTAGAGCTTGCAGCAGAGGGTTCATGCACTTAAAACCTGGCGACATTACCTTCGGGTAATCGCTATAAATCTACAGATCACCAAAGTCTAAAATATATCTTCACCCAACCGGATTTGAATCTCGTGCAAAGACGTTGGGTCGAGTTGATTACAGATTTCGACTTAGGAATATCCTACACCCTGTGCAAAGCTAATGTCATGGCCGACGACTAAGTCGCAAATCTTATCAGAATAATTTGATGTTACAACAAGGTCAACCAATTCTCCACGAGGAATTTCGTAAGCTTAACCTTCACATTGTTCCTCGAGGATTCCTTTCCACCCCGGTGGCGTAAACCCGACTCACGGATCGAATCATAGCTGCTCAAAGAAGATGATAGAGGGATATCTCGGATCAAGGAGAACATTGCTAGCGGAGCTGCTAAATGTTTCTCCGTAGATGAACGAGGTGTTGTCTTCTTCGAAAACCGCTTAGTGGTTCCCAAGAAACAACAACTACGGCAACTAATCCTTAAAGAAGCTCATGACTCTCCTCTCACCATTCATCCTGGTAGTACTAAAATGTATCAAGATCTACGCCAGAGGTTTTGGTGGACTAGGATGAAGAGATAAATCGCTCAATACATTGCTAACTGCGACGTTTGTCGTCGAGTTAAAGCAGAGCATCAACGGCCTGCTGGTACCCTTCAACCTTTGGACATTCCTGAATGGAAATGGGATAAAATCGGTATGGATTTCATTACCGGGTTTCAGACCAAAAGAGGAATAACGCTATCTTCGTCGTTGTTGATCGCCTTCCAAAGTAGCCCATTTCCTACCTGTTCGTGAGAGTATAACCGCTAGCCAGCTAGCTGATTTGTACATCTCTAATAGTATCTCTTCATGGTGTTCCATTGGAGGTTAACTCCGACCGTGGAAGTCTCTTCACCTCTCGATTTTGGGAAAGTTTCCAAACGCTATGGGGACTCGCTCTCCTTTAGCACCGCTTCCATCCCCAATCAAGTGGTCAAGTAGAACGAGTCAATCAAATCTTAGAGGATATGCTTCGAGCTTCATCATCTCTTTCGCATGAATTGGGAGAAATGCCTTCCATTCGCCGAAGTTCGCTTATAACAACAGTTATCAAGCCAGCCTGGGCAAAGCCCCTTTCGAAGTTCTTTATGGACGAAAATGTCGAACGCCTCTTAACTGGTCAGAAACCGGGGAGAGACAACTCTTTGGCCCGGATATGATTCAGGAAGCCGAGGAACAGGTTCGCGTTGTTCGTGAGAATTTGAAAACAGCCCAATCTCGCCGAAGAGCCAATATGATCGCAAGCATAAGCCTATGGCTTATGAAATTGGCGAAGGCTTACCTCCGGTTTCCCTTTAAAGGGAACCCATCGATTCGTATCAAGGGCAAGTTGGCCTCGTTACATTGGACCCTTTCGCATTCTCGCCAAACGAGGGAAGTTGCCTACCAATTGAACTACCTCCGCATCTTCCAAGGTCCATGATGTCTTCCACGCTTCCCAACTCAGCATTGCTTCTCGGATCCTATCCGTGGAGTGGACCACTAAACGCTTGATCTCCAAGATAACCTCACCTATCGAGAGTACCCCATTCAGATCCTCGATCAAACCGAGCGCATTCACTCGACGCCGGAATATCAAGTTTCTAAAGGTTCAATGGTCAAACCATTCCGAGCAAGAAGCAACTTGGGAAAGGGAGGATCGCCTTCGACTTGAGTACCCCACCTTTTTCGAATAGATTCTAAATCTCGACGAGATTCTTTGAGTGGGGGTGAGTTGTCACATCCCGATAGACCATGCATTAGGTGTGCATCATGTTTAAATTTCATCTGAATTTGAAATGGGAAGGCAGAAACCCTGTAACACCCCCCTTTAAAATAACTAGGGTTTACTAAAATTTAATTCAATGAATCAAATGCCCTTCAAAATGCTCATCCTCTTTGTTTGGGTTTAAGATCCATGTCAAAGAAGGTGGACATTTTCTAGGTCACCTAAGGGTTCTAAATCTAATTCACAAATTTCTGAAAAGAGCATTTTAAATTATGGAAAATATTTTAAGTGTTCAAAATTGTTAAACTAAAATGTTTCATGTTGGGAATATTCCAACTAGTGACCAGGAGCATTTTGGTAATTTTGAAAGTGTTTTGGTATTTTAAAACCCTAAACAGAATTGCAGAAAATAGAAAAAGATAAAATGGGAAAACCTCACTGTCGCCAGCTCCTGCCCACCTGCTGCCCAGCCCAAAGAGTCAAGGCCAATGAGCTGCTTGGCTCGCCAGCAGCAGGGCTGTGCCGGCCGGCGCGGCGTAGGCGCGCCACGCAGCTGGTCGCCTGCTCGCTTCGCCGCCTCGCCGACCCGGACGACCCACGCCGTCCCCCGAACCCCCAGACACCGCACTTTCCCCCTGCCTCTCTCTCGCGCGCTCGACCTGGCCGACGCCATCGCCGACACGCCATCGCCGCCGCCGGTTCCCCGCCGCCCACGCACTCACCGCCATGTCCGCCGCCCGCCGCACCCTGGGCTACCCCTAGCCAGCTAGTCCCTCGCCCAAGACCCCGAGGCCACCATCCGACTCGCCGAGTCCAAGGTCGCGGAGATCCCCATCGCCGCCGCCGCAGATCACCCACCCCGACCCCGACGAAGCTCCCTCGCAGGTTCACTACGAACCTAGCTACCTCTATCCTCTCCGCTTCTTCCTTCCGCACCACAGCGAGCACCGACGATCGCTCTGAACTCCACCATCTGGCGCTGTCGCCGACGAGCCTCCGGCCACCTTTTGGCCGCACCACTATGTCCATCACACTCACCACTCTCCAACGAGGCTAACTGCAGCACTCCCGTGCCTCGCCGAGGCCGCTAACCCCTAACTCGCCGGTGGCCGAGCCTCGTCGCCGCCTCGACTGCCGCCGGGCCCACTCCGCCACCCTCACCCAACCGACCCCACCAAACCCCGCTGCTCACCTCTAGCTACTCAGATGCTCCCCGCCCATTTGGAGCCCGAAAGTGCAAAGGCACTTGCTCGCTGCGTCTGGCCTCGGCCGGGCGGCTAGACGCCGTGAGTTGACCTCACCTGGCCCTGCTGACCTCCGGGTCGATGACAGTGGACCCCTTCGATAATCTAATTAGGATTAGTTTTAATTAAAACTAATTAGTTAAACTAATCTCGACATGCGGGTCCCACTGGTCAGTTTGACCTGGACGACCCTGCTGACCTCTCGACGCCATGTCGACCTCATGTCGACGATTAATTTAAATTCTGGAATTATTTTATATAATAAAATCCAGAATATAATTCAAATTTCAAATGCTTATAACTTTTATTCTATAACTCCAAATGCAAAGATTTATATATGAAAATTTATCGAAAAATACACTCTATCCATTGGTACAGGTTTCATGCATGTTAAAACAAGTTAACTATGCTGAATAACCAGATTAAGATTTTGCACCATTAGGACTAACTCACATGATCTATCATTTGAATCTTTGGTTCAAATGAGATCATCCCTCGTCCCTCCAACTTGCATTAGGCCAACACACATTCATCTTGACATGTCATAGCATGCATCATAATGTTGCACATTGGTTGTATGTTTATTTTGGTGTGTTTTCATGATAGGTTCTGCCTCAAGATAACCTCGATAACCCATCTCAAGGGCGTTCTCACCCCAGCCCATCAGCAAGCAATTCATTGAACATTCCGATACAAACCCATGTTCTCGCTTCGCTTCTCATTTTACTGCATTAAGACAACGCGATTCAACTGTTGTGTGCTGCGGTAGTTGAACCCACTTCCTTTGCATGACCTGTCATTGCCACAAGAATTAGATGAAACCCACTAGTATGTGTAGGAGTTGATTGAGCCATGTTTGTGATTCCTACCATGCTATGCTTGCTATGCTTAGAGTTGTGTCAAGTCCGCTCATCGGGATGATGAACTGGAGTGAAAGGTTGTGTTGGTTCGAGAGTGTAAGTGTTGAACACGATTTGGTAAAGGTATCGATGAGAGGCCATGTAGGAGTACATGGTGGGTTGTTTCATTGAAGCCAACTTAAGAACTGAGATCTGTGTTTGTGATCCATGAACCAGCTACTACCACACATTGGGATCCTTAATTGACCTCTCGGCTTCTTAACCACCCCTGCTCATAGTCCGGAGTTGCAAGTAGTTTCGTGTTTGTAGCATGTCAGCCGCACGCAACGCTGACCTTAGGGGTGGGTTGTGTTATGTAGGCACTGCGGGTCTGTGTACCGAAAGTGCCCGCTTGGTATCTCGGGAACCCCGCACACATCGCTCGGGCTGTATGGGAAACCTCGCCGGACTCCTCATGGATGGAACCCGAATAGGCGATAACCTGGACTAGGGACTTGAGTGTTTAGGTAGGCTGTGGCCGACACCCACGCTGGGCTTCCGCTTGAAGGTTGCCGAGTACATGTCGGTAAACGATTTATAAGTGGTGAGAGCGTGTGAAGAAGTATACCCCGCAGGTTAAATATGATCTATTCAATAGCCGTGTCCACGGAAAAGGACTTCGGGTTACCTATATCAGTTCATAGACAAGTAAATGGATACTACTAAAAGCCTCAAGATAAGTGTGAGTATCGTGGATGGCCCTCGGGATGACGAGAGAGGATCCACGGTGGAGTATTGTGATGGTGAATAGTGGACTCTGTACGACAAAATGCTTTACAAAGTGTGTCACGAGGATAGCTTAGCCAAGAGTCAAAGCTGGCTTGCTGCAAATAACTCCACCTCCTTCCTTGAGAATGTGCATGTATGATAGGATTCTGTGGTAAGACTTGCTGAGTACGCTTTGTACTCATGTTTGCTTAATCAATATTTTTCAGAGGACTATACCACCCTCCGACGGATTCTATGTAGATGTTGACTTCGATTTAGTAAGCTAGCCACCCTGTGGCATCTAAGACTTGTGAAGGGCCATTGTAGATAGAAAGGCTCCAACAAGCTTTCTTTCTTTCTAGAGTCCTGTACTGCATATAGTTGCTTCCGCTTGTGCTTGTATGATTGTATGATTTGAGTGTTGGGTCATGTGACCCCTACCTGTATGACTATAGTTATGTATGGCTCCTCTGAGCCTCTTAAATAAAGTACTTGAGTTGTAGAGTTTTGTTGTGATGCCTTGTTGTATTTACTCATATCGGGCATATTATGGTATGATTGAAATGCTTGGTATGAGTGGGATCCGACAATCTAGTTGTTTATCCTTGGCAGCCTCTCATATGGGGAAATGTAAGTCTTGTGCTTCGAGCGATAGTAGTCCGCTACAGCCCGGTTCACCGGAGTCCTGCTAGCCCAAAGACTACTGCTTGGACACTTGATCGGCCGGCATGTGATTCATTTCGTTCCTATGTCTGTTCCTTCGGGAAATGTCACGCGGTGATACTTTGAGTCCTGCCTAGCCTGCTACAGCCCGGGATACCGGAGTCCTGCTAGCCCAAAGGTTACAGCCCAAGTTCATACGCTGATGACCGACATGCTCAAGTGTTTCATGTATGCCCGTCCCCATAGGTTAGTGCCGCTGGGTTCACGATCAGCCATGTCGGCCCGGTTCTTTGTCATGTGGATGCTAGCGACACTATCATATACGTGAGCCAAAAGACGCAAACGGTCCCGGCCATGGTAAGGCGACACCTGTGGGAATACCGCAAGCGTGAGGCCGCAAAGTGATATGAGGTGTTACCAGCTAGGTCGATGTGACTTGGAATCGGGTCCCGACAGTAGGGCGGCGCGACCGTGTTTCGGGCCATGGATCTGGAGGAGAGGAGGGCGGAGCGAAAGGCTGGGCGAGAGAGAGAGAGAGGGGTGGGCGGGTGGGAGGCGAGGGGGCCGAGGCGCCGGGCGGTTTTATCCCTCCCGCCGACGGGCGAGGTGGAATTGCGGTGACGGGCGCGGCTCGGCCCGCCTGGCCGGAGGAACAGGAGGGAGGCGCGGCCGGGAGCCGGGCCGGCCAGTCAGTGAGGTGGGCCGGCCTCACCGGGATGGGCCAAGCCCAAGGGGAGGCCAGGCCTCCCACCCCTTCTTCTTTGCTTTTTCTTTTTTTTGTTTTTCTTTTCCAGCAGCTTTTGCATTTTTCTTTTGCCACAATTGACTTTGCAAAATTATGCCACTGGCCAAAACAATCTCAAAGAATTAAAGTGCACTGCCTCAAGAAGGTTGGGAGGCTTTTGGAATAATTGCCAATTTTATAAATTAAAAAGGGCATTTAAATTATTGCTTAGGTCACTGCTTTAAGTAGCTTAGGCCACTTAAAGCTTTTGCAAAAATGTTGGATCACCACCAATATTAGCTGTGGATTATTTGGCACATGATGAACATTTTGTGTTCATGTCTCGAGCATTTTGAATCTCACATGTAATTTGAATTTGAATTCAACCGAATGTGAAAGAGCATGAGACAATAATGATCGTGCACATGTTTAGCAAAACAATTAACTTAACCCTGTGGGGTTACTATAGCATCATTACACCGGGTGTTACAACTCTCCTCCTCTAAAAGAAATTCTTGTCCCGAGAATTAAGAGGTAGAAGGAACAGTGTCGGGTATTCAAAGATGGAGGTTATCCTCGCTCCCAAGTGGCTTCATCCTTAGAATGATTTGACCATTGCACCTTGAGGAACTTGGTAACCTTCTGGCGGTTGTAACATCCCAAATTTCCTATTTGGAATGTTTTACAATTATAGCTAAGCATCCTATGCATCCTGCTTGAATTTGAATG